>CM076582.1:1397859266-1398345246 GCA_034641835.2 Pinus albicaulis
TGGCAACACCAGCTTTCTTAATGGATAGATATGCACCACTAAATACTCCGCAACCACTGAATGTCATGCCTCAAGAATACCGCAAATTACTTCCTTGTTTCACTGGAGAAGATGAAATAACTGCAGAACAACATTTACCTTTGTTTTTCACTTTTGCTGAGAATTTAAATGTAGAACATCTTGATGTTGTGATGAGACTATTTGTGTGGTCTCTAAGTGGAGAGGCTAGGAAATGGTTCAAAGGATTACCAAATGATTCCATAAATGATTGGGAAGAGTTAGAAACTCAATTCACTCAGAGATGGGGAGAGAAGAGAGATCATGGTTACTCATTGACAGAGTTTAATGCAATTAAAAGAAAGCCTAAAGAAAACATTTTTGAGTTTGTAAAAAGACTAAAAAAATTGTACTATAGTTTACCTATAGAGATGAATCCCTCCTATAGGAGCAAAGGTAGTTTTCGTTGGGGCTTTTGAAGCTGATTTTAGCTTTACGACCTCCCCTTCATCCATGTTGCATAGCGCAGTGCAACCAGGCTGCTCTTGATCTACATCTGGAACTTCTTGGAGGGATACAAGAGTTCCTTCCTCACAAGTGTTGGCTGCCCCAACTATTGATGCATGTGGCTGCTCCTCCATGAGTGTGATAGCATTTTCACAAGCCTCCTCAGGAGGTGATGTGATCTCCTCTTCTTGATGAGAATTGGAAGCGCATGGTACTTCCTCTTCTTTGTATTCAATCTTCTTGACCTCCTCAAAGGTGGATGCATCTTTTCTAGATCTGAAAAGAGATGAGAATAAACTCATATTCTTCTTGGGTTGAGACTCACAGGGATTAGTGGATCCCTCCTTCATGGGATAAGGTGACCTCCCCGTGGTATGCTGCAACATTGATTTCTGCATGCTAGAAACTCCTTTGTTTCCATTGTACCTTCCTCCTTCTTCCTGCCTGAGCTAACAGTAATCTTTTAAGGGAAAATATGCTTTGAAATCTCCCCCCTTGGACTGCCATTCTCAGAAATAATCTCCAAAGGGTATATGACCATGCTGATGTGAGATCCTCATATTTGCCATAGATAGCTAGCTCCATAGGCTGAGCTAGAACTATGCTCTGATACCACTGTAATATCCCTTTTTCAAGAATATTTCCAAGCTACTCAATAGGAATTTTGTATAGGGAAATATGGCCCAAAAGCTCTGATACCACTATAATATCCCTGTTTCCAGGATATCTCAAAAACACACCAAGCTCCAACCAGATATTGACTGGGAGGGCATTTACCGGATATGTTATCTCTAGAAGAGGATGAGATCTAGAGGCTCTCTGGCCCTTTCAAGACTCTGTCTTAGAGTGAGAGATAAACTCACCAAGTGGTATAGAACTAGAACACCCAAAAAATAATTGTGCAACAAACTATAGTATCCCAAAAATGGAATTCTCAGCAGATCATGAGTAAAAAAATCTTTCCTCAGGAAATTTCATCCATCATAAAAAGTGTTTAGAAACACTTATCAACCCTCTCCAAAGACTGCAGCAACCTTTACTCAGCTTTTAAGGACAAAAAGGTGGGGAAAAGTGAGGATTTTTTCCCTAAAATGACTGTATAAGAAAATATGCGTAAAATGAAGGCTCAAGGTTATGGGATATGTTATATTAGGTCAATAGGGACTTCCGTGTATAATTTCAGCTCAAAAAATGGCGTTTTTCTCGGTTAAACAGTTCCTCCTTCCCGACTAGTCAAGAAAAACCCTGATTTCTCAAGACTTTGAGTATGCAGAATTTTACTGAAGCAAGGGATGCGTTTTTTCTGAAGGAATAAGATGTATAAAACTATTAATAATCATACGATAAGCTTAAGAACAAGGCGTAGGCTTCCAGCAAGGTTAAAAAATAGTTTTATATAGAAAACCTCTCAAGATAGAGGTGTCGCAAGACAAATATTGATCCAGAAACACTTTAGCATTTTCTCCAGGAGGCTGAAGCTTATATTTATTATATTAAAGATCTAAAACTGATAAATACATGAAAAAATATCTATAATGACACAAAATTCCCAAAGGGCTCTTTATTACTTTCCCCTTGGGGATTTCAGCAGTACATGAAAATGTCGAAGTAGATCTGAAGAATGATTCAGAATTTCTGAAGAAAAATTCAGTATCAGATCAGAAATATACTTGGATTGGTTGGCCAATCCAAGGATCACCCTTGATCATAGATCTAACTCCAAAATGCCAAAAACCCTGGAATACTGCTCCTTCAGCAATAACGTAGATCTGGGGAAAGAACTGCGTAGTATAACATGAAGAACATATTGACCTGATGCCAAGATCTGAAAATAAGCTCCAAGTCCTCCAATATGATCCTCCAAAGGAAATAGAGACTCTCCCTCTGAAAAATCAAAAGAAGGAAGTGGTGTCGTAAAGTCACCATGGCAACACCCTACAACACACACTACAAGAAAAAGTCACATTGGTGAGGGGCGAAAATGGTCACCATAAGCTCATTGGTGAGGGTCAAAAGAGCCTTCGTCACCAAAAATTGAACGTCACCAAAGGTGGCGTCGCCGAAAGTATAGGTGTTGTGGTGACATTCAAGGTCCATCACCAATAATGATTTATAGTGACGACTAGTGACCGTCACCATTTCATATGAGCAATGGTGACGGACAATAGCCTCCGTCACCAAAAAACTGAACGTCACCAAAAGTGGCGTCGCCAAAAGTATAGGTGTTGTGGTGACATTCAAGGTCCGTCACCAATAATGATTTATAGTGACGGATAGTGACCGTCACCATTTCATATGGGCAATGGTGACGGACAATAGCTTTCGTCACCAAAAGATTGAACGTCACCGAAGGTGGCGTCGCCGAAAGTATGTGTTGTGGTGACATTCAAGGTCCGTCACAAATATTGATTGTAATGACGGATAGTGACCGTCACCATTTCATATGAACATCAACAATTTTTTGTGATGGACCTTTCATGGTCGTCACTATTAGTGCATATATATGGCGACGTTCATTGACCATCACCATAAACTCATTGGTGACATCAAGGTCCATGACAAATAATGACTATAATGACAAACAGTGACCCTCACCATTTCATATCAACAACAACGATTTATGGTGACGGACCTTTAATGGTCGTCACTATTGATGCGTATATATGGTGGCGTTCGTTGACTGTCACCATTTCATATTTTGGTGAGGGTCGAAAAATGTCACCATAAGCTCATTGGTGATGGTCAAAAGAGCATCCGTCACCAAAAACTGATCTTCGTCATTCCCTATATATGAATATCAGGGCACGATGGAATCGAACCACCAACCTCCTGCTTGTAAAGCAGGTGCTCTTCCATTGAGCTAGCACCCTTTAAATAATTAGAATTTTAAAAGTTATATCTTGAAACTTCATAGATTGCAAATTCTACAACTTTCAATAAATTAAAGTCTCAACAATATTTTACTAAACAAACAAAACACCATCAACATTGTAGGTCCCTACCTAATGGTTATGGAAGTTATGAAAAGTAGGTGAAGGGAAGAATTAGACTTTTAAAAATGATACATGGACTACCACCACAAGAATCCCCCAAGAGAGATCCAATGGGAGAATCTCCTGAATCAAATTCAATGGAAAATGAAGGACTAGATGAAAGAGAAAGGCCTCAGCAGGATGGGGAATCCACCACCTCAAGTCAAGGAATAGAAGAGGTCCTCAGAAATTCTTACAACACTTTGAAATAGAGCTAAGGGTAGAATATCTGCTTAAGATCTACTTATGAAGATTTCTTATGTAAAATAACTCAAATAGGCAAGCAAATCCACGATTATAAAGTGTTATTTGGCATTTCAATCACTAACTTCAGGGCCAAAAACCTAAATAACCTAAAGCACTCAAATATCCTAAAACAATGTGTGAAATAAAGACAAAGAAAAAGAGAATATGTTCTCGAACAATAATACAAAACAAAGACAAAGAGAATATGTTCTAGAACAATAATACAAAACACATCCAACATTTTGAAGTATTTGACTTGTCTTGGTGAACATGCGTCCTTGGCAAATACAATGTAGCAATACCTCCCCCACAAAAGAGAAGAATCGTCAGAATAGTATGTTTGACACAGACAATCATAAAGATGCCACAATATCTACTCCACTCAACACATGCACAAGCAATACAACTTAGATGTTGATGACAAAGTATGGGATAGAAACAAATATCCTAGATGCTAGTTGTCTCACAAAAATTAATTCAGATTTTACATATTGGTATGATGTTGTGGTGAAGTTCCCAGTTTCTAACCAAAAGAAAAAGTAATAGATCAACATAACATACACTGCCGACATGTAACCTAGCCAATAGCTTCATCATATGCCTCATGCCAGGAATTGGATTTTGCATCTAGACCAATGATAGTTAGGTTCTAAATTTCAACCTGATTATTTCAAACAGCGTATGATCAGTAGTAGAGAAGTCCTATAATAGAACTTCCATCACATTATAGTGATTTTGTTGTAGCATTTGTTTTAGTTTTAGGGCTCATGTTTCAAACAATTTTAACATGGTTTTAAGGTTCCAAAAATATCATGAGAAAGTCTCCCTTATTGCAGTATTTGCAGTATTTGGTGGTAGCCTCCATGAACAGTTTGACATCAATAATCTTGTTATAATACAACTGTTTTTAGTAGCATGTTGTCATCCTCCATGATCTCCAAACAAAGCAAACATATTACCATCCAAGCATAAATATAACTCGGCATATAAGATCAACTTTTGCTGGGAGGATGTGAGGTCATGTAACATACTCTTGTAGGATTATGAGGCAATATGAAGATGATATATAGAAGAAAATGACCGCAGATTCGATGGCAGCATGTGAAGAGCCCTAAATAGAAGATACAACAGTAGATATATCCTTTGATTGGTGGTTCTCTGGAACCCAATAGTGTTGATATTTCCAATGGTTGATACCTCCAACTGTGGTAAATTTTCACCAGCAAATAAAACTAGGGTTAATGACAACACGATTATGGCTCTGATACCAATGTTTGGACAGATATGGCAACATGAAAACAAGTATAAAAATACAAGTGCAATCAATAAATTTTTCCAACAATGATGTGGGGTATTTGGGAAGCTTGTTGTGGGATAATTTGAGGGATTTTAGACAACTTTTCAGCCTTGTGAACAACAATAATCTTTATTACTTGTTTGTGACTACATCTAGGGTCATTGTAAGCAAATTATAGCCAACAATAAAACTCTAAATACCCATCAATCAGAACAGTTCATCTTTCCTTCAAGCAGGAACCAATTTAAATCTTCATGTGTCTTCACCTTACAGATATTTTGTGGCAGAAATGGTGGTGGTAAAAAATATCATAAAGGCTGTTAATATCTAGTGAAAGTTTTTTTTTTTAAACCCTTGGAAACATACAACGAACCCTTGAATAAAGGCACTAGAACCTTTGTGAAATCCTTAGGTAGCATTTGAATTGGACATCAGTATGTCATTATAAACATTGGAGTGCTTTGGTATTCAGAGGCATTTCAATAGCCCTTTTCATATCTTACTTGGAGTGGTTTGTGGATATACCTCTCGTTGTTTGGTGTTCCTAGACTAGATCCTAGCAATCTAAAGCATGTATCAGATCCTAGTAATCTGTTGGGTGTTCCTAGTAACTTGTTGGTTGTATGAGATCCTAGACCAGCAGTTGTTCCTCCTCGGCAACATACATTCCTTAATTCATAGAGAATAACGTGAAGAAAAGGAGACCTTGAACCACATGTATATGCATAACCTTATGTTTGACCGTTAGCTTGAGTACAACAGCCTGAAATAAGTCCAGCCTTCTCATCTTAGATATTATCTAGGCTTTACTCAAACAATGCAGTTAATAAATGGGTTTCAACTAACCAACAGTTAAAACCCAAAACCGCAATTTGAACTTAGTTCAGGCTAGCAATGGAAAAATTAGATCTTTTAATCATCCAAAAGGTTATAGAATTTCAACATTATAATTGCCCCATGGCCAAGAAAAGCCAATCCTTTGAGTGTAGGAACCTCTTTTTTTTAATAAAAAGGCAAGGTTATAAAGGTGATAGAAAATTACTTGGTTATATAGGTGGTAGAAAGGTTAGAAAGGAATTTGGCCAGCCCAACTTTAGAAATGGCATCCACAAAACCATGTTGCATTAGTTTAGGTCCTTCAATCTACAAACAACAAAAATGTACTGCTCTAGGGTTTTTTCAAGGTGTTGAATCCATATATGTAGTCAAAATTCCATTTTAAATAACAAAATTAAGATTTGGCCAAAAACAAATTTGGGGTAATAAGACAAAAACTCAAAAATGTAACATGTTTAGGTTCCAAAGATTACATTTTTTGGTAGCCACAGTGCATGGGTTGTCTATAGTTGCACACAATCCATGTTATGTCTTACACCATGACCTTATCTTAAGGCATACAGACACACCCTAGTCTAGTATTGATTATGTGAGTCTCTCTATATATATCATTGAATGTTCTTCTTTAGCTTATCCATCCATCCCTTAATTAGTCAATTGATCGATGATGGTGAAAGTGTCATCCATTCTCTTGCATTTTTGGTGCATTCAAGTTTTCATTCACCTCTGCAAATTCCATGCTAGCAGTCAAGGGCACAAATGGGAATTGAATCCAAGAAATTTGGAAGGGAAAGGCAAGTTGGCTCATTATGGTCATCCCTATAGAAAGATCAATGCCCCAAGTTTCTTTCAACTTCGCAGAGGCGATATGTATATAAATCTAACCAACTGGGGAGCTACCCTCATCTCCCTCGCTCTCCTTGATGCTAAAGGTAATCATCCCTAGACCCTACCCTTCAACTTCTTTACCATAATTTACTCAGAGGGAGCTAGCTCATTAAGTATTGGTATTTATGCATTCAGGCCATCTAGCAGACGTACTTCTTGGCTATAACAATATTGCCTCATACATGGTATGTATTTGCATTTCCCTTTGGAAATTAGTACTGCCATCATATGCTAGAGTTTTAAGATAAATTTATAGTTTCTACTCACATATTGGAATGGATCTCAAATGTATGTGTTACCATGGGGAATATGAGATTGTTTATTAATGCAGAACATGAGCTCCAGTAGACCTTACTTTGGTGCCTTGGTGGGTCGTGTAGCCAACCGTATCAAGGATGGAGAATTCACGCTAAATGGGAAAACATATCAGCTGCCTAAGAATGATGGCAACAACACATTCCATGGTGAAAATTTGCCTTTTCTATTCTGCATGCATGTTTTATCCAGCTAACTAGAGCCCTATAATGACCACTACTCAGGAATAAAATCTCTCTTTTTCTGTATATGTATGTTTGTTTGTGGAGGTCTAGAGCACTACTATTTTAGGTAACATATGTGTAGTTTGGTGATCTGAATGAATGCAATAGGGCTGAGAGGCTTTGACAATGTCCTGTGGGAAGTGAAGGAGCAGAGAGGCTTTGACATGCAGAATTTTATATGAAAAAAGAGTCTTTGAGCCACAAAGGAGGGATCTAACATAATTTTGTTGATCCCCTACAACTATCAAGTGTTCAGCAAAGGAGGTGTTAAAACAGGTCTACACTACAGCAGAAGATACAACAAGTACCGCTATATTGTATGGTGTTCCTATCAAGCGCTGAGGCCTAGACTTAACCATAAAATTGCCCCCCTGTATCGATCTTAAAATTGGTTGAAATAAATGCCAAAAATGATGCACAGGTCGGCTCAAATCGGTATGTCGGCTCCTTAATCAAAAGACACAACTATTCAATTCATACACAAACAACTATAAATAACTAGTCATGCTCATCATTTTGGAAAGAAAATTTCGGTGAAAAATACAGTGAGAATTCAGAGATAAAACAGGAGGCCAAGGAGATTAAAAGGGAGATCATAATTACAACGTTTTGGGCTAGAAGGATATATCTCTTGCAGACCTATTTGCACCTGTGGAAATAAATTTTTTCGGAACTGAATTCAGGCCTGAAATTTCAGCCCTATCAAAGCCTGAAATTTCGGTCCTAACAGGCCTGTAACTTCGGCCTTTCCAGAAGCTCAGACCTGAGACTCTTCTTTGAAACTCAGACCCTTCTAATTCTGACCTGTGGTGAAATATGTGACCTTGCAACAATCTTGTAATTCAGATCTATAGTGGCAATTTTGAAGACAAATTTAGACCTGCAGATCTCTGTTTTTTTGGTATTAAGGTTCCCTCAAACTCATACTAGTGGACAAGTATATATGGAGAAGCAGAGTGCTAGGATTGGATAAGCACATATGTGGAAGCTTGATTATCATTACACAGGACTGTTACCCTACAAACTTGGATTGTAGAAATTACAGTTTCAGTTAAATGAATTTGAAGGCTCGGATCAATGTTGAAGAAGCTCAGACTACTAACTGTGGAGCTTGGGTTAGCTCGGACCTGTGTGACTGTTTCAAGCTCGGTTGAAGGCTTGGTTTTGGACAAAAACAATGGTAATACAGTGGGTTCAGATTCTGGAATAAATTCTGTGGAGAGGCTTGAAGGTGCTCGGAGCTGTGGCTGTCCTCTGGTAGCTTGAAGTGTAATCTTGGACTATATTACAGTCATCTGGAAGCTGTTGGGAAAGGTGTAGTCCTATAAAAGGTTGAGTTGAAGCTCGGACCTATTGAACTGTGGTGTAATAGGTAAAAACTCATAACACTGACCTCGGTGTGTGAACAATCATCACTTTATCTCGGGCTACAGTTGGATAGACCTCACCACATTGAATAAGTGTTGCCTCAGACCTATGACAGATCAGAGACACATGGAGTAAGGACAAATTTGGTTTATTGAACAATTAAATAATTTGGACCTGATATCACTCTGGACTCAACTTCCAGAATCAGCATTTAAAGAACAAGACTTCTTTGATATATGTTGCTGTAGCACCACTTCTAGACAACGTGCCATTTTTTGGGCAACATTATTTGTGGGTAGCTGGTGGCAATCTTTGAGAATTTGTTGGAGTAGTTTGGAAGGCTATTATTTGGAGAACTTAGACATAAGGATAGTCACTTGGAGAAGACTTTGGAACCTTTGGATTATAGTCTTCTGAGCAAACGTTGATAAGAACTTAAAGAAGTCTTGAAGCAAACTTGAGGACTTGAAGCAGATTCTTGGAAGTGTATTGAAGGCAGCTGTAAGAGACCTTTGTTGAGATTGTGTAGATCTATTAAGGATAGTGAAGTCAAAGCCCCTCTCATTATTTCCAACAGTGAGGCTGTATATTCCCAAAAGGATAACACAGAAAATAAGGCAGTTTCAATACCCTAACCAGGGTCAAGAGTATTACCTATGCTGTCGAGATTCATCTGAAAAGAGACACATAACTGTGACCCAAAAGGTATATTCAGAACTCTGGGTATTTTTTCTAGGGATAGAACATTGTTTGTGCTCTCTTATGTCAAAGCTTCATGTGCCCTAATCTTCTGTTCTTGTGATAATGAAGATTGGGCAAAATTTTAGTCATTGTAAATACAATGTTTGGACAGTGTTTGAACAATCATAACAATAATGTAACTATAAGTCATGAAATCTACATCGAAAGAAAATATGTGCCCTAGATTGTGGGGCCCTGGGGAAAATTTCTGAGTGAGTTCTAGTTTTTGGAATGATGGGAATATCGAGCCGTAATCTAAGCAAAAAACAGTAATTGAAGAAGCCTCCTAGGACCTCAGATCAGTCTTTGTAAGTGCTTGGTAAGGGTGATTTCCTAAGGCTAATAATTGAAGCCTAATCTGGAAACATTCTAATTCAAAAGAAAAGCACTACAACAGAGGAGACAGTGAGTCATTGGATTGGTAAACAATATGAAAGCATGCTTGAAACATTGCGGCTCTGAATGTATAGAGGCGTGAAGCAGAAAACACTCGTTTGAGATTCTGTCCTGAAGAAGTCATTCTACCCTCCTGAAGAATTGAACTCCTCATCTGATGTGCAAAGATTTTTCTACATGAAAATTTATATTGGTTGATCAATAACGGAACAAGAAACAAATCTAGTTTATTGAAATTGAAATTTAATAACAGTTACTCGAGTTTACTGTAGTTTATTGAAATTGAAATTTTATGTTCCACTTATTTAAAAATGTCATCTAATCACTAGGTTTACTTACCAGGACCTTATTCTCTGGTTTGCTCACTTAACCAGAACCTTGCCTTCCTGATCTCTTTCCTACCATTCTGTAGAGAAAACCATCCCATCTCAAAGTGAGTTGGGTCTGGTTTAGATCTAATCTCCCTATGTAGTCCTGGTCTTACCCGAGGTAGAAAGTCCTGAAAAGTCTTATTGAACTCAAGTAAGGTCCTGAAAGTTCTTACTGAGTTCATGTAAGACATTGATGCTTTTAACCGAAAGATTCCAAGGTCAGAATTGAGTTTAATGAGGCTTTGTTCCTCTAGCTTATTCATCATCATAAAAAGGTTGATGGATAGTGGGTATTGTGTTCTTTGTGGCAATGGATTTTTAGAAAAATTCAAATATGACTGGGCAGGTTGACATAAAATTCCATCAGGTTGCTACCCATTTTGTATAATACATCCCGAAGAAAGATATTGTGCCCGGGCCATAAACCAAAATCCTAGGTTTTACTGAAAAGATAAAGCTTCAATCTGTCAGTTATTAATAAGAATGCACATTCAGTTGTTGAGTTATTTTTCTAGTTTTGTATCTTCTTGTATGCAGCTGAGATCAAGTCATAAAGGAATATAGTGGTGATGCGGCAGTCTACAAAACATTGTCTGGTTTAGTCTTACATTTATCCACAAAAAAATATGTTAAGCAATACATCAGCAGTTGTTTTCAAAATTATGAATTTCAATTGATAATGGGAGGGTCATTTCTGTAGGATGTGGACGACAAGAATTACAATCACAAGTGTGCTTCCTTCTTTTCCGGGACTTATTGCAAGGCTCATTAGGAATCCTCTGCATGGTTATTTGTTCAGTTGCTCCTATTATGCTTTTCTTCTAGCTAAACTCTTTTATTATCTGTAACATGAAGCAATATGTCTTGTAGCTTTTGAAGAGATGCAAGAATGCTAAAGAAAAGTAGCCAAAATCCATCTCCTTTATGTGCTATCATCCATGGTTGGTTGGATATTTTGGGAAGCTTTTGGCCATATTTGAGGAGTTATATTTTTGACTGGAGCAGTATTCCTTTTTCTGCCTAGGAAGTTACAAACTATTCTCGCATTTTCTGACATACTGTGTTAGGCCCATTATCCTTGCTATAACCACTCAGTTCTTAGTGTGAGGCCTGGAAATTGGCTGGCAAAAACTTCCTTCTTCACTCTAATTTGTAAAGTATATTTGTTGCAAATACTTGAACTCTATATGCAGTCTTAAATCTTTTAATAAACAAATATCAAACCCAATAAAAGTGATCACTCCCTGAGCACAACAATATCTGTTTGACATAAATGTTTGCACAACAAACTGAATTCATGGGATAACAGAGGAAGAAATCTATCCCTTTACTAGACTAAGTACTATGAAGAGGCTTAAATGAACAAAAATAGCTTTGGTCTTTCGGCTTGTCTCTCCTATCCCTTTCAAGTTACAAATAGTTTGTTAGCTTTACATGGAAAACCAGTTGTTATCTAACTAAAAGTTGTGAGCCCCACGAATTGATAAAAAGATTTTTGGAAACAAGTGGAATAGAGTTGCAAAGGACTTTATCTTGAATCTTGAAGGTGAATCCAAGATTTAATTCTGCTCTCTCGACTTGTAGTTGCAAGTATTATTTTATTTTCTAAAAATAAAATAACATCTTAAACTGTAGTTCTAACCTCTAATCTCTGCTTCGGTAGTTGGCATTGATGATATTTCTACATAATACGCAATTGCGGTCAAGGAGAATACCCTTAATTACAGGGACTTATTCTCTAATGTAAACTGGAAAATGAATCTTCTCAGAATGCAAGTGTTTGCAGATGGACATAGTAGTTGGCATCCACCAGCTGGAAGACTCAACTCCTATAACATTCAGCTGACACCCATCAGCAAGAAGGCCACCACCTTCTCTAATCATTGTCTGCTAGTCTCATGTCATCATATTTTTTTTTCAAAACTACATATCATATTTTTTTGCGTAATGTTTTGGGTGAACACCAATTTTTCAGTTACCCTACAAACTCGGATTGTTTTCAAAATTATGTGAGGCCTGGAAATTGGCTGGCAAAAACTTCCTTCTTCACTCTAATTTGTAAAGTATATTTGTTGCAAATACTTGAACTCTATATGCAGTCTTAAATCTTTTAATAAACAAATAGAAAACCCAATAAAACTGATCACTCCCTAAGCACAACAATATCTGTTTGACATAAATGTTTGCGCAACAAACTGAATTCATGGGATAACAGAGGAAGAAATCCATCCCTTTACTAGACTAAGTACTATGAAGAGGCTTAAATGAACAAAAATAGCTTTGGTCTTTCGGCTTGTCTCTCCTATCCCTTTCAAGTTACAAATAGTTTGTTAGCTCCACATGGAAAACCAGTTGTTATCTAACTAAAATTTGTGAGCCCCACGAATTGATAGAAAGCTTTTTGGAAACAAGTGGAACAGAGTTGCAACGGACTATATCTTGAATATAGAAGGTGAATCCAAGATTTAATTCTTCTCTCTCGACTTGTAGTTGCAAGTATTATTTTATTTTCTAAAAATAAAATAACATCTTAAACTGTAGTTCTAACCTCTAATCTCTGCTTCGGTAGTTGGCATTGATGATATTTCTACATAATACGCAATTGCGGTCAAGGAGAATACCCTTAATTACAGGTATTTATTCTCTAATGTAAATTGGAAAATGAATCTTCTCAGAATGCAAGTGTTTGCAGATGGACAGAGTAGTTGGCATCCACCAGCTGGAAGACTCAACTCCTATAACATTCAGCTGACACCCATCAGCAAGAAGGCCACCACCTTCTCTAATCATTGTCTGCTAGTCTCATGTCATCATATTTTTTTTTTTAAAACTACATATCATATTTTTTTGCATAATGTTTTGGGTGAACACCAATTTTTCACCTATTCACCTGAAACGTTTCGCACAAAATATGATGTGGCATAACAAAAAAAATATTTACAATGTGGGCATGTTTGCATTGAATTTGTGGCCAGAAAACCCAAAGAAATGGGATTAAAGAAATATTTATGCTCTTGAACCTGAATGAGATAGCGCTAATAAAGAACTTTGAAAATATTATTTACTCATCAACACAACAGCTAGCAAAGAAGATTAAATGTTTTCATACTAATGGACAAGTATATATGGAGAAGCAGAGTGCTAGGCTCGGATAAGCACATCTGTGGAAGCTCAATTATCATTACACAGGACTGTTACCTTACAAACTCGGATTGTAGAAATTACAGTTTCAGTTAAATGAATTTGGAGGCTCGGATCAGTGTTGAAGAAGCTCAGACTACTAACTGTAGAGCTTGGGTTAGCTCGGACCTGTGTGACTGTTTCAAGCTCGGTTGAAGGCTTGGTTTTGGACAAAAACAGTGGTAATACGGTGGGTTCATATTCTGGAATAAATTCTGTGGAGAGGCTTGAAGGTGCTCGGACCTGTGGCTGTCCTGTGGTAGCTTGAAGTGTAATATTGGACTATATTACAGTCATCTGGAAGCTGCTGGGAAAGGTGTAGTCCTGTAAAAGGTTGAGTTGAAGCTCGGACCTATTGAACTGTGGTGTGAAAAGTAAAAACTCAGAACACTAACCTCGGTGTGTGAACAATCATCACTTTATCTCGGGCGACAGTTGGATAGACCTCACCACATTGAATAAGTGTTGCCTCAGACCTATGATAGATCAGAGACACATGGAGTGAGGACAAATTCGGTTCATTGAACAATTAAAGAATTCAGACCTGATATCACTCTGGACTCAACTTCCAGAATCAACATTTAAAGAACAAGACTTCTTTGATATATGTTGCTGTAGCACCACTTCTGGACAACGTGCCATTTTTTGGGCAACATTATTTGTGGATAGCTGGTGGCAATCTTTGAGAATTTGTTGGAGTAGTTTGGAAGGATATTATTTGGAGAACTCAGACTTAAGGATAGTCACTTGGAGAAGACTTTGGAACCTTTGGATTATAGTCTTCTAAGAAAACGTTGATAAGAACTTAAAGAAGTCTTGAAGGAAACTTGAGGACTCGAAGCAGATTCTTGGAAGTGTATTGAAGGCAGCTGTAAGAGACCTTTGTGGAGGTTGTGCAGATCTATTGAGGACAGTGAAGTCAAAGCCCCTCTCAGTATTTCCAACAGTGAGGTTGTATATTCCCAAAAGGATAACGCAGAAAATAAGGCAGTTTCAATACCCTAACCAGGGTCAAGAGTATTACGTACGCTGTCGAGATTCATCTGAAAAGAGACACATAACTGTGACCCAAAAGGTATATTCAGAACTCTGGGTATTTTTGCTAGCGATAGAACATTGTTTGTGCTGTCTTATGTTAAGGCTTCATGTGCCTTAATCTTCTGTTCTTGTGATAATGAATATTGGGCAAAATTTTAGTCATTTTAAATACAATGTTTGGACAGTGTTTGAACAATCATAACAATAATGTAACTATAATTCATGACATCTACATCGAAAGAAAATTTGTGCCCTAGATTGTGGGGCCCTGGGGCAAATTTCTGAGTGAGTTCTAGTTTTTGGAATGATGGGAATATCGAGCCATAATCTGAGCAAAAAACAGTAATTGAAGAAGCCTCCTAGGACCTCAGATCAGTCTTTGTAAGTGCTTGGTAAGGGTGATTTCCTAAGGCTAATAATTGAAGCCTAATCTGGAAACATTCTAATTCAAAAGAAAATCACTACAATAGAGGAATAAGTGAGTCATTGGATTGGTAAACAATATGAAAGCATGCTTGAAACATTGCAGCTCTGAATGTATAGAGGCATGAAGCAGACAACACTCATTTGAGATTCTGTCCTGAAGAAGTCATTCTACCCTCCTGAAGAATTGAACTCCTCATCTGATGTGCAAATATTTGTCGACATGAAAATTCTGTGGTAAATCTAACCCTAACATTTCAAAATATTTCAATGGAATCAACAGTAAAGGATATCACCCTTGTCTTGTTTTATGCCATCTCATATCTATGAAATAAGGTTTATCATCTCACAACAAAAAGCTCATGACCTTGCTCTCAGTCTCCTACAGTAAGAAGAGTATTTGCTGACTTGTGGAGATAGTATGAGTCTCACTGAAATAAGAACAATGACTTCAACGCACATATATATTTATATATACATACACATGAATCTGATCTACTTGAGCCTGTGGAGAATTTTGATTTACAGTTGCAATACTGTAATTAAATAATTTTATACCAAAACCCTAGGAAATTCACATTAGTGAATGTTTGGTTATGTTGAAAAAAAAGAGAGGAAAGTTTCAGACACGGAAATCATTTTTTGATTCATCCTTTCTATAGATAAAATTGCCTTTGCCAGCCATTAAAATCTGTAAGTTGCAAAATATTTTCGCATAATATAAGCATGCCTATCTAGTAGAACTGGAAAATGTATTCTGCTTATCTAGTAGAACTTAGACATGTAGTCTAACAATCCTGACCTCAAGACAGGTCCATTTTGTAATAGAGCTCTCTCCAATTTTCATAAATTCAAAAGATACAACATACTTTAATAGGCTATTAAAATAAAATTCAAATATTTTATGACCGAAGACGGACATTATTCGCTCAAAATTCTAGCACGAATAATACAAGCTATCTAGGAATAGTAATGACAGACACTTTTACAAAACTCCAGCATTGATCATTCACACTATCTAGGAAAATGAATAACACCTTTACACCTCATGAATAACCTCCAAGTTCAAATTTATGTCACAGTCAACCCCATCACTTGTTGGCTTCATAACATAAATTCCACTCTCTTATGCTTAAAATTTATTATGCTATTCTGCATGGTCTAAGTGTGTTTTACATTTTATGGAACAAACTTATAAAGAAACCTTGAAATCGACATAAAAAATAAACGTTCTAGAAAAAAAGTAAAGGCTTACACGACATAAACATGGCCTCCCCAGCCACTCAAACAATCATGATCAATGGATGACAATAAAGGCTGGGAAATTGTCTCAAATAGTTCTTCCGCTTCCTAATATCCAGGAATTTATCAATGACAAGACTAAAAGTTAATGACAAATAAAATGATACCAATTTGTAGCCTCAGAATCCAAACCAAAACTAAGTTTGACACAAATCATAAGAATAAGTATTCATGGAAAATACAAACCATGTCTGGCTTGTACATAGATTCGCATGCACCATAAAGTGACTCTGCAGCAGTACTAGCCATAACAAAGTCCTTTGCCAGTTCCCTGTGAACTAAACACAGTCAGCAAGATCTAGAAAAGGCATCCAAATCCAGCATTCACTATTTCCTGAGTCAAGAGCATATATCCCTCAATAACACAAAGTAAGCTCCTATGTGTTTCCAAGAGATCCAAAAGATACTTCATTTAAGCCCCTGAATTTAATAAAAAAAAATGAAAATGCCGAATCAAATTTCTTAGCCAACCTGTTAAAGTTTCTTTTAGTTACAGTGGGTACACACTGAGTATAGACTTTTTGGGTTACATTCGTAAGCAAGATAGCTTCTGGCATCAAGCTGTGGAGATGTTTTCATTTTGTTTAACAGAATTAATCTTCGTTCAGAGCAGAGGTTCAACTGGATTCATGTCAGTCACAGAAGTCCTGTGTCTCTCAAAGGTAACGAACTTGGAATTTTGAAAGATCTGAAATATAAGTCTGCACAGCAGAGATGCTTGGTTATATCAACTCCTCTATGGCACTTCTGTGCTCTCCTTTCCATCGTGCAATATGCATGATACCATGTCAGTCTAAGAAGAAGCGATAGGGATTCCACGACAAAAGAAACTACAACACATTTGAAGCTTTCAATATTGAAGAACTGCTTGGAGAAAAAGTGCATGGCACTTTGGAACAGTTCTACCGCTATCAGCAGAGGTGCCTCAATAAATAGTAAAGATCGAAATCTTGAGTTTATACGACATTCATTAAGATTCATTTTCGAGGAGTAGCAAACAAAAATCATTGCAATTTCATATACCCTAAAAAATCGAATTATATTTTCATTCAGGAGGATTTAGAGAAAGTGTGTACATACCTGGTCAAACTTTAAGGTAACAAGAGCGATGTGTGAGGAGAGGCCAAAAGTAAAAGAAATTGAGGAACCAGATCCATGGAAGAATAAAAAACCCCCATAGAAGAAATTGCGAGCCCCCTTCAAAAAATCGTCCAGATGGGTGATTCTGAGAGCGTCATCAACAGTGGGCCACCATATCATGACCATGTAATCTGCTTGCCAAGTGATTCATCATACATTTCTTTTTCTTGTCATTTGATGTCACGGTCGAGTTGGGTTAAGCTTGTGAAGAAAAAGAGCTTGAAGCTCGTTCAATGAACTTGCAAAACTAATAGATCAAAAACTCGACATGAAAGCACGGTGATAAAATTGAAACAGAGTAGTTTACCTTGTTTTATGAATTAAACAATTGATTTCCTACTGGCGGGAATCATAGGGCAGGACATCGGAATTAAAATGAATGAATATGCTGTGAAATTATGCAATTAAAATTTGACCAAGGGAAATAAGGTTATAATAAAATAGGATGTGTAGTAATTACTTAAATCACTATTATATATTTAAATTATTAAGGCGACACACATTTTTATGAGTAAAATTATAAAATACTATGGAATAATTTAGCATAGGAATTATGGCTAAAACATTTAAGAGTTAGAATAGATTTTTTGAGTGATCAAAATAAAAACAATACATATTAGAGATATATACATAGATCATATATATCAAGTCAAAGTGATCGCTAAAGCAACATCTTCCTACACCTAGTGTCCTAGATGGCCAAGGTAAGGTGTCGTCAAACCAATTATACAGTCATTCATATATTTTAATTGGAAAATTATTAATGTCACAAGAATCACAAGGGTTGATATGTCAATCAAAATTTAAAGTTATCCTCTAAAAACTCATATAGAAAGTGGGGTAACAAGTCCTATGACATCCAACCTGTGATTTGCAATGGGAAATCCTCAACAGTCTCTTTGGAGAAATAATGTCTCATTAAGGGGTTCAATAAGAGGTATGAGGCCCCACCAATTTGATAGTTGAAGAAATTTGAATATTGGCTTGTCAATTTTGGCCCTAAGTAGGCAAGGCAACATGGAAGGAGGTGACCCCCTTGGAAAAGTTCAAAAGGGGAAGGCCACATAAGGTCTTATATAAAGATCTAAATCCAAGGACCTCCCTCATAAAAATAGTTAGACATGTATTGAAAGAAAGTAGATAACGACCATCTAAATCTTGATAAAAGAAAATAGAACATCCCTTGAATCCCATAATAAATGGAGCATCTACATATGAGGTGATCCTCTAACTCAATGTTGTGTATATGGCAAAGCTAGAATATGTTATTGAGAAGAGGAATATCATGATGTCATTAGTTTCAACTAGACACTAATGTAAACCCACTTTGAAACCACCAAGGGGGATCTGAAGGGCAACATCTAGTGCTCTAATGTGTATGAGGGTTTAAAAATAAGGCCCCCTCTTATTTGCATGAAGTGTTCCTAGTACAAATCCATCTTAGTGTCAAGGCCATGAAAAGATGAAGCTCAAGTACTAAATTTATTGTTTATAAATAACCTTTTTAACAACTTGACACAGACATATAATGATGTCATTTACATTGGAGGTGTATGTCACTTGATCATGTTACAACTTTAATCGCTCCCCCACAAAAAGGTGTTATGCTCCCTTGTGATGATGCATCAACCCTAATGGAGAACAATCTCGTGATGTAAAAGAAATTTAAACATGATGTAACTTTAATAGTGCCTTACATTCACCCCTTGGCTCACCACTCATGGCAAATGTGAGGCTATTTCAAGCATTGATGTGGATAATATCATTTTATTTTCTCTTTTGCATAGTATTCTACATTGACACAATTGTTCTTTTTTAGCAAACAAAATATTTGTATCAAGGGTTAGCTCCTTGTGCATTAGGGTTGAATAGGTTGCGTCATTGTGAGTGATCTATTCATTGCCAACTCCTTATGTGGGAGAGCACTACAAGCTCCATGTCAACATGAAGTGTAGATATTGTGAGAAATTCTTATTGAGGTTTTGAAAATTATCCATTTGTTCCACATTTGGTATACATGTTAATAAGGGCATTACCCACAAACACACACCCTCGAGACCAACACCTAGTTCTCTAAAAATCAAATGGTACCAATATTCTTAGTTAGAGGTGAAGGATTTTCCTAAGAGGTTATTTTGTTGGTTTGATGTGTTGTTTTTTACCTTGGATACTAAGTGGTGAAGGGCTTCAAGGGTTAAGAGTTAAGGGCCAAGGGCTTGGGTGGAAAGGGATTTAGGGGTTAAGGGCTTAATAATTAAGGGATTTAGGTCTTAGGGGTTAATCGGTTAGGCTTTAAGGTGTTTAGGGGTTATGGATTAAGGTTTAAGGGTCATGAGTTAAGAGAATAAGGGGTTAGTGGTTAGGGGGTTCATAGATTCTACAATAGGAGTTAATGGCTTGAGGTTTAATGCATCAAGGGGTTGATGGATTATGAGTTATGAGTGTATGGTTAAGAGATTATGGCTTCGGGGTTAAGGGATAGGGAATTTAGTGGTTATGGGTTAATGGCTTATTCGTTGTGATAATGGGGCCCCTAATCCCATTATCACCACTATCGGGGGTTCCTCTTTCAATTCCTCTTGTTACCTTCCCTCCAGGCCCCCTAGCCCCTATGAAATTAGGTCTTAATCCCCATTCTCATTCTCTAATGTGTGGATTATAGATCTTATTAAATCATGCTTGGGCATCCCACTTCTACCCACCCATGCTACATGTGTGTCCCCTAGTCTTGTTCAATACACCACAAAATACTCCTCCCACCTTTTCGGTCATATCATTCAACTTATCTTAATATTGTGGGTGAAATTGGTGTTTATGTTGTAAAGTGAACAAAGAAAAAATTTACTTGTTTTCTCTTTTGAGAAGATGTAGAAATTTATTGTCATGATTGGAATGTGCATGCATCAATATACATTGGGTTGTTTTTCAAGCTTAGACATGAATAATCATCTGGTCATACTCCATACTATCAATGGAATCTAGTATCACAAATGTATCGATGGGAAGTTTGAGAGATTCTTTTGAAAGCTTGTGTGTTGTGGTGTTTAGCTCCTGGAGAATGTGTGTGAAAGATAGCTAGTCCAAATAGTTGGGGGGATCCATGATATCTCATAGGATGGGATGTAGGTAGATGTTTTCTATCATGAATTATTGACCCAATTGATCATGATTTTTTAATCCCCCATGATCTATCAGGATTTGAATCTTTTGATGGATGTAATTTTCAGAAGTGTATAAAGAGCAATGGAATCAACTCAGTTGTTGGAGCCTTAACTTTGGGTATACCTTACTTTCTCGCTATAAGACTGGGAGAGGAAGAGTACCACACCCACTTTGCAGCTAGGTGGGATAACTTGTGCAACACCATCAAAGAAGTCACAAGGGCATCCAAGAGGGAGTGGATAAATTACCAGAATCCATTAATTTTGTGGTTTAGGATGAATCTTGTCTTCTAAACACTATTTTTTATCAATTCAATTGTGATCTTTGTTAGAATTTCTCATGAAAAAAATGTGTTGTTGTTCCAATCCCACCAGACATTGCTGATTAGAATGCATGGGAAACCTTTATAATAATCTTCCATGACATTGAGTAACTAAGTTTTAAAATTTTCTTCCAAGTTTTAGATAGGACCACGAGCCTATCATGTTCAATTTTGCAAGGGTGGTGGTGATCATGACCTGCACTGTGTTGGGAGAGGAGATAAATAAGTGTGAAGAAATATAATCAAATGACTTGCCTAAAGGATAGATGTTGGGTTGATTCGTAAACTATCATGGATATTTTTCGTGAACAAAATGTGTTGTTGTTCCAATCCCACTAGATATTGTTGATTAGAATGCATGGGAAACCTTTTTAATAATCTTCCATGATGTTGTGTAACTAAGTTTTGAAATTTTTTTCCAAGCTTAGATAGGACCATGAGCCCATCATGTTCAATTTTGCAAGGGTGGTGGTGATGACCTGCATTGTGTTGGGACAAGAGATAAATAAGTGTGAAGAAATATCATCATATGACTTGCATAAAGGATAGATGTTGGGGTGATTCGTAAACTATCATTGATATTTCTTGTGAAAAAATATGTTGTTATTCCAATCCCACCAGATATTGTTGATTAGAATGCATGGGAAACCCTTTTAATAATCTTCCATGATGTTGTGTAACTAAGTTTTGAAATTTTCTTCCAAGCTTAGATAGGACCACATGCCTATCATGTTCAATTTTGCAAGGGTGTGGTGATGCCCTCCACTGTGTCGGGACAAGATATAAATAAGTGTGAAGAAATATCATCATATGAATTGAATAAAGGATATATGCTGAGGTGATTCATAAACTATCATGGATATTTATCGTGAACAAAATGTGTTGTTGTTCCAATCCCACTAGATATTATTGATTAGAAAGCATGGGAAACCTTAATAATAATAATCTTCCATCATGTTGTGTAACTAAGTTTTGAATTTTTTTTCCAAGCTTAGATAGGACCACGAGCCTATCATGTTCAATTTTGCAAGGGTGGTGGTGATGACCTGCACTGTGTTGGGACAACTAGAGATAGATAAGTGCGAATAAATATCATCATATGACTTGCATAAAGGATATATGTTGGGGTGATTCGTAAACTATCATGGATATTCCACTAGACAGTTCATCATAACAGAATAGATAAAACTATATTTAAAAATGAATGAATAAGAGTTTGTGACAGGAAGTGTCAGTGAGTTTCAGGTGTGCTGAGGAGGGAGTGATGTCAAGGCATGCTAGGCAGTGTTAAGGCATGCTAGAGGCCAGGGAAATGGTGTGCCAATGCATGCGAGGGCGAAGTGTTTGGGAGTGCCAAGGAAAAACAAGGGAGCACTAGTGTCAAATGCATGGAAATGAATGAATAAGAGTGTGTGACAGGGAGTATCAACGAGTTCTAGGTGTGCTAAGGAGGGATTTTAAAGTTACACAAGTTAGTGCCAAGGAATGCTAGAGTGCCAGGGCGACATGCTAGGATGTGCCAAATGCTAGGGTGTGTCAATGCATGCTAGGGAGTGCCATGGAAACATAAGGGAGAACTAGTTCAAAATGCCTGGTAATGAATGAATAAGAGTGTCTGATAGGGAGTGTCAGTGAGTTTCAGGTGTGATAAGGAGGGAGTAGCAAGGTTACATGTTAGGAAATTCCAAGTTAAGCTAGAGTGCCAGGGCATGTCAGGGAGTGTTAGTGTGAAAAACCTTCTTCATTATATTACAAACTACAATACAACAGGCTAGAGCTCTTGTACCATGGATCGTGACCCTTTACAATCACACTGATACAAGGAATAAAACTAGGGATTGGTGTTAATCCTTTGACAACAAATCTATCATGAACAAGACAACGCTTGACCTACTTGTTGATGGTGGCCACACACAACCCTTTTAGTCCACAAGTTTAATGAGAGCACCACAAGTTTAATGTTTGGAGAACAAGGGGCCACCCCCTTGTCCAACACTTTTGATGGGTCCCATGCATCATTATGGCACTCATGGACCCCAGTATGCCTCCTAGAAGGCCCTAAGACATCAATTGACCTCTCATGAGGCTTATTATTCCATATATGAGATAGTTTGGTGGGATTGTCACCAAAATTTAGGGTTACTTGCATAATATTTTATGTTTATGGGCTAATGTAGGCCCATAGGCTAATTCGACCAACTCCTAATCAATGTATAAATAGGAGTTAGTTGGATTCATTTGTATCATCACTTGATTTGGGATCTTTCTATCTTTAGAGAACTTCACATTTTTCCTTGGAGGACTATTTTGGATGATGGATGCATTTTGATGTATGGATTTGGGCTATTTTTTATCTTGGAGATTTGCTTTTGCAAATGTGAAGTTGGTTGGATATACTCTCTAACATTGTGAGTGAAAATTTAATGCTATTCTTGTTGTTGTTGCATACTATTGAATTTCACTATAACTAGGGTTAATTGCTGCATGATGGAAATGTGGAATTATGTGTCTATTTATCTTATTTAATGTATGGGCCATTGTTGGATGAATGAAATATCTTAGAGATCATTTTATCTCAACAAACTTGCACCACTTGTATGAAGTATAAATGCTTGAAGGTCACTTTTCGTTTTCCTCTAACATTGGACGAAGTTGACTTTCTGGGCCTCCATGATCAAGAAACTGAATTATTGCTCATTATCACCCCTGAATCCATATCCCCGATTGAATTATTCACTAGTACCTCAAAAAGGGTGATGATTCCCCCCTCCCCCCCCCCTCTTTTTCACAATTTTCCATTTTTCCCTAGGTCTAGCCCATTAGGTCACCTAGGGCATCAATTTCCCAAGAATATAGCCAGAGGAAAACTTTGATCTCCTAGAGGCAACGACATTGGTGGGTGCCTTCACTCTCCTCATAATTTGGGCCAATTACGACGATGTAATCTTCAAATACCTCAAGCCCTAGCTCTAGGATCAAGTTTTGCATATGTGTTCCCAAGGCTAGAGCCTAGTAGGATCAATTTGACCCATCGAAGTAAAAAATATTGCCTAATCCTTTCCCCTCACATTGTCCAAGATAGGAACATCATTGGTTGCTAAATTCCATCCCCGAACCTAGGTTGGGTCTACTTGGCCCCATGTGGTCCCATTTGGTGTCAAAGGCCTCTCATCAAGGACCATTTGGGAATCCAAGTTCCCAAAGGATTTTAGGGATTGGTAACTTCCTTTATAAGTCTTATTCTTCTCCCTCAACCCTTCAATCCCCCTCCTCTCTCCCTAGAAGATCAAGTCCCTTGCTTAAAAGGCAAGCATGTCCCACTCTATATTCTATCTTAGGGAAAGGGATTCTAGGGTCACTTCCCACCTATTCATTGACCTATAATATACGAGTGACTTCCTAAACTACCAGGACTCCTTCCATCGGTGAAATTTATGAAGAGCAAGGAGCCTTAGTTATGGTGACAATGGGCTAAGCCTCCACCGTTTCCCTTGTCCTAGTTGTTTCCCTCTTAGGAAACCCTTTTAGGTCCACTACTAGTTTGAGTGGTAACAAGTTTTTCACAACTCCATTTGTGAACAACTCTTTGGTATGCCCACTTTTTCCATACTACGACTCCAAGATGAGAAGTCTAGGGCTATGGAGGTTGCCCTTCTTCTCATTGAATTGATCCTCTACAATATAGTGAAATAGGGCTAATTGGTTGGCCCACTTGACTGCTACTTTAGTCCTTCAAATTATGCACATCCTTAGGCCCTATAAACCTGCCCTTCTACCAATCTTGTTGTCCTTCACAAGTACAAGAGTTAAGGTTATTCTTTGACAGTCACCTAACAACCCTCCAACTATACTTGGACTAGCATCAATCTGCCCAACCATAGTCAATTATTTTTAAGGATCTAGGGCTCACAATATTTTCTTCATCTAGGGCTCTTCAAATCTTCCACATAACAATGGTTTGAGTCCTCTCAAAATCATTGTTCTTGTGTATCGACAATTTGATCTTTGTTGTCCAATCTATGAATAAATCTGAACTGCTCCTCTTATCATCCTTCTAATAATCTGTAGATGACTGAACTAGGGTCACAAATCAACCTCTAATAGTCCATTGACTAATTTTTTATAGGTTTCTTAAGATATCTGTCTAAAAATCCATGGATAGTCCACCAAATCAACTCCTCAACATGTCAATCCATTCTTCACATGGCACATTTCTTCTGCATGCTCAATCATCTACTCAGGTTCCACCCACCTTTGGATCTACTATCTCCACACATACTGAATCTGCAAGCCATCTTCCAGATCTATGGTCTATATTTCAGAAATAAGCCTCGCTTTAAGGGTCACAACTGCTCTTATTCTACGCAATTTTTTCACAGTCTTAAGGGCATACCTTATGAACTAAACATGCTAGGTAACTAGGGCACTATACTTATGTACGTTTAATTGTTGTATAACAAACCCTATCCACCCATAGAAAAAACCACGACTCTTGCCTCCATAAGAGACTCAACCTAGCTCACATGGATCCATAGATTTTGGGCATTTCTTTGACTGAATCTTGACATGAACTTCAGATCTCAATGTCAACCCTCAAACTAGTGTTAGCTCAGTCAATATTACACCTGCGTCTACTTTTGTTTTGGCTCCAAATTACAGTGCAAGCCCTCCTCCATTTATGTTTATCTTTATAACCACCGCAAGACAAGATTGTATCAATCCTCTCTTCTATTTCATGTATAAAATCTAACCAACGGGATTCAATCTGATCTTGTAATGTACTAAAATAAGATATTGATTTTTTTCTACAAACACAATCACACAATCACATATAAGTAAGAGAAATAAATTATCAATTGCACAGCAAAAGATGTATCTGGGAAAAGCAACTGCTCAAAACCCCTCTATCTCTATTGTGTATTAAGTCAAGGAATCACGAAACAATACAATGTTTAATCTCTCTTGAGATTCTCCAACACTCTGCCAATTGTCTCCTGCTGATCTAGGAAAAATTGGTCTAATACTTAGCCAATTCTCAGTCTTCCTTTAGCCTACCTTTCTCACACAATTCCCATGGAATTATCTCCATATTAATTAGGAAAATCAACCTTCCTTGATTGTGCAATCCATCATGGCATCCCAATGAATTTATAATTGCACATGCGAAATTTTCTATAAATACAAATGACAGTTATGTTCCTCTGAACTGTGTTACAATAAGGATGAAGGGTCTTTTTATCATTTGAAAATAAGATAAAACCCTAAACAACTAAAACCCTAACCCGAGTAGATGTAACACCAAGAGTTTATGGGCCCCGTTTGGGTTAGTTGGGCAGCCAACTTCTCGGGGTCGTAACTTGGTCATATGATCTTCGTTTGACGCACATGATACCTTGTTATAAAGATATCTCCGTGGACTACAACTGCTAATGCAATTTAAATGAAATCACCAAACCTTTCATGCCCAAAAAATGTTGTTTTGGGCCTCAAAACGACTCGGGAAGTTCAGGACCCGAAAAATTGACAAAAATAGTAAATTGTGCTATAATTAAGGAAACTAAAAAACTAAAAGAGATAATGGTGAGGGCCCAAGTACTGGAATAGGCGGGTGGCCAAAAATATCCACCTCGATCACCTTCAATCGAATTTTTTGAGCCAACTCAATCATCATGACTTAGTTAACTGACACAAGTTGTTATGAGACGGAATTACAATTTATTGTCCAATTTATTTAAGGGAAAAATAAATAAGACGCCTCACATTCCTCACTCCTGGTACATCAAAATTCCTCACCGGTGTGGGTGCATTTTTTTTTGTCCTTTCTAGTTGCCAATTTCACTTTTTCTTGTTGCGAATTTCAACACTTCCTCTCAACAAGAAAGGAATTCAATCAATCCCCATCTGGTACCTTTGGAATGTTCTGCATGCTACACTTCTCTAGTGTTGTTTGCACCTGCAAATCCTGAAACTGAATAGCCTCTGAACAACTGAATCAGTATAATGCATCTGTCATCAGAGTCTTCTGGCTCCTGCTAGCTACTGCACCTGTCTAGTAGTGGATTCTATGCACTGTTGCTGACATCTACATCCATGCCCTTTGAATTGTTGCTAACTTTTATTTGTGCTCTAGTATTTGACATTTGTCACTCTGATTTCTGTCTTGTTGACATCTGGCTACATCAATCTAATTGATCCTTCCTACTACTGTTGTACTGTGGGCTCCTCGTAGCCAGGTTCGATGCACGAGACACGCCATCTCAATGGACCTTACCCAAATTTCTTATCTTGGGATTATGTCTACACATCACCCCACCTTACACCTCAAGGTATGGTTGCCCCCTCTTCCTATCTGGCTCAAAATTCCCCCCTCATGGAGGTCTCTGCTTGAGTGGATGCTTCCACTCGGCCTCCTCTCTAATTCTCCAATCGTGGCAGCTACTCCACAACCTTCTGAGACTACTTCTCATGAGAATGCATGTTGAGAGGTAATTTATGCTCCCTCTAAACCACAAAGCCTCTAACTTCTGCCTTTCTCCTCAAAGCTTTGCATGCATATGGTACCTCAAGTACATATAGGTTCTTGACTCATGCACAATGTAATTGTCCCAACGTTACAAAAAGTTTCTAAAAAATAATTGATTTTAAATCGATGATATCTCCCTCATCTGAGATCTCATTCGACCGTTTTTTTTTTTTTTCTCCATTTGGGTAGATTTTCACAAGGATTCCAAATATTCTATTTTTTTTTTAAAATTTTACACCAAAATCTTCAGATATTCTCTGCAAACTCGCTGTCCAAAAAATTCCTGCTCTAATACCATGTAGAAAATCTAACCAGTGTGGGTGCATTAAACCATGCCAAATCATACCAAGGAATCTCAACATATCCCATACATGCTAATACTTTCCAAGCGCCAACACGTGCCAAGCACCAATATGTGTCAGGGACTAGTGTTATGCATGTTATGAAGTGGAAGGGAATGTTGAAGAGTGCTAAGGTGTGCTAGAGAGTGATAATGCATGTTGATTAGTGTTAAGGATTAATAGGAGAAAACATTAAGGGGGCACTAGGTAAAAATTCATGGAAGCTAATGAATATGAGGAACGTGTGCCAGAGACTAGTGTTAATGATTGTTAGTTGTCATGCCAAGGAGGGAGTGACAAGGTATGCTAAGAATTGGTAAGGCATGCTAGGGAATATCAAGGCATGTCAAGAATTCCCAAAGTGTGCTTGGGAGTTCCAGGGTGTGCTAATTATATCATGTGCCAATGAATAGTGCCAAGATATGCCAATACATGCTAGGTGCTAAGGATATTGTGGTGCAGGGTGCCAGGGTATGTCAATATGTGTCGAGGCAACAAAAGGAAGAACCAATATTAAGAGGGTTAATAAGTCAGGACTTTATCTTTTTGAAAAGGGGCATGCCAGGCACACTAATAATAGGTCCCAATACATGCCAAGTGGCATTGTGTACCAAGTGCTAATGTATGTTAATGCATTCAACCAAGGTGTTCCAGGGCATGCTAGGGACTATATGCAGTATGCCAACACAGGCTAGGAGAGTTCCATGTTGTGCTAGCACATGCCACCATGTGCTTGGGCGTCAGTGTCATCACAATATGTTCTAGGTACAAATATGTTCCAAGACATGTGGGGTGCTAAGAAATGTTAGTGTGTGCCAAAGCATTAATTTAAGGTGTGTCCAGATTGTTAAGGATTGTTAGGTCTTTCTCATTAATAGAATTTTCAAAGCTTGAGTATGTATTAAATAATATATTTCCTACACACAATAGTGGAACTTTATATAAAGGGAATTTGCTAGATAATAAACTTAATAGATATGAATCATGTGTTGACTCATAGGAAATCTCTATTCGACTAGTCATTACTTGAGGGAAATGATACACACTAATTACTGCTACAAAAATTGACTGACCCTAACCACTATGGCCTTGGACATATTATAAAAATACTCCACAATAATTGTATTAAATCGTTATCTTTTGACAAAAAATATATTAACAGGCACGTAGCGTCATCAAAAACGCATTGTAATGATCAATGATGACGGGCATTTTTTGACTATCACCAAAAGTAACAAAAAGAGCATTGGTGAGGGTCATTAAAAGTTCATCACTAGAAGTGTCACCAAAGAGAGAATTAGTGATGGGCCTTTAACGACCCTCACCAAAAGTGTCATTGAAAATGTCTTTGGTGACTCAGCTACAACGTAGCACTACTATTGACATTTACAAAGGATTGTTTAATGACATCAATGATGACGGACATTTTTTGATCGTCACCAAAAGTAACAAAAAGAGCATTGGTGAGGGTCATTAAAAGTTCGTCACTAGAAGTGTCACCAAAGAGAGAATTAGTGATGGGCCCTTAACGACCCTCACCAAAAGTGTCATTGAAAATGTCTTTGGTGACGGACCATAAAGGACCATCACTATATACACTTACAGTGATGGTTTTTTAATGACCGTCACCATATGTGACATTGGTGACAGACCTTAAAGGTTCGTCACAAGCATGACTTATGCTGTTGCAGCAATAAAATTTTCCTGGAGGATGATGCTAAGAAAATAACCTTGCCCAAGCAGGCACTCAAAGTCCCCCGGGGCTAAGGGTGAGATCTCCACACGGAGACACTCGGTGCACTAAATAGTGTAGCAGACAGGCTAAATAGCCAGCGTGCCAAAGAAGACAATATGTCTCACTCAAGCATCCATAATCCAAGCATGAATGAAATGAGGAGGCTCCTCCATATTTTATAGTGTCGGTTTCCCTCCAAAACCCAATGTAGCCTCTCTCTCTCCTCCACATCCCCATCCTTATCCACATTCTCATCCTTATCTGCGCAGAAGCTTGGAGAAGCTTCTATAGTGTACATAGGTCCTCTCCTCCACGTGGTGTTGGGTCCCCCCTTGACTCCCGCTTAAGTCACAATGTTGTGCTACTAGGTGGATGTCTTTTTTCATTTAAGTGAGTTTAGATCCTCTTTACTCACTTTTCATTTATTTACAAACTATAGGTGGAAAAATAAACAGAATAGAATATTCCAATTTTCTGTTGCAAATTAGGAATATTACACTCACTCACTCTCTCGCTAATTCCTAATCCTCACAAATTCATTCATTTACCCTTACGTATCATCCATTTCGCAACATAACTCACTCATGCTACCAACTCATACTGGAACCCTTAGTATACCCTGTCAAATCGGCATTGTTAAGGTAAATATTCTCAGTATCCATGGGAGTAATTGTAACGACAGAACTTGAAGGGAGAGATTTTATGGAGGGTTACCCAAAGATTACAGAGAGTGCAATGGCTCAACTTTGTGGAAAATTATGAAGGGTTTTATAAGGATATTAATAAATCCTTTTCCAGATCTTTCGACGGAGGGGAAGTCAAAATCAGAGATATCAAGTTTGCAGTACCAGAGTATTTCATATAAGAAGCCACTGGACTATCGAAGAGAAGAGAAATATGGTTAAAAAATAGAGGAATTTAAGGTGAAGGATGGAAAATATTTCTAAGAAAACCTAGGTATGGATACTAACATATTTTAAAAAGGGATCACTAGCACAAATATTAAAGGAAAATGGATGAGTTTGTTATTGATAATCCAACAATTTGTTACCTGTGAGGGAAGGTTCGAATGCATGTTCTTTTACCATGCTAGGTTGTTAATGAATTTTCTTGAAGATAGTGAAATAAATATTCCATACTTTTTATTGCATAGCTTGAAGAAAATGACATGAACTATTCAAAAGAAAATTCAGTTTATAGAATATCCAATGTATCATCATGGGTTACTAAAAATTCTTATTGAATTCCACCTTAAAATCCTAGGGGACACTTGGGAAACTTTCATAATTTGGAACCATTTCCAAGAAGGAGACCAAGAACAACCTATTTTTAGTAAGGAAAAAAGAGGAATAAAAAGAAAAGTTGAGATTTTTGTTGAAAATGAACAATCAGCTCAAGAACGGTCAGAGGATGAAATCCCCATTGTTGAAATTTCGTGAAAATTAAAAAAGGAAACTAATAAAAAGAAGGATGATAACATAAAAGGGAAGGAAAATCCATCAATGTAGAAGATCCTAAGATAAAGAAAAATAAGGCAAAAATTCAAAATCATCCTCAACCAATACGAAGAAGCTCTAGACTCAGTAAGATAGCAAAAGAAAAAACTTAAAAAGAAACAAATTTTGTGGATTGCGAATAGAATATTAGGGTTCCATCACCCACTTATAATTCAATCACTCAGAGTCCAGGTTGAAGAAATCTAGAGATTGACCCAATACAACAATAAATTTTTTATTATATTAAGCCTTTGGAGAAAAGAGATGCAGGAAAGGCATCGGTTTTTGAAGACCATCCTCATAGTCCACAAGAAAATCTAGTTATGACTACTCTAAAACAAGAGATATTTGAACTAGACACAATAAAAAACCATATTAAATAGGAACATGGAGCCCTGAAGTTTGAGAACCAGATTGAGAAAACCATAAATGAAAATACCTTTTTACATCTGGGTTTATCGTTAAAGAAGGAAAAAAAGTTAAAGAAGAAGAATAAATAGCTCAACAGGCAGGTTATAAACCTGAAATATAAACTTCTAATGTGAAATCCAAGGGTATTTGTAACCACAAGGAAGGAAAAGAATATGAAATTAGATGTTTTAGAAGATTTATCGGGGAAGATGTAGTAACATGATAAATATTCATAATTTTGTGCCTTTGCACAAGGACATGAAATGTTCTGCTCATGGGGGAATGTTGAACCTCAAGACTGACTCAATTTTGGCACTCCTTTTCACTATCTCTCCCTCTTTCTGACAAGCCCATAACGTCAAAAAATTGTTGAAATGCACATTTTGACTTATTAAGGTATCATAATGATCTATTTTTCACATTTTCAATTTCTCCTTATTATTAGAATGAAATTTATGTTTAGCTACAGAATTAATGCAATTCTGTAGCAAAAATATGTTTTTGTAGCAACCACCATGGTTCGACAGGTTCTGAGGAGTTAATAAAGAAATGAAACATATGAGAACTTGATAAATTATCCAGACGTGGATCCTATGTTATCCATTTGTTTGGAATGAAGCAAGAAATCACCAAAAATATGGTCAAAGGGATGGTCAACCAGGAGTTGGAAAAAGCGAGCAAGGAAGTCTGAACCTTCATGATTTGCTCTGCCATGTAGAAAATCGTGAAGCAACGAACTTGCCCTTTCTCTTTATAATTCAAGGTAGAATTTTCTTAGTCCTAGAAGGCATAAAACCCTCAAACATTTAATAAGAGGATTTTATAAATATTAAGCTAAGTAAACGTTTAAACAATACGAATTATTGCGAGATTGTGATATCTTTAAAACTCTGTTTTGATTCTCTAATCAAAGAAAGAAGCATTCTGCAATTTCAATGAGAATTTAGTAAAGAATAGATTTAAAGCCATCTTTTATGGAGGCCCCCCTGCAACATAAGAGGTTCTAGTTTGTTTCTATTTCATTTACGTTCTTGCATTAGATATTATTTCATAATCTAATTTTTATGCATTTACATTGTTTCGTACGGTAGATACATGCTCCGCTTTCAATTCTATTTTCATCAAAATAATTTTCAGATTTCAATAGTGTAGATGTTCAGTTTATCATGCTATTTCATTACTTTTTATCATCATTTCTGGAAGGTCATTATGTTCGAGTAGCTGCTCTGTTTTTATCATTTGGATAGATTTATTTCCTAGATGGTTATAAACGAAGAGATAATCTATCATAAGAGCTTGACATAGACCAGTTTATCTTCGATTATTTTATCAAGGATTAGATTAGTTCCTTTTCATGTAATAGTATCTTACCATAGATTAATTCTTGTGAGGCATATTTGAAGTAATAATAGGAAATTTCCTTTATATTTTTAAATTAATTATGTCTCGTGAGCTCAAATAGTTTTACTTCACAACAATGATTTCTTTTATGAGCATAACACATAAATAATTTTAGTAATTCTTTCGTTTAGTTTTCGTTCACATTAAATTTTCAAAACATATAAAAATTAGAATTTATTTTTGGTTTTATAATTTTCGTTCTCCTCAAAGTTAATCCTTAGCTACTAACAAGATTTTTCATTTCAATTCTAGGATTTAGTTAAAATTGGATTTCGTTTATTTTTCATAATTCAGTTTTTTACATTCATTCAGGGAGTGGACCTTAAATATGGAATTGGTTGGTGTTGTGGTTGTGGTGGATGTGGGTTTTATGCATAGCAGAGAGCTAGGTATGGAGGATATTGAGGAAAATATTGAGGATATTATGGATTTCCCCCATAAGGCCCTTTCCAACAATGTTGAAAATATTGGTTTTAGGGTTGAGACGACTAAGGTTTCAATTGAAAGGGTGTGTTCCAATTACTTCGATATTCCTATGTGAAACGTTGAAATTTTGAATTAGGACCTTGCATAATACAAGGTTGAGTAAGCTTCCATGTTCTTCTTGGAGCTATAACAAAAATTTAAACATTCACCATGTTTAGCCCTACGTTTTTTATCCTTTTTGACACCTTATATTACTATTTCCATTATAACGTACCGTATTTTACCATTTATGACACCTTTTGTTAGTTTATAAATAGAGGTAAGAGTCACAATAAAGACTATTTTTACATATATTTGGTTATTATAAGCATATGTTGAATGACTGTATGCTTCTTGACTCACTATTGACTAATTTATTGAGATTATTCCTAAATATAAGGATGGAAACTTGAATACATTGATAAGTAACTAGTGACCCAACATGCAGCTCAAGAATATGTCAGGAAACCATTCAGTACTTAATTACTTACTCTAATTAGTAATATAATTCATATTTTGTACCATTCAACTGATGGGAATCTCAAAGGTAGCTTCTTTTTTTCGTGGATGTGGTGATTACTTCTTCACCCTAAATATAGTGTTATAGATGGATTAGTATAGATATGATAAAATGGACAAGTGATATATGGAATTTGGCTTACCTAACTTAAGACTAGGTCACACATGCATTAATTTTATGAGTTATTTTGTTGTAGCTATATTCAGGTCATCAACTCTTTAAGAAATCCTAACATTGGTATGAGGAGTTAGTGAAACTGAAGTAAGGATATTGTGACTATAAAATATCATATGACTACTTTTATTTTAGTTTGGAACACATGGATTTATGCTTTATTGAAGACTTTAACATACATTTGATATTGGATTTTATATTTGTGTATTTATGTTGTTATAATTTGTGAAGTTATTGAGATAAAATAGCTTGTCTTAGGTCATGCTAAGGGCCCACAACCGAAATCAGCCAAGTTTTGTATCAATTTCAGTTAAATAGGGAGTCTGTTTTTGAATTATGTTTAGTGAAAATGTACTTTAAATATTTGTTTCTTTTTGAAATTTATAGATATTCGGTACTTAAGAATGTAATTTAATGATATCTAAAATATTTCCTAGATCTGAGTGCTATGTTAAAGAGTTAACTGTTTTGATTATTGTTCTAAATTTTGTGACTTTGTAACATAATTTTCATAGGGATTATCTTTGTTCGTAGGTTTCTCTTTTCATATTGAGCATTGATAAGTTTGAAAGAACATGCTTCAACTTAAATCGGATTTCTGAACGATGATTTTTTCATATTTTTTGGAGTAAATTCTTTGATCTGAATGAAATAACTCTACTATTTCTAGATATGAAATTTTAATAAGAAGTCTCTGTAGAATGTTCAACATGCTTGAATTTTCGTGAGATTGTGTAGGATATGTGATTCATTTATTTCATTCTTCAATCAATTTTGAATAGATTTATCGAATTAGGAAGTTGTATGAATGATTTTGAGTTCAATAGCATTATTGGTTTTGATTTTAGATTTCTAGCTTGACCCTAGGGTTAGTCCTGTGTGAATATTTTGAGTAGAACAAAATGTTTAAATTGAATTGTGAGTATAGTTTATGATGATTGCTATTTTATTTCGAGAATAAATATTTAACTAGTTGCATGGTAATTGAAGATGAATTAGAAATTTGAATTATGTTTGTGACATTGAAGAGTATAATAGGTTTTTTTTTACTTCAGAAAACTTTAGTGTAACAATTTTAAACTAGAAACAATGTTCCATCATTTGGTACTTAATTTCGTACTAAGCGATTATAGGATAAACAATTAAGGTCTGAATTTTAATTCCTTTAAAACCGAACATTAAAAACTTTGGATTGACAATTTTAAATTTATGTAATTAAAATGACATATAAAAACCCAAACATTTTTGGCATTGTTTTCGAGGATTTGCAAATGCTATAGGTATTTTTATGTGTGTGATAAATATTTTACAGGGAAATCAGAGGGTGGAGAGTGTACAGTAATATGTGAGTGAAGAACCAAACATCCACTATGGTGGGGTTGCTCCAAAGTCTGATTTTCTTTAGAAATATTTTGTAGTACTTTTTTTTTTCCCTCTCTTATGCACAAAAGCAGAGCTTGACCTAGAGATAGTAAGCTGCAATTTATTCAAAGTACAAAATCATTTGCATAACTATTTGGTACTACAAGCCCCCCCCCCTCCCCCCCAATTAACCTTGTTGATCGTTACGCAAGTACGAGAGAGGAAGGGAAAATATTTGCAACAAAAGTGGCCTTAGAAAAGAAAAAATCACACCTGGACGGTGAAGTACAGATTTGAGGCATACTACAACAAGAAAAAACAATATTAGGAGCTGTTGTAGGCACAAAATTTTTGATAGTCCCATAAGTAGAATCTGTAGTAATAAGACCTTGAAGAGAATTTGGACCTAGGTATATAAAACTCAACCTAGTCAAATCTTCTTCGAGTTGGAATACAATACCATAGCACTTTTGGATTTTTTGGAAGGATCGATAACATAGGAGTTTGTTTTTATAAAAATTCTTGTTGCTTATGAACTCAGTCAATGAAAAAACACATGGGAAGAGTTGTTGGATAAGGATTTTCCAAGGGAGGAAAATCAACTTAAAATACGATAACAAATTATAAATCCACTTTCTAAGAAGTCACACAAAGAGACTGAGGTCCTTCCCAAATCTACTTCCATGCAAGAAAATGGCATTGACATAACCCCTGAATGAAAAAGGTGGAGGTAATTTTGATGGATCCCCTGGATAATCAAGGATCTATAAAACCCAGCTCTTTTTAAAGAAAGAACCCATAGCATCAAAGGGGAAGAAATGAAAAGGTTATTGTCAAAAAAAGGAATAACATGGGACCAAAGATGTAGCATCCAAAAACCCCTAGCAGAGTAGACAAAAGAAATCTTAGGTGGAGGTTATGAAGTCGAGCACCTCACCTATAGAAGAATGACTTGATGAAAAATCCAAAAATACTCCTAAGAAAGGGAAGATAAAATTATTTTGTGAAAAGGATTAAGGAGGAATAGTATTGACTCCACCACCACAAGAAACCCCAGAAAAATCTTTAACTATCTTTGCATCGCAGGGTTTGTGACACGCCATAAGTATGACTCGACGACAATGTACACTTTTAGGCACTCAAACCATAAATATTGTAATTGTTCTATATTCTTTGGAGCTAGAAGTAAAAAGGCCCTCTTGGGTACTTGAAGAAAAAAAGAAGTTGGAAAAAAAATTCCCTAATGAGGAAGGGTGAGTTGATAATTTTCAAGATCTTTTGAATCACTCTCTATAGAATGAACAATCTAAATTAGAACTAGCATTGGGTAAATGAGTATCCAAAACCATGGTCACCAAAATAAATAAGAGATCAACTCATAAAGGAAGTACTTTGTTAAAGCAAATCGTGCCTCTGGAGGACACCTCTACTCATAATGAAGAGGACTTTCATCTGCAAGTAAGAAATCTCCAAAATAAAAACATGAAACTGGGGCAGAGGTATCACAAGTAAAAAACCTTGTTGGGACACAATATAAAGGAAAATTACATGTATAGAACTCAAAATATTTCTTTGGTATCTAAGAACGATGAGGTAGCCTTGAAGAAAAAGCAAATTCTTAGTTGGAAGGTGATGAAATTAAATCCTATTAAAGGTCTTAGTGTTCATTGACGATCTCAGAGGTTTCAGGGACAATAATTGTAGATAAATCATGGTTTAAAAGTTTTAGTTAGCGCAATGGGAATATGAAAACAGGGACAACCCAATTTCAATGACTAGTCAAGTTTCAGAAAGACAAATGCATGAGGAAATGGATTCCCTCTAGCATGGCGAGATGTTGGGCCCTACTTTTTTAATCCTTTTTGACACCTTATCCTACTATTTCCATTATAAACTACCCTATTTTACCCTTTTTTATGCCTAGAAAGCACTCCATGTTGGCTAAACTGCCTGAGTTTATAAATGGTGGTAAAAGTTACAATAAAGACTGATTTTACATATCTTTGGTTAATCAAGACGTAGATTTTAAACAAATTTATACTTCTTGACTCACTATTCACTAATTTATTTATACTGTTCCTAAATATAACGGAGGAAACTTCAATACATTCATAGGTTAGCAGTGACCTGACATCCAACTCAAGAATATATCAAGTATCCATTTAGTACTTACTTCCTTCCTCTATTTTATACTATACTCAGGATTTTGTACCAATCAACCGATGGGCATCTCGGATCATTGTGGATACAATAAAATAGATAAGCCCTATTTGGAATTTTTTTAACTTATTTAAGCCTAGATCACACATGCATTGATTTTATGAGTTATTTTATTGTGATTATATTTAGGTCGTAAATTCTTTAATAAGGTCCAACATCATTTTTAGGAGTTAGTGAAATTGAAGTAAGGAGATTGTGCTCGGAAAAAATCATATGACTTTATTTTATTTTATTTTGGAACACTTTGATTTATGTATTATTTAAAAATTTAATATATAATTGATATCTCCTTTTATATTTGTCGATTTATGCATTTATAATCAGTGAAGTTATTGAGGTAAACTATCTTGTCTCGGGTCATGGCAAGGTCCACCACCAACATTAGCCAAGTTTTGTACCAATTTTAGTTAGATAGGAAGTGTGATCGTGAATTAGATTTAGCGAAACTGTACTTAAAATCTTTGTTTATTTTTGCAATTTCCACATATTTAGTACTTAGGAATGTAATTGAATGATATCTAAAATCTTTCTTAGATATGAATGTTCTGTTTAGGTGGTAGCTAGTTATATTCTTATTGTGAATTGTGTGAGTTTGTAATATCATTTTCATATGGATTATCTGAATATGTAGGTTTCTATTTTTCTATTTAACATTGATAAGTTTGAAAGAACATGCTTCACTTTAAATCAGATTTCTTAAGGATGAGTTTTTCAAAGTTTTTGGAGTGAACTCTTTGATCTAAAAAAAATAAATCTACCTTCTTGGATCTAAAATTCTAATAAGTAGTCCCTGTAGTTTATTTTCAACATGATTGAATTTTTGTGAGATTATGTAGGAGATGTGAGTCATTCTTTGCATTCTTTCATCAATTTTGAACATATTCATCGATTTAGGAAGTTGTGTTAATGATTCTAAGTTTAATAATATTGTTGGGTTTAATATTATATCTCTATCTTGACCCTAAGGTTACTTCCGTGTGAATATTTTGAGTATTTAAATTGAATTATGACTATAGTTTATGATGGTTGTTGAGGTTATTTCTAGAATAAATCTTTTATTATTTTCATGTTTCTTGAAGATGAATTAACAATTTGAATTATGTGTGTGACATTGAAGAGTATAATAGGTTTCTTTACTTCATAAAACTTTAGTGTAACGATTTTGTTGGGAAGTGAAAAAGCTATGAAATTACTATGTATCTTCTCATTCTTTTACTATTGACATACTCCTTTTTGCCTTGGAAAGGTAATTTATTGTAAGAATTATGATAGAATTGGAAAGGTTTATGTTTATTGTAAAAAGATGGCTAAAATTTTCTCTTTGTTGATAAAACCAAAATTCGATGAAGTGAACTGTTGTACAAAAGGTGGGGCTGAAATAAATGTAACTGCTGCTCCATCAGCATTGACCCATATCCAGCCAAAGGCAAGGAAATCCGAACGATTTCCAAGAAAAGGTAGGGGACAGCTCGGTCGCGGTTAGAGTAAACAAGATGATAACTAAACAAAGAGGAGTGAATCCCTCAGGATCCTTCAATCCTGAGGGATCGTTGTTCAAACTCATCTTAGTCATTGACTTTTCTGTCAAGATTTGATATATAAAGCAATGTCCTTTAGTGACAGAGGGGGTCTGTTAGTGAGTTGGTTGAAAATATTTACATTTAAATGTTTCCTCTGTAATAAAATGTGTTATTGACTCTCGGATTTGAGAGAATAGTCTCTATAATGTTTTATGTTTGTTTAATATAAAACGCGCGTTTCATTTCATCTTCTAAGTTCTGAATTAGCCCAGCAGCATTTCATTGGTGCTAAGGGCCCAACTCTAGTGGAATCACTTTTCTGTTTGTATTTTTAATCCTTGCTTACCGTTGTGTGAAGTGTGTATAATGTTTATTTCAATTACAGAATTGATTTATTGTTGTTAGATTGAATATAGATTCATTAACAAATTGCATTGCTATTTCATCTTTTACAAGAAGCACATTTGTTGTTCAGTTATCTCGTTATCATTATAAAATATTTGTTTTTCTGTATCTGATTCGAGTTCTTGTTCCATTAATTTATAATCTAATTGTTGCGTAATAATTGGTTGTTGACAGGGTTGAAGTGTGGAAATTTAGTTTCTTGATTGCGTTAGAGTTTTAACTGCTGTTCAAAACATATTTCTGTTCCATTTATGTTCATTTTTTATTCATAGCTTCCGCTTAGCAAATAGATGAGTTACATGTTGTTGTTCCTTTCTAGATTTTGTTCCTTTTAGTTATCTTCATTAGCATGAAGATTGAGTTTTCTTTCATTTTGATTGCTTTAAGATCACCAACGGTAGAGGACATTAGTTATTGCTTCCAAGTTCCCACATTGGTTATCTTGCATCGATTTCTAAGGGAAGGAGTTACTGTATCCCTGATCGATGTTTTGTATATTGGTTTAATTAAGATTTCAGAATATTTCCATTCATGTCACTATAATTAGATTTCTTTACAAGAATTTGTTACTTTTGCATTTAACATTCTGTACTACATCTTCATAGCATTACTCTTAGTTAACTGCAGCCTCAGACAGAGTACACTCTTGAAATAAAATGTCGCTCCTAGATTGATGATTAATGTAGGTTAATTATGTGTTCAAAAGATACCTTTTTATGACCCAACATTTTGGTACCGTTGCCGAGGAGAGTGTATGCCATTTCAAAGGAGTGATGCACAGCTTATTTTCTTCTGCTTGCGAATTATTGGGTATTAAAGACGGAAGGTAAGAACCTATGCACTGGGCAAGAAACACACTTGCTCGCAGCCCACTTCACAGAAGAAGTAGGTAAGCTTCTTTCTTTAGGTATGAATGAAGGTTTGTTTTCTTGAATGAATAGACCAACTAAGAAAAACAAAATTCCTCCTAAAACTGAAAAACCCAAGGGACCGGTGACCCTTGGGCGAACAACTTATATTGATGAAATCCTTAAGAGAACTGAATCTCAGCCATCAGTAGGATTTATAAAATTTATCTCTAGATAGCCTACTAGTTCCCTTCATGCTACAAAATCACCATCTGAAGCCTTTGCTGAGATGCATCATCAAACAAATGGAATTGAGCAAGATTCCCAAGAAATTGAGAATCCTTGCATAAGTTCCCCTCAAGAAGGGAACTCTATCAATATTCGAGAAGAATAACGGGAAACAGGAGAAACAGGAGACCAAAAATCTCCTATTAAAGTAGCCCAAACAATAAGTAGTCCAGATAAGGGAAGTGTTGTTAAACTTATTCAAAACCAAGGTCCTGAATCACCTCAAACAGTAGGACAACAAGGAATACTTATTATTCCAGACAAAGGGAGTGCTGTCAAATCCATTCCTGTCCCTGCTCTTCAGCCTAGAAATTCCTTGGAAATCCTAGAGGGATATTGGCACATCTTCGATCAAATGGCCCAGAATCAAAACCAGAACCAGCAGACACCCCAGCAAACCTCTACACTACAATATCCTATAGTAGATACTGAATTCAATGCACCTATGAAGGTCATTCCCCTTCAACATATTCCCACATTTCATGGCTTAACATTAGAGGATCTAGACGTTTTTTTGTTTTAATTTGATGTGCTGTGCAGGGGATACGATTATACCACCAATCCCCAAAAATTAAAAATATTTCCTTCAACATTAAAAGGGGTAGCCTTACGATGGTTTATGGGACTAGGTGGGGGTGTCATAACTGATTCAGATCAGATGAAAGATGCATTTTTAAAGAAGTATCAAGATTATTGCAGGTATTAGGAATTAAAAGATCAAATATTCCAAACGACAGCAAAACCAAATGAAACCTTGGAAGAATATGTGGAACGGTTTCAGTACAATCTTCAGAGATCCCCTTATGCATCTTTACCCTTACTTGAAAATGTTTTGAAAACCACAGTAATTAGGGGAATGAAAGATAAATGGGTTGAAACATTGAATATTATGGGAAAAGGTGATATATATCAGGAAAGTTATCCTAAAATCATTGACTTGTGTATCAGGAGTTCGAGGCGCAATACAAGGCTAAAATCAGTAGAACGTAATATAATTACAAGGGAAAATAAGACGTCTAATGAAGGTGTGCCTCGTGCAGAGATTGGAAATTTTCTAGAAGACTTTAAGACAAACATACTTGGGACTCTAACAACCCAGTTCAATATTATGCAAGCCAAATAGAAACAAGTAGAAGTAGAGCAAAATTTGGCCATATTCTATCCCAGATGTAGGAAGAAGCACAACCACAAAGAATGCCCGTTGGATGTGAATAAAGTCTATGCCATCTGCACGAAATATCACCCTATAGAGGGATGTCCTTCGCTTCATGGCCTAAAAGCAGTTCATAAGGAGGCAGAAGAAGAATCAGAAGTCGTATGTCTTCTTAATCAACGCCGACAATGGCAACCGTGACAATTAGGTATGCCAAATGATCCATTTTACTCTTTTCAGCCTCCTCAATATAATGCTCAGCAATATAGTGGGATATGGAAAAATCAACCACTTTTCCCCAATTGGTCACAATAGCCATTTCCTCCCACATATTGTCCAAATCAAACAAACCAATATAATTGGCCTAGTTTTCCTTTCTGCCCACCATTTTGCCAAAATAAATGTCCTACACAATGGTCCCCTTCTACTTCCTAGAGTCAGGCCTTGAAGTCAAACTGGAAAAAACCTACAAATCAATCAGCTGGATCAATTCCTCTCTCTCAACCTACACTACCAGCTCCCTATACAAACCCCCAGACCAACTTAAGACCACAACTCCTAGCCCAACCCAACCCAAACCCAAACAATAGGCCAGTTCAATCTGTCCAAATATTGGAACCCCCAGAATTAGAAACTGAACTGAGGGAGTGCAATGATCTTCAATTAAGGTCTGGGTGCACAGTAGAAATAGAGAGAAACAATAATTCTCATATTGAGGATCCATTACCTATAGAACAAATGTTACAAAATGAAAAGGAAGTTCAACAACAAAGTCAACAACAAGTAAGAACTTCCTCTCCACCATTTCCAGAATGATTAAACATAACACGCCCATTAGAACAACCTAATTTTGATCTTCTGGGAGAATTAAAAAATTTGTGTATAAAAATCCCTCTCCTCCAAGCTATCCAAGAAATTCCTATATATGTAAAAACCATTAAGGAATTATGCATAAAAGAGCCAAAGAGGAGAAAAACCACCAATCCTACTATCCAAATAGTCAGTACCTTATCTGACTTATTATCAGGAATGCAAACACCTATAAAATATGAAGACCCAGGAAATCCTAAGTGACAGTCCAAATCCAGGGGCAATTGTTTCCAAATGCCTTAGTTGATTTGGGAGCAGCAATCAATATTCTAACAACCACCACATGTCAAAAACTTGGCATTACATCACTAGAACAAAAAATAACCTTATTGGAATTGGCTAACCGATCGGTAGTCAAACCAGAAGGCACATTACAAGATGTAATGGTATCTGTAGATTCCTAGGAATACCCTGCTGAATTCCTGGTTATTAATCCAAAGAACTGGCTAGAAGGACATCCGTTGATCTTAGGTAGACATTGGTTGGAAACTATCGATGCTTATATTGGATGTTGACAAGGAAATATGACAATAAAAAGGGGAAACTATGTTAAGAATTTAGCTTTATATCCCCCATCCCAGCCAAGTCTATCAATAATAATAATAATAAAAAAAACCTGTATCATATCTAATGGAAAATATGATATCACCTCTAACTATAGAAAATACTCTTGATTTTAAATATCAAACAGAGGATGATATCATTAATAGTTTCATTAATGAACCACAAACTAGATCTCATTTACAATGTCACATGATCAAGGAAGCATTTGATAATAAAGAAGAAGAAGATCCTTCCAAACATATTCTTGATCAAGTAATAACTACTACTTCTGTGTACAATAGCAAGATTTTACAAATTGAGCCGGGAAAAACTCTAAACATTAACAAAAATCTCACTGCTAAACAAGAAGAGAAATTGGTCCAATCATTACAAAAATACAACGCAGCCTTTGCATGGGATTACCCCGATATGAAAGGAATTGACCCTCAATTGTGTACACGCCACATCTATATCGAAAAATATGCAAGACCCATTCGCCAACCCCAAATAAGACTAAACCATCACCTCAAAGATATTGTGAAAGCTAAATTACAAAAAATATTGGATGTTAATTTCATCTACCCAATATCTGATAGCAAGTGGGTCTCTCCATTAGTAGTGGTACCAAAAAAGAACGGAAAGTGGAGGATATGTGTAGATTATCGTGAACTTAATAAGGCAACACAGAAAGACCACTTTCCCCTTCCTTTCATTGACTAGGTATTAGACACATTGATAGGAAAGAAATTCTTTTATTTCCTCGATGGCTTCAGTTGGTACAATCAAATCCAGATTGCCCCTGAAGACTAGGACAAAACTACTTTTACCTGCCCATGGGGGACATTTGCTTACCGAGTTTTACCTTTTGGCATATGCAATTCCCATGCTACATTTCAAAGGGAAATTCTCAGCATCTTTGCAGACTTAATAAATGAAGGCCTCGAAGTATATATTGACAATTTCACACCTTATGGGGATGATTTTGAGCATGCATTGGAAAACCTAGAAAAGGTATTGCAAATATGTATTAACACTAGGCTTTGTCTAAGCCACGAAAAGTGTCTTATAATAATGACCGAAGGAGTTATCTTAGGGCATTATATTTCAGTAGCTGGAAGTCAAGTGGTCCCAGCTAAAATTCAAATAATCTTGTTAATACCCACACCCACCACACAAATAGAGGTACGTAGCTTTCTTAGATTTTCTAGTTACTATAGAAGATTTATAGAACATTATTCTCGAATAGCTGCACCTTTATATGCACTAATTGGAAATGATGATTTCATTTGGACAGATAAATGTGACAATGTCTTTAATGATCTGAAAAAGCTTGTTTCAATAGCCCCAGTGCTGAGGGGCCCAAATTGGAATTTTCCATTCCAAATTTCATCTGATGTCTCAGACACAGCAACTAGAGCAGTACTTGGGTAGGAGGAAGACAAGAAGCCATATGAAATCTATTATATTAGCAAAAATCTATGCCCTACTGAATTAAATTATACTGTGACCGAGAAAGAATTTTTAGCTGTAGTTCATGCTATAAATTAGTTTAGAAATTATATAACTGGGTATCTTGTAGTACTATATACTGATCACTCTGACATTAAATTTTTAGCAAATAAACCTATTTCAAATGGAAGAGTGACAAGATGGTTGATTTTACTGCAGGAATTCGACATCACAATCAAATATCGACCTAGGAAAGAGAACCCTGTAGCTGAATTTCTATCAAGAATGCCAAAGAGAACAGATATAGAAGCAGTTGAAGACCACTTTCCAGATGAACATCTCTTCGTTGTTACTGTCAAAACACCGTGGTATGATGATATAGGAGACTATTTGGAAATAGGTAAATTACCTAAACATCTATCCTTTAATGAAAAAAAACAGATAATACAGTGTAGTAACCGATTCTGTTTGATTGGGGGCTATCTATTTCACATAGGGGGAGATATGAAAATAAGAAGATGTGTCCGGGAGGATGAAGTATTTGATATTTTGAAAGCATGCCATGATGGCCAATGTGGCAGGCATTTTTCAGATCATAGAACTGCCCATAAGGTTTTACAAATAGGCTATTACTCGCCTACCATCTTTAAAGATGCTAAAAAATTTGTGCAGGCCTGTGATAACTGCCAAAGGGCAGGTCTCCTTGGGCAATCTGATGAAATGCCTTTGAACCCTCAACTAGTGATTGAACCATTTGAATGCTGGGCACTTGATTTTTTTGGCCCTATTAGCCCTCCCTCAAATCAAAAAACATACATCCTAGTTGCAACCGAATATGTCACTAAGTGTGTCAAAGCAGATGCACTTTCAAAAGCTATAGAGGACTCTGTAGAACAATTTCTTTTCTAAATATTTGTGCACTATGGTCTCCCAAGGGATATAATCACAGATGGAGGACCACAGTTTGTAGGTAATAAATTAGATGAAACACTAAAAAAATACCACATTCAGCACGAGATTAAAACTCCATATCACCCACAGGCCAATGGCCAAGTAGAGAGCGAGAACAAAGTAATTGAATCTATATTAACAAAAACCGTTGCCTCACGCAGACAGGATTGGGCCTACAAATTGCTAAAGCATTGTGGGCATATTGTAAAACGTGGAGACCTACTATAGGATATTCACCATATCAATTGGTATTTGGAAAAGAACCCATCTTTCCAATAGAATTTGAAATTCAAAAATTAAGAACAGCTCAAAAGGTGGGTCTAGATCTGAATGAAGCCCAGGCTAAAAGACTGCAGAAAATTAATGAGTTAGATGAAATTAGGCTCTCTACTCTTCAGCACATAGCATTAATCCAGCAATAGAGAGCCAAATGGCATGATGCCCATATCAAAGAAAAGATCCTCCATGAAGGAGACTCGGCACTCCTAAATGATTCTAGGTTTTAGGATTTCCCAGGGAAACTGCAGACACGATGGCTTGGACCCTATGAAATACAAAAAGTGCATGATAATGGCACTATTACATTAGCTACCATTGACGGATCTGGACATTCCTTTAAGGTAAATGGTCATCGAGTACGATTGTATCATAAATAGTTTACCTGAGAATCCTTTTACCAACAGTTACGGGAAGATTCTACCATGGAAATTCTCGATGAAGGGGAGAACTCCTCCTCCGCAGCAGTTTGTTAACTCATTCCTTTTTTAAATTTTGTACATAAAGAATCATTCATTTACTTGATTGTTGTTTTAGAGAATTTGTTTTTTTTAATTTATGTTTATATCGTTTCTTCATTTCTTCATTGTTTGTTTCAAGGAATTTTTTTTTTTTTTTTTTAGTAAAAAAAAAGAAAAAACTCAGTTTATTTCGTTTGTTTTGAGTTTTTTGTTCCTTTCCAAAGGAACAACAGTTCCGCAGAGAGCTTTTGTTGTTCCTTTTTAAAGGAACAACACTTCCGTAGAGTGTTTTTGTTGTTCCTTTCTAAAGGAACAACAGTTCTGCAGATTGTTTCCGATGTTCTTTTTAAAAGAAGAAGACCTTTTGAGTGGATCATTTTATTTGTTTTAAATAAAAATTTTGAGAATTTTTTATCACTCTTATAAAGGTAAATATATCATCTATATACAATCATACAAATTAAATCTTACTGTAATGAACAAATCAAAAGAAATTGTCATTTTTTTAAGAAAATTGTCTAGTAATGATAAGAAAAACAAGGAAAAGGGTCATGATTAATAACATACTTTTGCTACTTTATCACCATTGAATTAATCTGATCGATTATATTCATCATGACTAGGTTCTTTCCCATATGCTATAAATTTCTTTTATTTTTATTTATAGAATAGGAATAAGGGCATATTCTTTTCTATTGAGATGTTCATACTTCTTCCACCATCCCTATGCCTGTTGAGCCATCATTTATAAATAACTAAGGAGAAGTTCTATATGAAAAAGAAAAAAACATTTAAATATTTTATTTTATGATTTTGTAGATGGAGGATAGGGGATCTCATCAAGAGTCAGCCTACCATGATCATAAGGAAGGCAGTGAAGTGGCATTCCCATTATGGCCACCAAACCAGGGATATGGTCCAATAGACAATTGAAAAAATTAAAAATTCTTTGGAACAGGAGGTTTCATCACGAGCCAGCCTATCCACCTTTCACTTCTTCCCAGTGAATGGCATTGTTGTTTATCTTGTCACCAAGCCAGCACAATGGCCTCCATCATGACATTCAACAAAGCACTTCCTCAGTATAAATAAAGGACAATGGTTTCGTGGGTCAGAAAGCAACTTTGTCAAGGTTATGGACACCTGTGGGCAACAAAGCTCTGCTGATGGTATTGGAGTCACATTTATACACATCAATAGTTATATTTATCCCTTTTCCTATATCTCTATTTAAATATCAAATGAAAGTATGAATCCTTTAGCTTTACTTCCGAACCTATTATACATGAAAATCATTACAAATCGATCATATTAGTTTGAAGTGGTAAATAATGCAATTGTACTTACATTTATCTTATGTTGTCCTTTCTCCTCATATTTGAATCATTACAAAACAATTTTCTATCCATTACCAATTCATCACACACATTGATTTCAGTCATTGCTATAATTTGATTGAATGTATCATAATTACGACTGCTTTTTACTGTTGTACTACTGTTGTGCCACACTTGCCTCTCTCAATTAATGATCGAGGACGACCTATCATCCATTGGGGGGGTGTGGATGTCTTCATGCAGATCAAATCCCAAGATTTCTTTATCTATATGTGAACCAAATCCTTGAATTTTAGGAAATAACAAATTTTCAATGACATTATTCCAATTCACTGTGTTGTGTTGTTCCATTGCGACTGTTGTGTGTCTAGAAAAAACAAACAGAGTGCAAAGACGATGGGAGGATGGAAAATTCATAGTGAACCACAGGTTCTGATCGTTTCTGATGCTGCACGAGAAATTTTGGAAATACTAGGGTGGATTACATATTTCATGAGGATGGAACAACCCCATGAAGCAGTGGCCATCAAATTTTTACAAAATTTACAGGAAGGATCCTCCATGGTTAGAGGAAGACAAATAGCTATAGCCGACGAAATAATTGCAGAGGTGTCTGGCATCCCAGCGGAAGGGACTATATGGACTCAGAAAAATATTAGGATTTGAGAAGCCATGAAGATTTTTCAGGATGACGGATAGACATTAGTTGTCAAAGGCAAAGGAGTTCAGCCAGCATCATTGGGAGAACCATGGACAGAGTTGGCTAAGATTGTGCAGGCTTATATAACGTGCAACAGAAGAGAAGATGTGGTAAGAACTCGCCACCTTAAGCTACTGGCTGTATTAAAATACAAATGCACTGTCAATTTTCCTGCATTTTGAAATTCCTTGTTGCATGATATCGCTCGCGGTATAAGAAAAGCTCAACATGCAAATATGGTGGTCAAACACCATTGTCTAATTCGATTAATAGTGAATCATAGCCTCGCCTAGCAACAAAGCAGTTGGGAAGAGTTGATATTCTCCATTGACGGAGGGTTATGTTTACCTGCTCCAAAACGGAAGAGGATGGCCGGCTCAATAGCTAAGCCATATACTCACAGATAGTCCCTTTGTTCAAAACGAAGTAGGAGGATGTTGGAAGGACTTCCGAGCAGCAGTAGCCATCCCATGGAATTCTACAGCTCAAAGGATGAAAAACCTCCATAATTAGAGGGAGAAATCCCTCGTACTGATGAAGAAGAGGAAATGGAAGGAGAAATTCGCTACTCGGACAAAGAAGAAATAAGTCACCATACAGGTAGTGAAAAACAATCCAGTGCAGAGGAAGGAAATAATGAGGAAGAAGAAAATGAAGGAGAAATTCGATATTCAGATGAGGAGGAAGGAGGCTATCATACCTATGAGGAGGAGGAAGACAACCATAGCAGTGGCAAAGAAGGAACAGAGCCTCCCAAAAATTCTACCGTAAGCCCTTTACAGGAAGACCAATTTGCCCAGATTTTGGCCAATATGAGTGATTATGCACAGCCTCATAGTCCTTTCGACCTTAATATTGATATTAATCATCTACTAGATTACTCTGCTATTGATAAAGAAATAGCTGGAGAAATGTTGGATGAAACATCAAACTCTAGCGAAGGTAGGGTTGATTCCGCTAAAACGCGTGAACAAGAGAAAGAGAACACTGAAGAAATATCTCAACTTGGAAGCCCTCAGGAGATTGTAGAGTCAACTGAGAATATGACTCCCGAAGAATTTAGCCAAGGGTATATGAATGTGGAAGAGGAACCCCAAGAAGAAGATCAAGAAGAGAATTTAACTGAAGGCATGACTGATATCTAGACCAAAACCCTGTTGAGCAAACGGGTTCAGATAAAGGAGCAGTTGTTCCATTAAGAAAGAGGAGGAAAACAACTGAGATTGAGAAGCTTCGCAGGGAACGAATAAAGCTTCATAAACTCATAGAACAGCTTAGGAAAACCATTAGGGTTTTGAGAATGAAACAAATGCCTAAGCGAGCCCCTAAGAGAAGAAACATAACTACCAAAAGAATTTCGAAAAAGAGAAAGATGACTGCTAATAGGAACCCCCAAGTTGTGGAAGAAACCATGCCTGAGCCTAATTATGAGGATACAGAGAAGCAAACGGTTGTTCCAACACAAGCTGTTTTAAAGGCACCTGTTTCAAGTGAAAATGTGTAATCTAGCAGTGAGCACACTTTTAGTGATCCGACACTCGCCAGACTTTAAGAAGAGTTGGCACAAGCCCAAATAGAAAGGCAGAGATTGGAGGAAGACACTGTCCCAAGAAAGAGATATCAGGAGTTGCAGCAACAAATGAAAATTATTCATGAAGTAGAAGCTGAAGCTCATGAAAAATGTCGGAAATCATAGGAAAAGGCTGACAAGGTAATGAACCAATTAAAATTAGCCTACAATCGAATAGATACTCTCTGCTCATTGTATACTGATGTCTTAGCCTATAGATGCCCCACCAAAAACTATGCTTTTTTTTACTAGAAAGATATTTACAACTAAAGATCAAAGCAGTTAGGGCAAGGAAATCCATAGAGCTAAAAACCATAGATGACTTTGTATCATGCTGCAAAATTTATGGGATCAAAGTACAATGCCTTTTGTGTGAATTTTACATGCATAATCTAGTACTTGAAAATGATTGTGAGTCAAACCCTAGCCCTTTTGTGGGAGATGTTCAATATAGGCTTTCATTTCCTTTGCTGTAAATCAATTAAAATGTCTTAAAGCTTATAATGCTTTCCAAAGGCAAGAAAATGAATTAGATTTGTGGGTTAGGAGTGAACCTCATAACCCATCCCAATTTTGGGCTAGATAGAAAAAATTGATGAAAAAGTAAGGCGTTATCCAAGCATTGGAGGCTGTTCACAAATCAATTATCTTGAATGGAACTGATTATTTCTTATCCATTACAAAACAAGCTTATATAGTAGCTAAGGTCCAATGGAGAACCTCCAATCAGAATGTGCAAAATAGGGAACCATTTAATTATAGAAACTTTGGGCTAGCTGCAGACTGCTTGATTTCTTATAGTAATCTCATTTTAAAAGAAGGACCATTCTGGTTAGGATGTAGGTTCTGCAACCCTATTGCATGGTACCCTGCTTCAGACTACAAAGCTATTTATGAACTCCCTGAAGGAGAGTTAGAACATGTTTTTGAGCAATTAGCTGCATTACATGGTTTTAGGTCTGTCAATGACAAACCTTATCCGGCTTATTCTTTGACTGCTCTCCATGTGAAATATAGTTTTCATGAGGACATGAAAAATATTAAGCATGGGGGTATGTTGGGAAGTAAAAAATTTATGAAATTACTATCTATATTCTCATTCTTTTACTATAGGCATACTCCTTTTTTCCTTGGAAATGTAATTTATTGTAAGAATTATGATAGAATTGGAAAGGTTTATGTTTATTGTAAAAAGATGGCTAAAAGTTGCTTTTTGTTGATAAAACAAGAATTCGATGAAGTGAACAGTTGTACCAAAGGCGGGGCTGAAATCAATGTAACTTCTACTCCATCAGCGTTGAACCATATCCAGCTAAAGGTAAGGAGATCCAAACAAATTTCCAAGAAAAGGCAGGGGACAGCTTGGCCGTGGTCAGAGTAAACAAGATGATAACTAAACAAAGAGGAGCGAATCCCTCAGGATCCTTCGATCCTGAGGGATCGCTATTCAAACTCATCTCAATCCTTGATTTTTCCGTCGAGATTTGATATATAAAGAAATTTCCTTTATTGATAGAGGGGGTCAGTCAATGAGTTGGTCTAAAATATTTACATTTAAACATTTCCTCTGTAATACAATGTGTTATTGACTCTCGGCTTTGAGAGAACAATATCTGTAATGTTTTATGTTCGTTTAATATAAAACATGCATTTCATTTCATCTTCTAAGTTCTGAATTAGCCCAACAATATTTCACTGGCGCTAAGGGCCCGGCTCTAGTGGAATGACTTCGTTTTTTGTATTTTTAATCCTTGCTTACTATTGCGTGAGTGTGTTTAATGTTTATTTCAGTTACAGAATTGATTTATTGTTGTTAGATCGAACAAAGATTCATTAATGAATTGCATTTCTATTTCATCTTTTACAAGAAGCACATTTGTTGTTCATTTATCTCATTATCACTATGAAAGCTTTGTTGTTCTGTATCTGATTCGAGTTGTTCCATTAATTTATAATCTGATTGTTGCGTAATAATTGGCTGTTGACAGGGTTGAAGTGTGGAAATTTAGTTTCTTGATTGCGTTAGAGTTGTAATTGTTGTTCAAAACATATTGTTGTTCCATTTCTGTTCATTTTTTATTCATAGCTTCCAATTAGCAAATAGATGAGTTACATGCTGCTGTTCCTTTCCAGATTTTGTTCCTTTTAGTTATATTCATTAGCACAAAGATTGATTTTTCTTTCATTTCGATTTCTTTAAGATCACCAACTGTAAAGGACACTCGTTATTGCTTCCAAGTTCCCATATTAGTTATCTTGCATCGATTTCTAAGGGAAGGAGTTACTGCTACAATATCCTTGATCGATGTTTTGTAGATTGGTTTAATTAAGATTTCAGAATATTTCCATTCATGTCATTGTAATTAGATTTCTTTACAATCATTTGTTACTTTTGCATTTAACATTATATACTACATCTTCATAGCATTACTCTTAGTTAATTGCGGCTTCAGACAAAGTACACTCTTGAAATAAAAAGTCGCTCCCGGATTGATGATTAATGTAGGTTAATTAGGTGTTCAAAAGATACCTTTTTATGACCCAATAGATTTTAAACTAGATACATAGCTTTTCCATTTGGTACTTAATTCCGTACTAAGCGGTTATAGGATAATCAATTTAGATATGAGCCATAATGCCTTGTAACTTGAAGATTACAAACTTCGGATTGACAATTTAAAATTTGGGGAATTAAAAGGACATATAAAAACCCTAACACACCCTTTTCTCATTTTTCATTCTTAACACATATATTTGTTTACTTAGATTGCAAAGAATTTTTATTTTAATTTTATCAAGCAATTGTCCAAGTTTAGCTTGACTTACAAATATTGATATAGATTTACTTACTCTTTCCACTCCTCTTGATATGTGGTTGCAGATTCCACAAATTTCTTCAAGAGATAATTGGTATAAATCATCTATAATCATTAAATCAAGTTGATGAATCTAATCATGTCTAATTGTTCTAAGTAAGATATCTTTTAGTGTGTTAAATCCTAAAGGATGTAATATTCCCCTCTTAACATTATACATGAATCTCTCTTATAGACCCTCAAGGTTTTCATCTTCTTTTTAAGTCATTCTAAATATTTCTTCTTTAACATCATGATATTTATATATTTCCAGAAATATATTTTTCATATAATTTCATGATATTATTGAAATAATACCAAAAATCATGAACCATTTAAGAGCATTATCCATCAATGTTTCTAGAAACAATCTCAATTTTTTATTGTTTAATAACCAACCATAACAACTAAAAATTATTTCAAATTCAAAGAGAAAGGTTTCTAGATACTCTATCTATAGAAATTTATAAACACAATAATGTATTTCTGGATTCTCCTGATCTAAAAAATTAATCTTATGTTAACTACAAAATCCTTCCACTTAATTCTTTGCGGAAATTAAATCTCCAATTGCAAATACATGAAGCAAAATCAATCACACATAAACAAGATGTTTTATCAGGAAATCTTAAAGCTAAAAACCCCAACTATCATATATTATGTATATCAATGGAACATCTAACAATCTCATACAAATCTTTGTACATCAAGCTCTCAGTACAATATACAATCGTCACACACTGTCATGCAAAATCACATATCTATGCACCAATTTTTGCCTCTTGACAGCCTACCTCCACTGTACAATGCCTACTGAAGAAGACCCCTGAATGAATTCGACCTTGCCTTGCTTACACTGAGCAATCCTCATTGGAAACTCCAATGTCTATTTAGATGCATTGAATGCATTGCTATAGTCACAACAGATAGTCCGTTGCACCCTTTCACCTATCTCTCCACTGGGTCTCCACTAGAACTAACATGCAAGTAGTTAACTGATGTATTTGTTCATTTGCAAGTGAGTCACTAGTTGTGAATTAATTAAATAATTAATTCACTAAAATCTCACTAGTATATCTTTAGTTACAAGTATATACAACTAGCACAATTGAGTTTAACTCACTTAACTGAGTTAAACTAAATAACAAATCACATAAATACTCTTCCAACTCTATCACAACTTGCCACTATCAGTTATAACTAAGTCCTCCATGCACGAGTCACCAACCACCCTAAGAATTGCATAATTCCTTCAGTCCATTGATGTGCCACATCTATTCACTAAAATAATGTGCTCCAAGAGAATAAGTTACTACTTTTTGTCTGATTATTATTAAGGGCTAATGATAATCAACATGCATCTATTTTTAGATTAGCGATCTATAAATAGACTTCGACCAATCTTATAAAAATAGAAATTCATCCAAAGAGAGAATTTTCTCAACCATCTAGAATCAACATCCTGCTAATTTTAGAATATGCTCACCATTCTAAAAATAGACATACACCTAAAAATAGCCTGCAGGCCCCAATTAGTGAAGGTGCTTAATTTTCACTAAGCTCATCATGTTTTTGAATCTCAGCACTCCTACTCAAGAAGATAGGGATTATCCTTCACCCCGATCTTGCCTCTATGGTATTTGAATTTTCTCTTGGTGAGTGCCTTTGTCAAAATATCTTCATCCTAATCTTTCGTAGGAATGTACTGAAGCAACATGATTTTCCGCTCCACGGAATCTCTGATATGATGATATCGGATATCTATATGCTTAGATATATCATGAAACACATGATTAATTGAGAGTTTAATGCAACTTATATTATCAAAATGTATCACTCTAGGATCTAAATGAGAACCGAACAAATCGACCAGGATCTTCGTCATCCAGATAGCCCCACATGCAGCTTGAATTACTTCCATGTATTATACTTTTGATGAACTGAGTGCCACGGATCTTTGTTTCCCTCTATGCCAAGAAACAATTGTACATCTGATAGTGAAAACCCCTCTAGATGTGCTCCTTCTATTCGTTGGGCTTCCTGCCCAACCTGCATCCATGAAGCCATACAAATTCACCTCATTCATCTCTCTGTACCATAAGCCATACATAGATGTACCCCTGAGATACCTCATGACATGCGTTCCTGCCTTACAAAAGAGCTTGGTAGGCTTAACGATCACTTGAATAAGCTGGTTCACTGCAAAGCATATGTCAATTCTTCTATTAACTAAATACATGTGTGCACCCACCAACTGTCAATAAACAGTGGCATCCACTACCTTTGCTGATGTAGGATCCTATTTCCTCCAATTTCATGGAAGAGGAGTATCCATGGGCTTGAAGTCCTGCATGTGAAACTTACAAGGTATCTCCCAATCATACTTTCCTTGAGACAAAAGCAGTTCACCTTCTCGCTGCCATATTCTGAATCTAAGGAAATAATGAAGGAGGCCCAAATCCTTCATCTGAAACTCCTTTGTAAGGTCCTCCTTGCATGAGTGTATCAACTGCTCATCACCTGTTAGTATTAAATCATCAACCTAAATAATAGTGATTAAAATCTTGCTTCGGCGCATACAATGCTCTTTTGAGCCTGCACACATGCAACTCACTGATGAAGATCTCAAATCCTTCAGGATTCTCAATGTACACCTCTTCCTTAATGATCCCATTAAGGAACGCAGTCTTCACATCGATCTGATGAATGTGCCAATACATTTGCGTTGAGATAAAAAGGATGGTCCTTATAGAATAATACCATTCAATAGGTGCAAAGGTTTCTTCATAATCAATCCCCTTGATTTGTGAGAAGCCCCAGGAAAAAAATATTGCCTTATACTTCTCGACACTCCCATCAACAGCTTTCTTTACCTTGTACATCCATCTTGAACCTACTACTGATTTACCCGCCGGCCTTGGAACAATCTCCCAAGCACTGTTTCTGATAATGGAGTCATACTCCTCCACCATGGAATATACCCATGTGGGCTCTTGCGCTACTTCCTCAAATGAAGATGTCTTTATTATGATACACTTGTTCATGAGAGACATGTATCTAGGAAATTGGTCAGGTGACTGTCTCTGTCTGCGCTGTGAAGTAGGGAGTCCTACATTCTATGCCGCATCAATCTTCAGCCTCTCAGCTTCTATGGTACACCTTCTGCCTATTCTAATTTTTGGTTCTACATGAGTGGACTCCTCCACTCCATGAATCTCCTCCTATGGTTGATACACATCTAGAGGCTCATCTTTGGGAAGAAGTAGCTCCTCCCGTGCATGCAAGTGTAGCTCCTTCTAAAGCGACAACTTCATGGCTTTCTCCTCATTGAATTTTATATCTCGCCGCACCACATTCGTCTGAGTATTTGGAAAATACACACAATAATTATGGGGTGTTTCTGTGTACCTCACAAATATCCCAACTTCTGTATTCGACTTCAGCTTCTTCCTGATGTCCTTCTTCACATGAATGTATACAGATGAGCCAAAAATATTTGGATGAGAAATATCCATCTTCTTACCAGTAAAATCTTCTTTAGGTGTACTCATGCCAAGTAATCTATGAGGACAACAGTAAATCATAATGTTGCATGCTTCCACCCATAAGTGCATTGGTAGGCCCTGGTCATGCAGTATAGCTCGTGTAGCACCCATGATCGTTTTTTTCTTCCTCTTCGTGACCCCATTGTACTGTGGGTTATGAGGCATTATGAGTTCTCTTCGAATTCATTCTTTGCTATAGAATTATTTGCATTCATTCTAGATATATTCACCACCATTATCGCTCTCTGGAGCCTTCACTTGCTTCCCTTACTCCTTCTCCACCCATGATTTAAACTCACCGAAGTTTGGGAATGTTTGATCCTTTTTTTGCATGAAGAATATACAACATCTACGATAATAGAAATCAACAAAAAATAACAGAATACCTGTGTTTTGTTGTTGAGAAAACCAAGAAAGGTCCACACATGTCTGTGTGAATTCTCTCTAGGATCATGAAACACGGTTCTCCTTCTCATGAAAGGTGGTATTCACAAAATTACCCATAGTACATCCCTTGCACTTATATAACTGTGCAAGAGTACCCTTGGGAAGTCCAGTAGAAATCTACTGCAAAATCTTCAAGGCACCATAGTGAAGATGGCCTAATCTCCTGTGCCATAATTCACCCTCATCTCGAATCACCACTTCATCTGCTTTGCCCATCATTGCAGCGCAGCCATATACCTCCAGCTTGTAGATATTCTTAACTCGAATCCCTATCCTATTGGTTTTACATGTTTTTTTATGTCACAGGAAATTTTTTCCCTCGCTGAAAACAATGCCATAACCTTTGTCCTCCAACATAGTGACCGGAACCAAGTTCTTCTTCAGACCTGGAACATATATAACATCTTTCAAAATAAATGTTTTACCTGACTCCTTCTCAAATTTAATGGTTCCAATGTCTATTCCACTATATCTATCGTTTTTACCCATCTCTATATGCATTTGGAGATCCTTCTCCTCCAAGTCACTAAAAAACTCCTTGTCTCTCGTCATGTGTGTTAGACTCAGTCTTGTCAGTCCTCTGTCATTTCTCGTCATTTGCTGTCATTAAATGCCATTTTGGACAAAAAGAGTCATTTCATAGTCAAGGTTTTATATTTGGTCTTCAAACATGTTGAATGATGCCTACAGGCTAGAATAAGGTTCAGTGAGTTTCTATTTCAAGATGGTTATCAATGCGAGATTGATTCTTCTTCAAAACTCTGTTTTGAAGAAGAAATATTTAAAATGTGTTTTCAAATATGTAATTATTGAATTTTTTCAACCTTGAAGAGTTCAGAGGTACCCTTGGTTATCCTTTGCTAGGATATGCCACCAACCCTGCAAAAGAATGACAAGAGTTATCAGTCCAAATTTAGAAAATCAACAAAAAGACAAAGGCAGTTTTTAAAAGAAAAAATTGGCATAAAATTAGTGGTGTACACATTGCTAGGGTAGAATATCATAAAGGCAATGCCAACAGTCAATTCGCACCACTTGAGCTCAAGTCTTCAGCAGGACAGGTCCTCTATTCTACATTCAGTCAAATGGAATCGAATGATATTGGATGAGGCACATTTTATCAAGGATAGAAGATGTAGCTCTTGTATTGGACATCCAGGATTTTGTATTGCAGCCATATCGTGCCCATTATTACAGTCCTTGCATATTTCCAATTGCTCTTATGTTAGTAATGAAATGCTTAGAGAAATTGCAGTTGCTTGTACAGATCTTCGTTTTCTGGATGCATCCTACTGCTCAAATATTTCTCTGGAGGCCGTGAGAATGCCAAGGCTTGTGAATCTGAGGCTCCATAATTGCGAGGGAATCAATGCCACATCAATGGTTTCTTTATCTGAGTGTGTTTTTCTTGAGGTACTTCAACTTGACTTCAGCTGCTAACTTCTGTCACACTGGATCTTCCAAGGCTTCGGCACATAAGTCTTTTCAATTGCCGCAAGATTGTTGAATTGAACTTATCTAGTCCAGCTCTGGTATCTATAGATGTCACAAGTTGTCCAATTCCTAATCGAATTGATATTATATCAACTGCACTTGAGAAATTGGTTCTCCAGAAAGCAGCAGAGTTTGACAACTACAATGTTACAGTGGCACGGTAATTTTTGTTTCCCTACACTTTTTAATCAACTGCAGGATGATTATTTGTGCCCACGCTCTCTTCGATCAAGCCATTTTGTCATCTTCGATCGATCGTACAATCTCCCCATACAATCTATCTCCTTCACGGTGGAGTTTCACGGTCCGCAACCACGTAGATGTATCATTTGAAAGCGCGGATCTTAGCCCTCGAGGAGCTGAGATGTCCGAGTATCCTTCCATTTATATTCTACCCATAAAGGCAAAGTCAGCTTGGATCGCGGCGCATAGAAGGCCAGTGCAGCGCATAGAAGGCCAGCACAGCGCACAGAGCCCCAAGGCTGAAATTCATTTCTGCTTGGTGAAAATTCAATTCGATTCGGTGCTATCTTCTCCATTATGCTGATGCCATTGATTGCTATACTCGAGCAATAAATCAGAAGATATTAAAGAATTTCGATAATTCAATACTTTTTGCTAACAGGGCCCATGTCAATCTTCTTCTTGGGAATTATAGGCGTGCATTGACAGACGTAGAAGAAGCAATAAAGATCAATTCAACAAACATCAAGGCATATTATCGAGGGTCCAAAGCTGCTCTCACCTTAGAGTTATTGCCAGAAGTAGCGAAGCTATGTAGATGTGGCTTTGAGCAATCTCCTTCAAATGAAGGACTTAAGAAGTTAGAGAAACAGGTTAATACAAAGAAAGCATAGATTGACAAACGCGAGCATCAAGCATCAGAAGCATTATCTACAACTGAGGTTCTTGTTTCTGCATTGGAAAGTAGAAATCTAAAGCTGGGGAGGGCCATGTATAAGGACCTCACTGGAGTAAGAAAGCCGAAGCTGGACAAAAGTGGCATTCTTCATTGGCCAGTCCTCCTCCTTTATGGAGAGGTTATGTCTAGTGACTTTATTGAAGACTTCTGTGAGCACGACATGTTCTCAACACATCTTGATATGTTGTTTGCAGGAGATTTACCTCCACTACCTTGGGAAGAAAACCATGCATATACTCGTGAATCGGTAGAGCTGTATTATCAGCCAAATGCAGGGCATGCCTTACCAAAAAGAAAAGTTTTCCAGTGCCTTTTGGAGGACACTGCTGGTGCAGGAGTCAAAAGTTTTGATCAACAGGAAGCAGACGATAAAGATATGGATGCTGATTTTGTAAACAAGTCGGATAAAGCTTCACCTAGATGGGTGAAGGTGAATGAAAGAAAGCCTCTTCTAGATGTTCTAAAACAGTGTGGCTATGTGATTCCTGGAGTTCCAGTTTTTTACTTGGTGTCATGCCAATCAAGTTTCTATGAAGAATTTGTGTCAGCGAACTGGTCTCTTCCATAGCAATGTTGTGAACTAGTTTACTGGTAGCATGCTGATGGTGCTGCTAGTAAACATGTCTGCCTATAGCTTTTCTTCTTTGATTGGTTACAATCAACCACACCAGCATGGAGCTTTGTTGCAAATTGACAATTTTTTCTGAGGGAATTCTATAAAATATACTGGATACTACTACTTCTATAGTTGACTGATTCTAATGATTAAAATATCAGATAGTATAGTTTGCAGTAAAAGATGAAAAATTAGGTTGAGTAGTAATACATATTGGATTATATTTTCTTTAGTGCGCAGTCAAATGGCCTTTGATTCATTTTCATCTATTATGTATCCTTTTAAAGGAGATTATTGCAACACGCTGGACAGTAGGCCACTATGGAGTTAAGCTGAGCCTATCATTTTTAGTTCCTTTCAACTGGATAGGTTGTTTAGGAGTTGTTAACAATTATGAGTCTATTTTACCAAACAAAAAGGCAAACGTAAAGTAAAAAGTCAAAGTAAACGCTTAAATTGGAACGTAGATATCCACCACGGCACAAAGATAGGTTCGATTTCCTATTTTGGTCCTCAATTACGATTTCAAAGGCTCTGCATTACAGTTTCCGCATTCTAATGGGTTATCAACAGATTTCACATGTAGCGCTGCCCCTTTTCAGAATCGATGATTGGCTCTTTTCTTTTGTTTGTTAATAGTGATTAAACAACGCCCTTGTTTTGGGTCGATCTATTTTCTCTTGGTCCTATCTATTGTATTGTAAAAAAAATTGTAAAAGGAGAGTTCTGGTAGAGGTGTGGGGAGAAAATATTGGAGTTTCATTGTACAGTTCAACAGAGAAATAATGAAAAGTTGCAGCTCTGTTTCATAAGATCCCTGTGGTAATAACTTAGCATTGTGTTTCTTCCTTTGTTTTCATATGTGTCTTTCAATGTTTTGCAGTTCATTCGTAATCATTTTCTGTTGAACACTCTTAAGTAAGAGAGGTAGAATTCAATTGTTACTCTACCTTGGAAAAGTGTTCAAGTTCCATGTTTTCTTCTGCCTGAAAAGGATTCATACATTAATGCCCTTTTCAGCTATCTTAAACAGTCTTTTCACCCCATTTAATTTCAGTTTGAATGCTTAAGCTCTTGCCTATCTTGCCTCATGAGATAATCTGCATCTTTCATTTAATTTTCCTGCTCATGCTGCCCTTAGTCCCATACAGCCCAGAAAACCTAATCATTCATCAAAATACTTTCCTATCTATTTACTAGCCTAAAATCAGTTCCCATTATAAGTCATCTCAACCCCTTTGAAGACATTTTATCGAGATTGACTGGAGAGAGCCCTCTCCTATCCTCGTAGGGCTAGCTACGAGGCTGAACTTGGTTTGATGTTGCCTCGAGTTTTGCCTTCTTCAGCCTAAGGCAGATTCGAGCGCTAACATAGTGGCGACCATACTGGGGAATTTCCTCCCCGGTAGAGGATAACAAAGTTCAGATCTGATTGCTGATGGTGGACAACGGTCAGACACTGCAAGGCGGAAATCATTCACCTGGCGACTCCAACTTTATCGAGAGATTCCAGTGCTCACTGATCCATTCATGCAATGGTAGGGTATGTGGCAAAACCTGCTCTTTGTGAAGTTGTAAAAGAGGTTAGAGATCAGTTAGCAGATTTTGAAATTGATGAAAGATTTTTCAGTGTCATGCTTCAATGTTTGAAATCTTCGAAATTTCCTCTTGAAGCTAAAACTGGTGTCTGTGAGTTAGTTTTTGAAAGATTTGAGAAGGAGATTCAGTATTTGAATGATCAGATCCAATCATATGAATTCCGAGATCCCAAAAAGTTCTTGGAGACTCTCCCTCCTTCAAAACAAGAAACCATAGAGCTGCTTGTAGATGTTTGCATTGATAGTGTGCAGCTGGAAGTATGTATTGTAGAGTTAGGGCAGCAAATAGAGTCTGGATTTTGTGATCCTATTGCAACGTACATGGAAGTGTTTTTCAATTTGACTGACAAATCAAACTGTCTTTTACATGATCAGACTCATTATGCACATGTACGGCTGCCAGCAATTACATATGTGACCTGGTGGAAGCACTATCAAGCAACATCCTTCTCCCATCTGCTGGATTGGTTACATTGGAAGGCCCATTACACATGATTGCACATATTTCATCAGTATGCAGGTGGTTGTCATCATGATTTGAAATCTTGAAGGACTGCTGCCCTTCAATAAACTTTGTAAATACTTGTTTTATTTAATTCAGTCATGAGTTATTCATTGAGTCAGTTTTCAGTCATCTCATTCAATTTCCAGTTAATAAATTAATCGTGTCGATTTCTTGCAATAACGGATTCCATTTCCCAATGGATGGAGGCACTGTCTGCTCTCCCAAAGCTCTGCAGTTCTTGGCACCTCCAAGAAGCAGCAGCTGCCATCCCCATTGGAGCCAATGTTAGACTCAGTCTTGTTAGTCCTCTGTCATTTCTCGTCATTTGCTGTCATTAAATGCCATTTTGGTCAAAAAGATTCATTTCATAGTCAAGGTTTTATAGTTGGTCTTCAAACATGTCGAATGATGCCTACAGGCTAGAAGAAGGTTCAGTGAGTTTCTATTTCAAGATGGTTATCAATGCGAGATTGATTCTTCTTCAAAACTCTATTTTGAGGAAGAGATCTTTAAAATGTGTTTTCAAATATGTAATTATTGAAGTTTTTCAGTCTTGAAGAGTTCAGAGGTAGCCCTTGTTATCCTTTGCTAGGATATGCCACCAACCCTGCAAAATAATGACAAGAGTTATCAGTCCAAATTTAGAAAATCAGCGAAAAGACAAAGGCAGTGTTTAAAAGAAAAAAATGGCATAAAATTAGTGGTATACACATTGCTAGGGCAGAATATCATAAAGGCAATGCCAGCAGTCAATTCTCACCGCTTGAGCTCAAGTCTTCAGCAGGACAGGTCCTCTTTTCTACATTCAGTCAAATGGAATCGAATGATATTAGAAGGGGCACATTTTATCAAGGATAGAAGCTGCAGCTATTGTATTGGAGATCCAGGAGTTTGTATTGCAGCCATATCATGCCCATTATTACAGTCCTTGCATATTTCCAGTTGCTCTTATGTTAGTAATGAAACGCTTAGATAAATTGCAGTTGCTTGTACAGATCTTCGTTTTCAGGATGCATCCTACTGCTCAAATATTTCTCTGGAGGCCGTGAGAATGCCAAGGCTTGTGAATCTAAGGCTCCATAATTGCGAGGGAATCAATGCCACATCAATGGTTTCTTTATCTTAGTGTGTTTTTCTTGAGGTACTTAAACTTGACTTCTGCTGCTAACTTCTGTCACACTGGATCTTCCAAGGCTTCGGCACATAAGTCTTGTCAATTGCCGCAAGATTGTTGAATTGAACTTATCTAGTCTAGCTCTGGTATCTATAAATGTCACAAGTTGTCCAATTCTTAATCGAATTTCTATTATATCAACTGCACTTGAGAAATTGGTTCTCCAGAAAGCAGCAGAGTTTGACAACTATAATGTTACAGTGGGACGGTAATGTTTGTTTCCCTACACTTTTTAATCAACTGTAGGATGATTATTTGTTCCCACACTCTCTTCGATCAAGCCATTTTTTCATCTTCGATCGATCATACAATCTCCCCATACAATCTATCTCCTTCACGGTGGAGTTTCACGGTCCGCAACCACGCAGATGTATCATTTGAAAGCGCGGATCTTAGCCCTCGAGGAGCCGAGATGTCCGAGTATCCTTCCATTTATATTCTGCCCTTAAAGTCAAAGTCAGCTTGGAGCACGGTGCATAGAAGGCCAGCGCGGCGCACAGAGCCCCAAGGGTGAAATTCATTTCCGCTTGGTGAAAATTCAATTCGATTCGGTGCTATCTTCTCCATTATGCTGATTCCATTGATTGATATACTCGAGCAATAAATCAGAAGATATTAAAGAATTTTGATAATTCAATACTTCTTGCTAACAGGGCCCATGTCAATATTCTTCTTGGGAATTACAGGCGTGCATTGACAGACGCAGAAGAAGCAATAAAGATCAATTCAGCAAACATCAAGGCATATTATCAAGGGGCCAAAGCTGCTCTCGCCTTAGAGTTATTGCTAGAAGCAGCGAAGCTATGTAGATGTGGCCTTGAGAAATCTCATTCAAATGAAGAACTTAAGAAGCTAGAGAAACAGGTTAATACAAAGAAAGCAAAGATTGACAAACGCGAGCATCAAGCATCAGAAGAATTATCTACAACTGAGGTTCTTGTTTCTGCATTGGAAAATAGAAATCTAAAGCTGGGGAGGGCCATGTATAAGGACCTCACTGGAGTAAGAAAGCCGAAGCTGGACAAAAGTGGCATTCTTCATTGGCCAGTCCTCCTCCTTTATGGCGAGGTTATGTCTAGTGACTTTCTTGAAGAATTCTATGAGCACGACCTGTTCTCAACACATCTTGATATGTTTTTTGCAGGAGATTCACCTCCACTACCTTGGGATGAAAACCATGCATATACTCATGAATCAGTAGAGCTGTATTATCAGCCAAATGCAGGGCATGCCTTACCAAAAAGAAAAGTTTTCCAGTACCTTTTGGAGGACACTACTGGTGTAGGAGTCAAAAGTTTTGATCAACAGGAAGCAAACGATAAAGATATGGATGTTGATTTTGCAAGCAAGTCAGATAAACCTTCACCTAGATGGGTGAAGGTGAATGAAAGAAAGCCTCTTCTAGATGTTCTAAAACAACGTGGCTATGTGACTCTTGGAATTCCAGTTTTTTACTTGGTGTCACGCCAATCAAGTTTCTATGAAGAATTTGTGTCAAGGAACTGGTCTCTTCCATAGCAATGTTGTGAACTAGTTTACTGGTAGCATGCTGATGGTGATGCTAGTAAACATGTCTGCCTATAGCTTTTCTTCTTTGATTGGTTACAATCAACCACACCAGCATGGAGCTTTGTTGCAAATTGACAATTTTTTCTAAGGGAATTCTATAAAATATACTGGATACTACTACTTCTATAGTTGACTGATTCTAGTGATTAAAATATCAGATAGTATAGTTTGCAGTAAAATATGTAAAATTAGGTTGAGTAGTAATACATATTGGATTATATTTTCTTCAGTGCACAGTCAAACGGCCTTTGATTCATTTTCATCTATTATGTATCCTTTTAAAGGAGATTATTGCAACACGCTGGACAACAGGCCGCTATGGAGTTAAGCTGAGCCTATCATTTTCAGTTCCTTTCAATTGGACAGGTTTTTTAGGAGTTGTTAACAATTACGAGTCTATTTTACCAAACAAAAAGGCAAACGTAAAGTAAAAATTCAAAGTCAAAGCTTAAGTTGGAACGTAGATATCCACCACGGAAGAAAGATAGGTTTGATTTCCTATTTTGGTCCTCAGTTACGATTTCAAAGGCTCTGCATTACCGTTTCCGCATTCTAATGGGTTGTCAACAAATTTCACATGTAGCGCTGCCCCTTTCCAGAATCGGTGATTGGCTCTTTGCTTTTGTTTGTTAATAGTGATTAAACAGCGCCCTTGTTTTGGGTCATTCTATTTTCTCTTGGTCCTATTTATTGTATTGTAAAAACATTTGTAAAAGGAGAGTTCTGGTAGAGGTGTGGGGAGAAAAAATCAGAGTTTCATTGTACAATTCAACAGAGAAATAATGAAAATTTGCAGCTTTGTTTCATAAGATCCCTGTGGTAATAACTTAGCATTGTGTTTCTTCCTTTGTTTTCATATGTGTCTTGTAATGTTTTGCAGTTCATTCGTAATAATTTTCTGTTGAACGCTTTTAAGTAAGAGAGGTAGAATTCAATTGTTGCTCTGCATTGGAAAAGTGTTCAAGTTCTGTGTTTTCTTCCGCCTGAAAAGGATTCATACATTAATGCCCTTTTCAGCTATCTTAAACAGTCTTTTCACCCCATTTAATTTCAATTTGAATGCTTAAGCTCTTGCCTATCTTGCCTCATGAGATAATATGCATCTTTCATTTAATTTCCCTGCTCATGCTGCCCTTAATCCCATACAACCCAGAAAACCTAATCATTCATCAAAATACTTTCCTATCTATTTACTAGCCTAAAATCAGTTCCCATTATAAGTCATCTCAGCCCCTCTGAAGACATTTTATCGAGATTGAATGGAGAGAGCCCTCTCCTGTCCTCGTAGGGCTAGCTACGAGGCTGAGCTTGGTTTGATTTTGCCTCGAGTTTTTTCTTCTTCAGTCTGAGGCAGATTCGAGCGCTAAAAATGTGGAAGGAAGCACCACTATCAAGATACCATACCGATCCCATTGCGCTTGAAACCAAGCATGCAATCAAAGAGAAATATATTTCAAATTGCGAGGCAAGGACCTCACTAGCTGTAGCTCCAACAACGTTCTTGTTCTTCTCTTTCTATGGGCAGCTAGTGGTGAGATGCCCATCTTCGTGACAGTGAAAACACTTCACTTTGGAAAAATCCATATTCTTACCTTTAGCCTCAGATTTTAGATGGGATTTCTTCCCCTGCCCTTTCCTTGCATCTTTAGCTTCCAAAGCACAATTTTCTTCATCATAATTCTTTGATGAAGAGCCATCCCTGGTACTTCGCCTTATCTCCTCCTCTACTAGATCCGACCAAAGTTGCTCACAATCTGGCAGTTTCTCTCGCCCATTCACAGAGTCTTGATAATTGTGCTAACTCTTCAGAATCCTAAGGAGAGCCAAGCTCACCAAGGCATCATCTACAATTGTAATTCCCACACTCCCCAGCTCATCTATACATTGGAAAAAATTCGTGAGATACTTTGGAATACTGTTGCCCTTCTCCATTTTTATTTTTTCTGAGCTTATCTTTTAGTGTGAACTTCATATGGTCACTTTTGCTTTGGAAAATATCTGTCAAAGCCTTCCACAGTGAAAATTGAGTGGCTTTCCCATGAAGGCTTGACATAATATGGTCTTTCAAAGCTTCCAACATAATTCTTCCTGTCTTTGCTACTATATTTTGCCAGGTGTCAAGTAATACAGCATCCATCAAAGTGGGCTTAGCAACATCATTATCAATGAAATCCTTTAGACCATTATCTTCAAGTTCCGCCTCCATCCTGTCCTTCCAGGCTATGTAGTTGGCGCTGACTTCGAGTGCATACACCAACCGCAACCCACTAAAAGCGATTTTAATGAATACTCAACTGTTGCACCAATAAATCTGTACAACAAATTCAAATTATCCACGAGCACAAAACTCAGCACCACTTCAATATTTCAATCTCTAGTAATTAACACTACTCTGATACCATGTAGAAATTTATAAACAAAATAATGTATTTCTGAATTCTCCTGATCTAAAAAATTAATCTAATGTTAAATACATAATCCTTCCACTTAATTATTTGCGAAAATTATATCGCCAATTGAAATCACATGAAGCAAAATCAATCGCACATAAACAAGATGTTTTACCAAGAAAGCTTAAAGCTAAAAATCCCAACTATGATATATTATGTATATCAATGGAACATGTAACTATCTCATACAAACCTTAGTACATCAAGCTCTCAGTACAATATACAATCGTCACACAATGTCATGCAAAAATTTGCATATCTATAAACCAATTTCTTGCCTCTTGATAACCTACCTCCATTGCGCAATCCCTATAGAAGAAGACCCCTGAATGAATTTGATCTTGCCTTTCTTACACTATGCAATCCTCATTGGAAACTCTAGTGTCCATTTAGATGCATTGAATGCATCACTATAGTCACAATAGATATTCCATCTCACCCTTTCACCTATCTCTCCATTGGGTCTCCACTGGAACTGACATGCAAGTAGTTAATTGTTGTATTTTTTGAGTTTCAAGTGAGTCACTAGTTGTGAATTAATTAAATAATTAATTCACTAAACTCTCACTAGTATATCTTTAGTTACAACTAGCACAACTGACTTTAACTCACATAATTGAGTTAAACTAAATAACCACTCACATAACTACTCTTCCAACTTTGTGACAACTTGCCACTATCAGTTATAATTGAGTGCTCCATGCATGTGTCACCAACCACCCTAGGAATTGCATAATTCCTTTAGCCCACTAATGTGCCACATCTGTTCACTGAAATAAAGTGCTCCAAGAGAATAAGTTATTATTTATTGTCTGATTATTATTAAGGGCTAATAATAATCGATGTGCATCTATTTTTAGATTAGAGATCTATGAATAGACTTCACCCAATCTTCTAAAAATATAAATTCATCGAAAGATAGATTTTCCTCAACCATCTAGAATCAACATCCTGCTAATTTTAGAATATTCTCACCATTCTAAAAATAGAGATACACCTAAAAATAGCTTGCGGGCCCCACTTAGTTAAGGTGGTTAATTTTCACTAAGCTCACCATCTTATTGAATCTCAACACTGTCCTCATGTCATGGACGTTGGGAAGGAATGGTAGAGGTATTTTTTCATATGAACACTGATATTAGTATCTTGAAGGGGAAGTCCAACAATATATTCCTCATTGTCGTAATGTCCATCCATTTCTTCTACCGTTTGTGCCACCTCTTCTTGTTATACCTAGAAAAGTGGATGCTAATGTGGTTGTTATTGAACCATGGGGAGAAATTAGGGTTGGGGTGGGGGGGGGGGGAGTGTTGGTATTGGAGAATAATTTTTCTATTTTTTGAGTGAGAACGCTAATGAAATGCATTTTCTTATTTTTCAAATGAAATATTCCTAATGATTTTTATTTTTTAAAGGAAGTAAAATAAATGAATCAACTAGGGAAGTGTCTGGTCCCTATCATACTAGTGTAGCCCCATTATTATTATTGTTGTGCCCATGAATTTCACATATCATTATTGGTGTTCCCCATATAACCCCACTATTTTTATTGTTGCAACCTTACATTATTACTTTTATGTAGGCTATGATTATATTGTGACCCCTTAGACTCTTATATATACCAAGGAGGTCTTTTCATTTGTATCATCCAATAATTATTCATTTATGTAATGTAAAGGAGGTTTCACCCTCAAAGAGGCTAATTTTCAATTAGTTGATCTTTCTTTTCTTCTATTTTGTCATCTATTTTCATAACATTTGTATCATAGGTTTGGATTCTAAGGTTTTGTTGCTTCAAACAGGACATCTTGGAATTTTCACTATAAAAATTTTTATACGAATATTCATAAGCGGAAATGTTGACTATGAGGAGGCGAAATATTGATGAACTCTTTCTATAAATTTAAGATCTTGGTTCACTATATTTTATGAGATATTTTCCAAAGAAGTCAAGTTTTTTGCATTCTCCTGAATTCATCCTCAAACAAGCGACCTAGGAAAAATCATCATAACTTTCTCTAAAAGCATCACATTCAAATTTACAAAAATTTCTTGAAATCACACAGAAATTAGTTTATCTTGTACCATTTTCAGAGTTGAAGGTTGAAACAATGACAAGTGGCATTTCTTACAAGGTCTCTTTACTGAAAAATTCCATAACCAAGTTATTGTGGGAAATTGGACATAAATTTATCTTTAGGAATAAAATATAGGTATTAATTTTGGTATTGGTATGAATAATCATATGGTTACCAATGAATTAAGCATCAGACCTTGGAGATACAAAATTACATAGGTAACACCATTTAAATATCGAGCTCCTAAGAGAAAGAAAAAAATGTGTCTTTTTTTATATTCTATAATTGTTTTTTGAAAAATCGATTTGAAGTGATTCCAAAGGCATATTGAATCATAGATATTAGTATCTAGTTGTACAATCCCCCCCCCCCTTCTTCCTCCCCCCCAAAAAAAAATAAAAAAATTCTACAACCATTAAACCCTCAGAAATATATACTATGGCGCATGAAAAGGAATAATTGCAAAATGATATATCAAAATTATGAGACCAAGTTCAGCAAATTTGGCTCTCAGAAAAAAGAAATAAAATATGAACTAAAAGGGGACATGGATGGTTTACGATTAGAAATAAAAGTTGACACGAATGGTATAAAAGCATACGCAGAAGGTTTGAAGGAATGTTAGAAAAATTTTCTACAAGAAATGCTTCCTAATGGGAAAAAGGTATTCCATGGAAGTCATGATGTGAAAAAAGGAATGTTAATCATGATTTTAGAGAATCTAACTTTGGATTGAAGATCAACTAGATTCCAAAAATTGATATGATGAAGTTTGATGGAAAGGATCCAGTACCATGGATACTACTAATGGAGCAATATTTGGATATACATGATGTGTAATACACATAAAAGGTACAAACTGTATATTTATTTTTAGAACCAAATCATTTTTTATGGTATTGATGGCTTTGTTCTCGTAAACCATTTTTGAATTGGTCATCTATTACAGAGAAAATTATAGAAAATTATGAGGACACATGCTCGAGTAGCGTAGAGTAGAGGCAGTAGCAACATCATAGTGCGCAGTGGTGCAACATAGTGCAAAGAAGTGCTTATGTAGTGCAGAGCAGTAGTAGCATAGAGAATCTGAGGGACACCGCAATAGCTATCAACATTCATATTCTTCAGCACAAAGGTGCATCCACTAAACACTTGATTAGTTTTTGTTGAGTTTTAGTTTTTTCTATCAACAACTGAGTTTCAGTGCAGATGCGGTGTTAGCTGTGGCAGTGTTAGCAGCATAGCATATGCACGACATGAGAGGTAGTTGTAGTATAGATGAAACAATGGTAGTTTCAAGGGCAGCAGGATAGTGGCAGTAGCAATGCAGTGTTTATGGACAACATGAGCAACGTAGATGATGCTTCACATTTAGAGCAGTATGTAGCAAGAAATATTGCTAGATCACTTTCCTTACTAAGATGGAGTGTTGATTTTTGTAGCATCAAAAAATTCTCTAAATTTAAAATTTGGTGTAGAGGCTTAGACACCAATATTACAAAGAACCTATAAAGTGTTTGTAGAAATTCCACTCGGATTTTTTTTTATTTGAAAAAACAATTATTTTAATGGGGAACCTAAGTCTAAACTTAGGGAAATTAAATAATTAAAGGGTATTAAATAAAAGAGAGTGTGAATCTTGTAGAGGACATCGATCAAGTCATGTAATAATATTAACCATTGATTATAAATCTAATCAAGCTCGCTGATATGTCAATGAGAATACTATAAAGGAGGGCTTGAGGATTATTTGGAAAACACACTGAGACACTGAATTGATATAAGAGTTCAAAATTTCTGGGGCATGGTTTGCTGAGAAATTAGAGATTGAGATATGAGTAGGGAGGAGCAAAGATAACATCTGAAGAGGAAGAGATTTTCTCAGTTAGTGAAGCATTATTAAGAGAGAGGCAGAAGAGATATAACGAAATCTAGTGCTAAAGATAGAGGGCTGACGTAGTGACTGTGTAGGTTCTTGCAGAGCAGCGTAGAGGTAAAGGAAGAGTTTTCGGAATATTTCTGGTGAATCGGTTTTGGAGGCCGGGATCCGAAATGTGGCACAAGGACATTGTTCCTTAGTGTCCATAGAGGAAGAATGACTTGGTTGAGGGCTAACACTAAGCCTGGAAGGTGGTGATGTAATGGCTAGAAGTTCTAACACTAGATTTGCGTAGAGCTTCTCCTGGGTAGTTTTTTCTTCATCTGGATCAGCCATAAATTCAATGATTGAGTAAGGTAAATCCTAACAAATGTTTCATCCAGTATTTATCTTTGTAGCTGAATCACCCTAGGGGTATTCAAATATGTATTCAGATATTGATATTTCTTAATAATAAAACCCTCAGATCTGTTGCACTAGGTTTCCCGAGGACTTAGTCCAAAATAGTGTCATGATATGTGTGAATTATTTCCTTGTTCAACTTCCTTGTTTCAAAATTATAATGTAATATTCCCAAATGAGAAAAGCAGCAATATAGCACATAAACATGGAAAATAGTAGTGAATACATCAATACACCATCACATGAGGAAAATTTACAACCTTCTTATTAAATATATCAACAAATAATAGGCATAATATCTTGAGGATCAAGTCACTCAAGTAACACAAACAAGCCTCTACTAAGTAAATATGTCAAGACATGAGAAATAGCTGCTACACAAGTTCCATGAGCTAAGAAAACGAAGTTATAGGGCATAAATGCTTACAAAAAATATATAACAATATGGAATTACTGTTATATAGCACAAATAATGTTGTGAGTGAATATCTAAACTCCCAAATGTTTTTCTTAGGAAACCTAGAAAGGGTTTTCGGAGATGCCCAAAAATGCAAAATGCCGAAATGCAGCCCTAGAGTGGAATTGCTATTGGAATAGAATAAATGGATAGAGGTGGTTGTAACTAATGTAGAAATGTATAGATCTCCTCCAATAGATTCTTCAATTGAAAGGCTTATCCCAAAACTGAAGATCTCACCCTCCAGATCAAGCATTGAAACCTCCACTGCAATTTCTCATGCGAATAACATAGTCAAGGAGGGAATCTGAACTGTAGCTGATGGAAATAGGTTGGAATAGTGCCAAGATATGGAATAAAGCTTAGGAACACTACTTGATGATCTCTCAATGGGCAGAATTCTTCCTCCACTGAAAAACTAACTCAGGAAGTGGACCTCAAAATCCTCCACTGCCTCTACCCTGCAAGACAACACAACTCCACTAGAAACTGCTTTGTAGCTCAATACTGAAGCTTTGTCAGAATGTCAAAATGTGGGAATGTAGTGCAGTAATCTTCCTATGAGGCTCCTTAAGGAAATAGGAGGGATTCTCTCTTGGGAACACCCTATGCTAAATAGCATAGCAAGTTGGAGAGTGCAAGAAGTCATAGAGATCACAAAATCAATAATCAACAACATCCCCTCTATGGCTATCCTGTCCTCCTTATAAACAATGTGAGCCTTCTCACCCTGGGTCCCACTCATTAGATTCACTACTATCATGGAGAGTTTCTTCTATTCACACTGCGATGTCTCCCATTGATGATCCACTCCCTCCATACCAGCACTATTGATTTGGTCAAAATTGACCTTGTCCACATGCATTAGCCCTTGTTCACACATGAGGGTTCTTTATCCAGATATTAATATGACCTCCTTTCACATTAGGAGTGTATATTATTCCTAATAAGTATATTTATGGGTATCCATATCCTTTTATTCCTCTAACTAAGAGTAAAATCAAAATTTAATATTCCAATTAGTTGTGTGCTAATTTAGGAATATTACAATCCTCCCCTCCCAAATGTTTCTTTTCCTCAAGCCAATGCAATGATAGAATTGAAGAGCCTCTTCACTTCCTCCTGTAGAATCCTCATATGATAAGTTCCTCCAATTAACAATATTCTCTCTCATCAATATGTCCCCTAGTTACTCCTCCCAAGTGTATAAGTGAGCCATTGGTGACAAATCCAAATGGCTCACATCACGAAGTAGTGGGATATCCATGGAGGAAACTATATGTGGTATAGAGGCCTTATTGAGGCATGCAATCATAAAATTATTGGTAATCCTCATTCCCATGTGAAGCTCCAAACCCCAAGCTATCATCCACACAGAGTGAGTTACCCTCCGAATGGCAACTCATTAAAAAATAAAATTTCCTCCACCTATGGCTCCTGCAATGTGGGTGGGCTACATAACTAAACATGATAGACCTAATGGTCCACCCCAGGATGCCTCTCTCTCCACTTATGAAAATTTTATAGATGCTGCTGATATTGGGCTACAATAATGTTGCCCTTAAGAGATGAATGTTAGGATATTCTAACACATAGGAAATAGTTAAGAATAACTTAGTCTAGAGTAGAGTTAGGTAAAGTGTGTTTCTTTACCATGTACATTTGTAACTTATAATCCGACGGTCACGATTTGTAGTGATCCGACGATTATCTCTCACCTTAGTATTAACGACACTTGATCCGTGGCTTAACACCCAATTGGTCCATGATCTCTATTTAAAGAGCATGGAGGCTCATTTTCCTAGTAACCATTTATGAGAGAAACATATGTAACTTTTCTTTTATATTAATAAATTCCCTGAAATTTCCGCATTGGCTCAGGGCATGGACAGTTTCCCTCTTTGAGGGTTTTAACCAAGTGATTATACTAGTGTACTTATTTGTGATCCGTTTGTGAGGGGTGACCTTTGGTTCTTGATCTACGAAACTTACCCTATAAATTCCTACATGGTATCAAAGCTATTTTGAGGGTTGCGTCTATTATTGATCAAAATCCGAAGTCAGTTTGACTGCATGCGAATGTCATTCTGTAGATATACTATTTATAAACATTTTTGGGCTTGGAGAACTACTCGGTTGTGTCCAAAGCATCTGTTACAGTGAGGAACATCTTTCTTTTCATGTGAAAAGGTTTCCAACTGCCCAAGTTATGTCAGTTAAGATCTGGAGGTATAAAGCATCTATTTTGTAGTTATATTTGTTAATAGTTCTGCTTATTTCAGTTTTTTTCCGGTATTAATGTTTTATTTATTTGCCGGATCTACTCTGTGTATGCTCTTTTCTGTGTGCCCCATGCAATCTCGGCAAATCAAAAATAGTGAAAAAATTGATAGTTGTCGGTAAGGCCAACCGAGAATCTAACATTCTGTCGTAAGGCTTTGCATTTCATTTCTTCTGTTCGTCTTTTGTGCAGGAAAAGACACACACACCTCCCATAATAATAATAATAATAATAATAATAATAATAATAATAATAATAATAATAATAATAATAATAATCCCCCCTTCCTCCTTTCTAAAATAACATAATCCCTATCTCACTTGGTGAGGGCTTAGTTTATGAGAATAGAGGTCTTGGGTTCAAGTCTCCTTCTCAAGATTCTTTTGTAAAAAGTTTTTGTTCAAAGGGGCGGAATTTTTTTTAAAGAGTCACACTTCATAATAATAATAATAATAATAATAATAATCATCATCATCATCGCCCCTTCCTCCTTTCTAAAATAACATAATCCTTTTACTATCTCACTTGGTGAGGGGTTAGTTTATGAGAATAGAGATCTTGGGTTCAAGTCTCCTTCTCAAGCTTCTTTTGTAAAAGGTTTTTGTTCAAAGGGGCAATTTTTTTTTTAAAGAACCGCACTTCATCCCATTCATGTAACTATTTGGCATCTACAACTCATTTTTTTTCAAAAGGCATAACTTCTTCATCCAGAAGCCATTTTCGATCCATTTTTTTTAAACGGCCTAATTTTTCAAGATCTTTCCATTGGAGTATTTATTTTTAGCTTTTCTCAGGCTCAATGTTTTAAAAGAAAAAATGGAAAGTGCATGCCCAGTTATTCTTTACAGCACCAATTATTTCCAATGGCTACCTCACATGGTAGATATACTTAGAAGTAAAGGGCTTTATAGAATAGCCACAGGGCTAGAAACTAAACCTTCTGATGATGATAAAGTTGCTAAATGGGAAAGTAAACAAGATCAAGCACAAGGGTTGATAGGAATGTCCATTGCTCAAGATCTTCGATTTCATATCCTTGACATTGACACCCCTTATGAAGCCCTGGACAAACTAAATACTCTCTTTGTCATTCAAAATCAAATCAGGGCCGATCAGCTTGAAAATGAGTTGCTTACTTTGGACCCTAATAATTTCTCCTCTATTGAAGATTTTTTGTCCAAATTCAAGACCTTCAAAGTTATTTTAGAAGGTTGTAAGGTCAAAAAGGAAGATGGTAGCCTCATCTATTACATTATTAATAAGCTTGGCCCTGCATACTCTGTATCTGTTTTTGCCTTCCATTCCACTAGAGAAGCCATCATTTCTTCGGGAACCACCTACAAGAATCCCTCTTTTGATGCCTTTTTTGATTCTTTGATAAGAGAACAAGAAAAAATTTTACACCTTTGTCTTATCACTGTTGGAAACACTTCTAAGAAAGCCTTAGCAGCCCAACATCAATCATATCAAAATAATCCCAAGAAGAAGTATCCTAAAAAGTATGGTGCGAAACCAAACAAGGGTCCTAAGCAATTTCAGCCACAAACTGAAAAAAAAACACACCAAAATGATAAGGCATATAAAAACAAAGGACAGAAGATAGATAAACCTTGCAACTATTGCAATCGTGATGGGCATTTAGAGTCCAAATGCTTTAAGAAGATGGAAGCCTTAGAAGCAGCACTGAAGAAGCACAACATCAATTTGGAGAACTCTTCACCTTCATCTTTAGGCATGGCACATTCTGCTTGTGGTTGTCAAGCATCAAGATCTGGTTATGAATTAAATGTATCTTCTTCTTCTCCTTCTCATGAGTGGCTCATTGATTCTGGAGCTTCTTACCACATGGCTAAAAATAAATCCATGTTTTCTTCTTTAAATGATTCTAACACTAATGATATTTATGTTGGTGATGATAGATCTCTTAGTGTTGTAGGATTTGGAACCATTCATCTAGATAATGGTCAGTTTAATGATGTAATGTCTGTTCCTACCTTGTCATGCAACCTTGTATCTGTTTATCAGATAACTCATTCAGGTGAAGGGAAAATAGTAGAATTCTCACCTCATGATGTTGTAATCAAGGACCTCAAAGATCCTAAACATATTTTAGCTACTGGCATTGTTGATGATTCCAGAAAGTTGTATAAGTTTGGAAAATTTGGGTCATCACCTCTTCCCTTTGTTTTTGTTACTCATAATGATGATGTGAGCAAACTTTGGCATGAGCGATTTGGTCACTTAAACTATCGCTCTCTTCAAACTCTATGTAAGGAAAATATGGTGACGGGCCTTACTATGGTATCTTGCCAAGATGGTGTTTTCTTCGGATGTGTACTCAGAAAACATCATCGAGATAGTTTTGACAAACGTGCCTCTTGGCACGCTTCAGCCCCTTTGCAGCTTGTGCACAGTGATTTATGTGGTCCACTTCCTGTTGTTTCTTTCTCTGGTTGCAAGTACTTCTTAACCTTCATTCATGATTTTTCTAGACGCACTTGGGTATATTTTTTAAAACTCAAGCGTGAAGTTTTTAACATGTTCTTGGCCTTTAAGGCCTTTGTTGAGAAACAATCTGGACATCAAATTCTTAAGTTAAGATCAGACAATGGTGGAGAATATGTTAACAAAAAATTTATCAACTTCTACATTGAGCATGGCATTCGATTGCAACATACTGTTCCATATACTCCACAACAAAATGGTGTAGTTGAAAGGAAGAATCACACCTTAAAAGAAATGGCTAATTGTATGCTTCAATCTAAAGGACTTGGTCTCAATTTTTGGGCAGAAGCCATTAATTGTGCAAATTACATAGTAAATCGCACTCCTAATAATGTTTTAAAGAATATAACTCTAGAAGAAGCTTGGAGCTCAATAAAACCAAATGTAAGTCACTTTCGTGTTTTTGGAAGTGATGCTTGGATCCATATTCCAGATACGAAACATAAAGCCTTAGAACCTAAGAGTGAAAAATGTATTTTTGTTGGATATTCTGAAGATGTCAAAGGATATAGAGTTCTTCAACCCAAATCCAAAAATATAATCATTAGAATAGATGTAAATTTAGATGAAAATATATTGGCCTGCGAGCCTAGTTCGGTGGGTGTGCCACCTTTGGCCTGTGAGCCTAATTCGGCATATGTGCCACCTCTCTCTCTCTCTTCAATTTTTAATATCATTCCTTCTAGTTCAGATGATGACAACGAGGATGAAAATCCTCCTCCAACTCGTGAAATTATTCCTTATACTCCACCACTTCCAAGATGGGTCCACTCTACTGGGGATGCAACAGGTTCTCTTGTAGGTGACCCTACCGATCGACGATGTACACGTTCTCAGTTTGAAAGGTCCTCTTCCTTATTGGCTCAAGTTCTAGAAAAACTTGATCCAGAAACCTTTGAAGAAGCCTCTGGTCATCCAGATTGGGATGAAGCTATGAATGAAGAGTACCATTCCTTATTGGAAAGTAATACCTGGGATCATGTTCCTCTTGCAAAATGAAGAAAAATTTTCAGATGCAGATGGGTTTACAGAACAATGTTTGGACCAAATGGAAAAGTGGATAGACATAAAGCTCGTCTTGTCGCTAAATGTTTTTCACAAGTTGAAGGCATTTACTATACTGAAACCTTCTCCCCTATTGCCAAAATTAATTCTATCTGCCTTGTTCTTTCCCTTGCTGCCTCCTTTGAATGGGAAGTCCATCAGATGGATGTTAAATCCACCTTGTTACATGGAGATTTGAATGAATAAATCTACATGGAACAACCCCCTGGCTTTATCCAAAAATTCTTCAGCCTTATTTGTCACCTTAGGAAGTCTCTATATGGTCTCAAATAAGCTCCTCGGGCTTGGTATGCCAAAATGGATAGATTTCTCTTAGATAATGGCTTTTCTAGGTGTCATTCTGACAACACTGTCTACACCAAGAAGGTGGGTAATTCCTTCACCATCCTTGTTCTTTATGTTGACGATCATATCCTTACTGGTAGTGATCCAAACCACATAAAACTTGTCAAGTCTAGCCTCAAAAAGAAGTTTGAAATGACAGACTTAGGACACTTGCATTATTTCCTTGGTCTTCAAGTCTTGCAATCCAAGGAAGACATTACCCTCTCTCAGTCCAAGTATGCATGTGATCTTCTACACCACTTTCACATGGAAGACTGTAAGCCTGCCCCTTCTCCCTTTCAGTCTGAAGTCAAGATTTTAGTCAACTGTACTACCCCTGAAGTTGATGCTACCTTATACCATCAATTTGTTGGTAAAATTTTGTATCTAACACATATCCGTCCTAAACATTCCTTTGTCGTTGGTCTGGTCACTTAGTTTATGCACCAACCTCATGAATTTCACTGGAAAGCAGCTAAAAGAATACTTCAATATATGCGAGGTACAATTCAATTCAGGATTCATTACAGTGCAGGAGCATCTCCCTTGTTGATTGGTTTCACTGATTCTGATTGGGCTGGTGACCCTGATGATCAGAAGTCCACTGCAGGATATGTATTCACTCTTGGTTCAAGACCTATTGCTTGGTCTTGTAAGAAAAAAAGTGCCATCTCCCTTTCTTCAGTAGAAGCAAAGTATCATGGTGCAGTTGAATCCAGTAAGGAAGCCATGTGGCTTCGTCAGATCATGTCTGAATTTGGTCTTCATCAGCAGCATCCAACTACACTTTGGTGTGATAATTAGAGTGCCATTTAGCTATGTAAAGATCCATTTCAGGATTAGCATATGAAACACATTGATCGCCACATACACTTCATCGGAAATCTCATTCATGATCGTGTTCTTGAAGTGAAGTATTGTCCGACCAATGATCAAGTAGCCGATATCTTTACGAAGGCTCTCACAGAAGCGAAGTTTACCAAACTTCAATCCATGCTTGGAGTTTAGGAAAGTTGTCATTAAGGGGTTATAGGTTCTAATGCCTCCTTTCTTCTCCTATTCTGTAACTTTTGTAAATCCTTCAATCCTATCCCAATTTGTTCTTAAGGGGGGATGTTAGGATATTTCGACACATAGGAAATAAGCTCCTTTTGTGTCACCTTTGTAAATCCTTCAATCATATCACATGTTGTTCTTAAGGGGGGATGTTAGGATATTCCGACACATCGGAAATAGTTAATAATAAATTATTATACTGTAGTGTTAGGTAAAGTGTGTTTCTTTACCATGTACATTTGTAACTTATAATCTGACGGTCACAATTTGTAGTGATCCGACAGTTATCTCTCACCTCAGTATTAATGGCACTTGATCCGTGGCTTAACACCCGATTGGTCTATGATCTCAATTTAAAGAGCATGGAGGGTCATATATCCGGTAACTGTTTATGAGAGAAACATATTTAACTTTTCTTTTATATTAATAAATTCCCTGAAGTGGCCGCGTTGGCTTACGGCGTGGACTGTTTCTCTCTTTGAGGGTTTTAACCACTTGATTATACTGCTGGACTGATTTTTGATCTTTTTGTGAGCAGTGACCTTTGGTTCTTGATCTACGGAACTTACCCTATAAATTCCTACAACGAAAGGACAACTAGATCTTCAAAGACCCACTTGTTGGTTTTATGGCACTTGTTTTCCCAATCCTTCCCACATATGCTGAATAGTGCATCATCATAACATGGCATCAAGATGAGAGACATACTGAGTGTTTTGTGGGATGTTGGATGATACCAATAATTTCCCATATGGTGACAGCGCGATATTTTTTCCTGTTGTCTCTGATCATCATATGGCAAGTTGTCTCCCAACAAATTGCTAGTTGTGAATGTTTTCTCATCTACTTGGAAGTAGTAAATGGAATTGTATATCAGCTGAGCATAACAATAATAACCCAACACTTGCCTCATGCCATCCAAGAAACGACTTCCTCCATCACTGATATTGGTCTTAGAAAGACCATGAAGCCAATATAGAAACTTGACCTCTTGTGGAGCAATGCATTGCACATATATGGTAAGAGAATACAATTATTTTGTTAAGTGAATAATAAACAAAAAAATTCCATTCTTACCATGCCTTGTGAGTAGGCTGAAAATGAGGTGCATGGATGAAACCCCCCATGAGAATCTCCTCATAATGGTCAGAAATGTGAAGTGATACATACTTCCATTGGAACACTCCATCAATAGACACATACTCCCAAGTGGCAATGTCATTGGCCTTTGAGATAAGTTTCTTGCCACTTCATGACTCCATTATTTGACATGCCATAAGCCAAAGTCATCCACCATCATGCTGTTATCTGTGGGGGACTCCTTCGTATGTGGAAGTACCTCATGATCCTTCAATGCTGAAGGGTAGCCCCTTTGGACTTTGATTGTGCCATCCTTTTCTTCTGAAATATCATGCAAAGTATGGGATAAAATCATCCCATACTCTCCCAATAGTAGCCAAAGAAACAATAGCTCTTGATACCTCCTCACACCCCCATTATATAGACCATGGAGTGAAATCATGATGATTGACATGAAAAAAGTCACATCACCCCACTGCAAACAAACACCTAGTTGCCATACAATGTAAGTGTCATTCCAAGTCCCAACCAATCAGATACCCTTTGAAATAGGATATTTCATATTATGACCAAACTCTTTCAAGAGTAGCCATTACAGCCTTGCCTCTTGCTGCCATGTGTCATAGATCTGCAAGTGGCTTTCCAGCCTCTTGCTCATCAACATCACCCATCCATCTAATGGTGAGTGTCTATCATCATGCTCAAAATTGGTATTCCTCCAATGGAGAATACTGCCCTCCCATTCCAAATTACTGTCTCTACACTTCATGGGGTGTTGAAGTGTAGCCTCCTAGAGATCTCCATAAGATGACCACTCATCAATGACCAAATGGACCCCATAACGATCCAAATAAACTAAAGGAAAAATCTTCTCATGGAGTTGTGAAGTCTTGAGCAAGAAGAGTCCATCATAATAATGGGAGATAAGATGTCTTTCATCAACCATTTTCCTATCCTCTGCTACACATGTAGAATGGCCATTGGAATGCTCCAATAATGGTTGACCCCCAACTCATCACTGCTACTCCATGACAGCGTTGTTGATCTCCATGATGGTGCATATGTTGTCTCATGATCATGTTCAATGATCAACATCTAATTCTGCATAGGGTTACTTAGGACAATACTCATCCTATCCTCCAAAAATATACACTCCAACCCCAGGAGTTGTATGCAGCAGAACAATGACATACTAGGATGACTATATATCTCCTCCTTGAATAAATCAAGGGTCCTTTGTGTAGTGATAGTCTACTGCTCCAAATTAAAATTTTTCCTTGACCCTAGGTCATGTATTTTCCCTGATGGCATGTTTCCCATAATCCTCCATATGATGTGTTGAAATAATAGCAGGTGGAAGTATGTGCATACCTTGGTAAAGCTTGGGAACATCTTGTACTACTACAAGGGTTCCTTCCTATGGTGTGATAACTTCCCCCACTATTGCTGATGATGGATTCTCCTCTATAGCTGCACCAATGCTAGTATAAGTCTCCTCCTCCTCATGCATCTCCTGAATAGTGCATGGGACTCTAAATGCCAAGATATCAAGATCACTTTTCAAGGGTGCAAGTGTCCCTTCTCCTGATGCAAGTACTCGTACAACAAGTGGTGGTGAAGGTCTCTTCTCCTCTGATTTCTTCTTGGAAAACTTCTTTATGAACCTTTGAGTAAAATATGCATATGCAGTCACTCTTGCATGAATCAAATGGTTGAACTACCAAATATTTTCTTCACCCTCAAGGTGAAACGCTGCAATCTCAACGACTTATTTCTTTACCAGGGGATGTAGCAGGAATAGTGCATCCAAATTCATTCCCCAAGCCCTTGTTTTGCATGTGGCTGACCCATCAAATGTAGAGAATAGAAATATATTGCTGCAAAGTCTTCTTTCTTCCTTGAGTTGGATGAACTATGGGAGAGTTAGATTCTCGTTTAAATCCCTTGCTTGATATTTGTATTATGCAAGATACACACTTAGAATCTCATGAGCTAAGTGTCCTTCATCTCCATGCCTTTCTTCTTTTTCTTCAAAATAAAAGGGGATAGTATGTTTCTTTGCAGCTCTATGCAACATCGATTCTTTCTGTTGATATGAAATGCATGGACCTTCCTCATCTTGAAACCCTAGTGTGGTTTCATTGCTTTTCTACAGTTTTATTTGCTTGACCTCCTTCGTGAGGTCCCTCTTAGATCTGATAAGGGATGAGATAAAACTCATTCCTTCCATCATTTTGATCTCTTTATCCTTCTTCTTATTCTCCTGATAGCATAATGGCTGAGATCCACAACCTGAGCCAAGATTATGCTCTGATACCACTGTAATATTCCCAAATGGGAAAAACAGTAATATAGAAAATAAACATGGAAAATAGCAGTGAATATATCAATACACCATCAAATGAGACAAATGTACATCCATATTATTAAAAATATCATCAAATAATAGGCACAAGGTCTTGAGGATCAAGTCACTCTAGCAACACAAACAAGCCTCTACTAAGCAAATATGTCAGGACATGAGAAATTGATGCTACACAAGTGCCATGAGCTAAGAAAATGAAATTTTAGGGCATAACTACTTACAAAAAAGATATAAAAATCTGGATTTGCTATTATATACCAAAAATAATGTCGGAAGTGAAGATATAGACTCCTAAACACTTTTCCTAGACAACCCATAAAGGGTTTCCGGAAATGACGGAATGCAGCCCTGGGGCTGAATTACAGTTGCAACTGAATAACTAGATGGAGGTGGTTGTAACTGATGTAGAAATTTATATATATCCCCCAATATATCCTTCAAGTGAAAGGATGATCCCAACACTGAAGATCTCACCCTCTAGATCAAGCACTGAAACCTCCACTGCAATTGCTCACTAAAATAATGTAGTCAAAGAGGGAATTTGTGCTATAGATGATGGAAATGGGTTGGCCTGGTGCCAAGATATGAAATAAAGCTCAAGAACCTTCCTTTTTGATCTCTCAATGGGAGAAATGATTCCTCCACTGAAAAACTAACTCGAAAAGTGGCCCTCAAATCCCTCCACTCCCTCTACCTTGCAACACAACACAACTCCACCAAAAATTGCGTTGTAGGTAAAGAACGTAGCTTGGCCAGAATGTTAGAATGTGGGAATGTAGTGAAATACTCTTCCTATGAGGCTCCTCAAGGAAATAGTTCATATTCCCACTTGGGAACACCCTGTGCTAAACAACACAGCAATATCAACTAAATAGCTACAGAGTGCAAGAAGTCATAGAGACCACAAAATCAATAATCAACAACATCCCCTCTATGGTTGCATTGCCCTCCTTAAAAACAATGTGAGCCTTCTCACCTTGGGTCCCACTCATTAAAGTCACTACTCTCATGGAGAATTTCTCGCATTCACATTGCGTTGTCTCTCATTGATGATCCACTCCCTCCATTCCAGTGATGTTGATTTGGTCAAAATTGGCATTGTCCACATGCATTATCCCCTATTCACACATGAGGGTGCTTTATCCAACTATTAAGATCACCTCCTTTCATTAGGAGTCTCTTTTATTCCTACTAAGGAGATTTATGGGTCTCCATACCCTCTTATTCCTCTAACTAAGAGAAAAATCAAAATTTAATATTCCAATTAGTTGTGTGCTAATTTAGGAATATTACACATAATTATTGTTGTGTAGGTTTCTTTCGTGATTGTTTCAGTGTTTCATGAATGCATTAAAAAATCATTGTGTAAAGTAAATTACATAATAGACAAATTAATTTAGATAGTTGTAGTAGGATTCCTTAGATTGATTGAGATCCAGGAATTTTAAAACTAATTAGAAGAAAAACAAAAATTATTTTTGTAGACAATTTTGTAACAACTTCCTCTTTAGTGTTAATTTCATTTATAATCCTATTTTAGTTTATTTCACTCAAATATTTCCTCTAAAAAGTTTTAAAATATCATTCATGCATTAAAAAAAAACACATGGATTAGAATTAAGATAGAGTAAATAAAACAATAATAAATAAATATTCACCCTATGTAAACCTCTCCTTATAAAATAAGTTCACGTATCTTTATAAAATGAATTTTTGTAACAACTCCATTTTTTTTTTTTAATACTATTTCCATGCTTAACCATTACTAGTCTCCTTACCACATTGTCCTCATGACCTCTCTTCTATTGGTTTAGGGGTATGGTTTCATTTTAACTTTAATGAAAATGATCATGGTTAAAATGGTTTCCCTTATATATGTACCCACCCCTAATCTCTATTGAATAATTATAATATTATCATAAGGTATCCCTCTAGCCTTATGTGACATTACACACATATTTCTATATTAGGAAATAAAATCATTTCTATATCCTTAAATCTATGATTTAATTGCACATTATTCAATCCATGAACTTATATACTTTTTATAAAGTAATTATTGTGAGCTCTATGCTATATCACCCTGGTCAATTCACAACAAATTAACTTAATTCTTCTTCCACCATATAAATTTCAGATTTAATGCTCTACCAAAATCTTCATTCGAATTGATAACACTAACCCACGTGTTGAATTTTACCACTCGTGAACTCCCATGTGGCACCTTCATGTGGCGTCACATGGCCCACTTGCATTTTTCACAAAGTGACCTCTATAATGGAGATCGTTTGAGGGAGATAAACGATTGTGATTTGTTGTGGAAACCCTAAGGGGTTTACCCTAGGTTCCTCTTCCTCATTTCACATTTGGTTGTCTCGAATTGCGGCCATCTGATTATCTGGAACCTCCTCCTCTGTGGCCAATATGTGAGTATTTACCTAAGCCTTTGGCCATTCCTTTATTCGTCACTATCACAGTGGAATTATGCCTCAACATTTCGAACAATGAGGTTATGTTTCAGAGAGTTGTGCATAACTTTATTCAATAGTTTGGTGAGGATTGATGTTTTACTTAGCACAGTAGAGGAATTTTCTTTCAAACCCTTAATGTAAGTGCTTTTATGATTGTTAATTTTGTTTTATCATTTAATCATCTTATCTCATTGAGTTATAATGATTTGCATATGAAATTTTTGCAGAGGTGATGCATACTATGGATAAGTTGCATAAGGATTTGAAATTATCCGTCATCAACCCTTCAGGTAACCATTTATCCCTAACTCTATATTTGTCACTGCATTTTCGTTTATATTTTTCGAGCTCTTTACTCACAACTCTGTTTGTATTTTGCAGAGATTGCCCTCTATCCATTGCACGAAGGTCTATAGTACTCTTCTCCTTTCAATTTTTGTGATGGTACTCCTGAAACTGATGTCTTTGGTTGTATGTCATCACACAAAGAGGTAAGATGCAATTAATCCCTCTTAGGTTTGAATTTCATGGCTCTACCTCTCTATGGAATTTTTCTGGGTTTTGATTTTTGTGGCTTTGCCTCTATGTGGAAATTTGTTGGGTTTAGTTCTATACTTGTAATGTCAATTATATATGTGTCTAGGTAATAACGCTATTTAAGTCTTTCTTAATAACCCTATTCAAGCCTTTCTGGGTTTGTTCATATAAATTGCACTGAATTGTTGATCTATACTATGTGCACTTTCACTTTCCAGCACTCTATTTTGGGATTTCATTTTGTATTCTCTCTAAATAATAATGATAATACTCTATTTGTTTTTACCCACTTTGTTGCATATGTTTTGTATCCCGATTTCTCCTTTGCGAGAATGCTTCAATATTTATTTTGTGACAGGCTTTATATTATGCCATTTTTTGGACTCAACCCCTGCACGGGCTTTGAAATACTTAATCTATGTGACTCTTTGAGTTAGCATGACTATGGTGAATTTTTTCTGCGTTATTTCTTTGCGTGAATTGAGGAGCTACTGTGACAACCATATGTATTTCAATATAATTGGTTCAACATATTAACTTCTTCTGTTTGCATGAGTCTCTTATTGAGTTCAATTTTACTTTAAATTCTAAGTTTTGATTTTATTGTTTCTTTGTCATATGCATATACAATGATTTGGCCACAATCCATCTTTAGTGTATTATGATGTAGGTTTTCTTATTTAATTTCCCTGTCATATTTAGTCTAGTGTGAACCTGTTGCACTTAGTCCACGTGACTTATAGGGTCTACATTACCTTGTCAGCGTATGGTTTAATTGTATACCAGTATGGGATTCGAACTTTTCTACTCAGCATACTATTCTCAGTAATAGTTATTTTATTGTTCCCCTTGTTTTCATTAAAAATGTACTATGGCTATTTTAATATGACCACGCTACTGGAAAAATATCAGAGATTTGACTTTTTATACTGGATTTCTTGCTTACTCAGACTTACAGGTTGTAATTGTAAATTCTAGAATTATTTATTTACTTCTCAAAGCATAGTTTCCATATTTCCTTAGTCTTAACTTAGTAAGGATATTGTATTATGATGGAAATAGGACTATCCTATGTTCTTATTCATTCTAGTATACATTTCCCAACTTATGCTTTTGCTCTAGTTTATTCAATTTCTAAGTTGCATAGTTAATTCAGCTTCTTTCTTTGTTCATGAATTAACTCATAAATATTAACTCTCTGTGAGTTGTTAACCTTTTAATGTTTAAGAATGGTTTTCATATGCCAATCATGAGTTCTTCTTTCTTACATAGCTCATATTCAATGCATTTTTAATTTTGTTTTTTCTTCTTGTCATTTGTGTTGCTTAGAAGGAATGTGTAGTTACAGTGGTGTTGTGTAGTTTGCTGACACGGACCTATTCGTGTATGAAGGTTTGGCCTAATTATTTTATATATTTATCAGTCTCTTCTTATTTCTACTAATTTTAAAATTGTAGTGTATTATTTCCATATTCTATGTCTGTTGTTAATTTAATTTATGTGTTCTAATATGGGCACTACTACCGTGGTTGCTCCTCTTTTTCAAATTTGGACAAGTATTCCAACACGCAGAAATAGTTACCTATTCATGTTAGTCCAATCTTAATTAATTACTATCTAGTTCTTAATTATACTTCTTCAGTTTATATGTCGAATCAACCTTAATCACAGCTTCCTTAACTGTATGTACAGGTGCCAAACAAAGTCATAGAAGGGCGTACTAAGGTAATTTAACTCTCATTACATGTATTCATATATTAATAGTATGATTTCACTTTATTAATTATTCAATTTGTTTTCTAACTCTAGACTTGTCTTTTGAACATTTTCTCTCAAGTATTTTAATTGAGTTATAGGTTTCAACTATCACCTTTCAAGCTTAAGCTGAAAGTTTCACTTCTTGTGTCATAGGTCAGTTACCTACTATTTCATCCTAATTCTTCTATTACTTGATCTAGTACAATACATTTAGAATTTATGGGTCAAGGCCATGCTTGGTATTTGGCCATAAATTATTTTGATGTAAATCATTCACATAGCTATATAGATGATAGTGAGACTCTAAGTAAATTAAAATATTTGGACAACTATTTGTTTAGTAGTTAAATTTCCAATTTATTCCTCTCTCATGAACTCCCTCTTCTATATTTTCACTATGAAATATAATCTCAGTATTTTCCTATAGTTTTCTTCTTTATATAAGTTGGTCTAGTTGGTACTTTCTTAGAAAATTTTGCATATATGAGTTCTTTCATTCCACATGCATTCACACAACAAAAAATGAAATAAATTTTACTTATACATGCATTCGGGTAACATGATATGAAATCCTTTTACTTTTATATGCATTCGTACAACATAATGTTTTTATTGGCAAAGATAAACTAAAGCCTTGGGTTGAGGGGCCTAATAGAGTGGATGGAATGTCATCACAAGAAGGACTCTAATCACCAATTTGTATGCTTTAAACTAGAAAGTGAGGATTGTGGACCTTACCTATTTATCCTTCATTCGAAGTAGATCTCGTAGGGTGCAAACTCTCTGCTACTCCTCATGTTCCAGAACCCGCAAATTAGTCGAGAACAAGAAAAAAAATAGGTGTACATCATACATATCCTAGATGTTAGCATATTAGCATACATAATCTCACAAAGATAACATGAAATAAACTATTCAAGTTTATTAAGCATATATAAGAGACACATAACAAATGAACATCAGGAATATGATGGTACTCATTTTATTGATAAAATGTACATAAAATAGTTGAGAAACAACATGATATCAACCATGGCCTTGAGAAAAATTGTCCTCCAGATTCGTCCAGCCCTAGCCTCACAAAGCTTTTTCCATAAATGGTGCACAAAGGATATCACATAGAATGAGGGTGATCATCACAAGGAAACAAGGGTTTCCTGAAACCTGGAAAGTGCAGGAGGAATAGGAGAAATATCAGACTTGATCTGGGCTATAATATGGTATAATATCAATAAAATTATCTCTCCTCCCTTAGGCCATTCCCTTGAGGTGTATTTATAGTTCCTCAAATTAGTTTTTTTAGTTGGGGAGAAGTTAAGCCATGGGCCTCAGCACAATTTTTCTTACCTATTCTCAGTAACTTTCTGCTTTACTAAGGATTTTGTTATATCCTTTTCTCCCATCTCATTTAATTAGTTATTTAATTTTCTTCAAGGATTTTCTGGAGAGTTTTGGGAAAGTTTGGAATTCTATTCCATCCCCATGGATAACAATTTCCTAGTCTCCATTACTATGCCTTTACCACATTAACATTTATTTCATAACTAATTATCAATTTAAAATAATTCTCTTCGTACATTATTTTTCCATAGGTCCACCGGAACCTTGGTTTTATTTACACAACATAAAAGCTACAAATCAGGGGTATTACAATTTCATTTCTATCTTGAGTAAATCTTAGTGATTTTTTCCAGCTCTATGAAAAAATTAGATTATAAAATATATTTATTTCTAAAACTTTTCACATTTCATGAAATCCATAATATTGAATGTGCATTAAATCAGTTTTATCTTTCTTTCTAAACGTTGAATTTTTTACCTTTATACTAAGTATGTAATAATGTAAATAAAAAAATCAATTCTAAATACGCAGAATTAGTTTACATTTGATGGAAGAAGAAAATTATTAGCTTTACTAATGTGTTGAAAAAAATTTCAAACTTATTTCAAAATTTTTAAATGATTGACCAATTCCCTTCATTGCTACTCCTTGTCACACATAAATAATTGTGTGTACAACCTGGCCATTCAGATATTAATTCTGATTTAATAAGACATTTTAAACTTAAGGTGAAAAAGAATTTGCATAATAATCCAAATTTTCAATGTGAATTTAAATTATTTGTTAATATAAATTTTAGATAGCTTGAGTTTAAATGATAAAATTTATTTTCAATAAAAACTTAGAGTTTAATTAAAATCATAACAAAAATGATATATATATATACCTATATATATATATATATATATATATATATATATATATATATATATATATATATAAACTTTCAGTTTTAAATAATCATATATATAAAGTTTGATATATAATTATATAAATTTTGATAATTTTATTATAAGGAGGGAAACAAATTGGGCTCGATGGAATTTCGGTCATCGAGTTGAAATTCAATGGTTGATTGAACACTAAAGAAAAACCTGATGGTATTTGAATGAGTCAAAACAAAAGTGAAATGGAGGCTCAATTTTAAAAGGTGTTAATATCCTTAGCTCGGCTTAATTTTCTTATGTGGAGTGTACGTGGAGGTTAGTGCAATAAGGTATTTTAGCAAATTTTTTTATTTTTTGTTTATTATATTTTGTTTTATTCTTTTTAAGTTGATTAGGACCTTTCATTCATTCATAATTCAACCAAGTTATATCATGTTAAAAATTTTGTGGCCTCAACCTGCCCATTGGGAAATCGGGTTTGTTGGCCATCGGAAAGCGTTATAGGACATACAAAATATGAAGTCTTTAAGTCTATCAAATTTGTCCTAGTAGGCATTAATGTATGAAATCCCAAATAAGTTTCTAACACTAACTATAGTAATATTAATCGACACAGGTAGCATAAAAAAACACAAAAAAACTGATATAAAATCATTCTCAAATTAGTCCTCAGAGGACTCAACCGAGGAAGGAAGTTTGACTTTAGATCCTAGAATCTTAGAGTAATGAGGGCACTGAAGGTGTTGCTCAATTCATCCCAACCAAAAATTCTATTTTTGGATCTAGAATTAGGCCAACTAGAAGTATTTGTGGATCTCCTACAAAGTATGATCAATTTTACTATATTGAGAGGTATGCAGAATACCTCTGGTCATTATATTCTTCATATTATAGTATAGGTGGATGGTTTATTTATATTGAGTGACCCTACCATGAGTATGGCCTACGTCTAGAACCAACATCTCCCAGTCCTCTTCTTGGAACTCCTCATCTACTCAGTGGTTGATCTATTCCTCCCATCCTACTATCAGTTGTCCCACCTATTTCGCCCTTCCATTAATATAAGCATGCATGGCATCACTATTTTGCTGGTCCTTATATTTTCGGTATGCCTTCTTAGGCTACTGTGAGGAGGATTCCCCTCTCTTTATCTAGGATCCTTCCGTTCAATTCTGTCTGTGGCCTTCCACATCTAGCTCACCTTTCACAAATTTTGACCGAGCCATCGCTAACACAATCACATAAAATGCAAGGAAGTCACTAAGAAGAAACTAAGGGAAAGAAACTACCCACACCACTGAGAATAGGCCACCTCTCACTTTAATGGCACCTGAGACAATATTCAATGATAGAAATAGAATATATATAATGTTAGCCCCATGATGGTGAAAAATGTCACGAAGCTAGACAACCAACCTCCATTTGTGCTTCTCTCCCTTTTCCAACACCTTATCCTGAAATATGTCACGGGGTAAAGAAACTTGGAAATGAGTTGTGGTTCTCCCATATAAATAACCCTCAACCATCACTGTAGGCCTCCATCCAAGTTGATACATAACAACTATGTTTGAGACCAGAACCATGAGACAGAGTAAATTTAAAAGTTGAGAGGGCTTAGGATGAAAACATCCATACCCTTCATATATTCCTTTCAACCCACACATATGAAAGAATCAAATTCCCATTCACTAAATTAAAATACCATACAAGACTGAGGCTGACTAAGAAATAATTACTTCACAATAGAATGAATTCCTTCGAAAATTCTCGCTATACGAACAGGAAGCATCCAAAATAAATTGCATCCTTCCATAGATAGAGACCAATGACTTACAAAAAATATGGATAGATTGCTAAATTTGATGGTATGGATGGGGAAGAAAAAGCAGAAGATGTGCTTTACCCTTCACCTTGTAGTCATTGCAAGTTCACTGCTGGTAGAGGTTTCTTGCAGACCTTGCACCCACAGAGACATCCACAGTCTGTGTACCATGCGAAATAACAATGAGGATCCAAAATCATGCAGATATCGTAAATATAGACTTCAAATTTTGAAGTCTAATCTTCTGGCACAAGTTTTCGTCCTTAACCACCATATGCACACGAGCTCATTTTTCATCACATGCGCTACACTTTCTGCGGGCCTGACATGGCCACCTCCTCACATTAAACATGATTAATGCCTTGATCAATGTCCCAACTATGAACTAGATTGCACCCTAATCAGGTTTCTTTATTATATTTATTATTATTTGTATTTGTTTTTAATTTTAATTTTTAATTTTTGTTTAATTATATTTTTGTTTGTGTATTTTCATTTATTTTATTCTGTAAATTAATTCATTTATATTTTATTTTTTATATGAATAATTAAAATATTATATTTTGATTATTAATTGATTTTATTTTGTTTTAAATATATCTGATTTATATTTTTTTTCCTTTAATTTTATTTCTATTATATTTAATTCATATATATTTATTTTATTTTTTGCAATTAAGTTTTATTTATATTTGTATATTTAATTTTTTAGTTTTTATAGTTATAATTATTTCAATAATTAAAATTTTGTTTTTATATTTTAGTTTTATAATTTTTATAGTAATTATTATAATTTACAATATTTGATGATCCTAATACTTATTTTCTTTACTGTATATATAAAAGAGAAGGGGTATAATATTTATAAAATGGGACCATGTGGGGTTCTATTTTACATAACAATATAATAATAGAAATGAAATCACTCAATATATAGGGATTAATAAGGGGTTTTTGGGATAGCATGAGACTTGGCACATGCTTAAAGGGTTAGCTAGGGGATACGTGTAAGACGTACTAGTCCCTAATATGACTATCCATATTACATTTTCCATAGTGAATGTGGGGAAGGTTGGTGATATGTGATGGGTGTAATCACACCATTGACAACATCAGATGCCCCTCGTATTGAATTTTCACTTGGGAAAGAGAATTAGGCATCAGGGACGAAAATGTGTAGATAACCCAATTTGAAATAGATAAAATCATACTACATGGCCTTCTAAATGTTGTATTCCTTAGTGCTGGGGAATTTCATTGAAACATCCTCAGAGATGGGAGAAATGAAATATTTCAAAAATCAGTCCATAAATAAGATTTGATAGATTAATTTAGATTTGGATAAGCCTTGTCATTTATTTCACTCTTGAATATCGTTAGTTATATGGGTGATAGTGCGCTCCTGATAAGAGATCAAGATCTCAGTACCCATATGATGATGACAAACAATTGAAAGTAGGAAATGAAAACATTTGTGATGGTGGTAAACAAAAAATGAGTGATGGGGTGGGTGGATGTACCATTTCACTATAGCACCCAATATTTTGTTGAAATATATGAAGTTGAATGAAATATTCCCTGATGTATTATAAGGAACACCACATATGAAATTATTGGATGTAATGGGTAGGATCCTCTCTTAGGTTCCCTTGAAATTTGGGGATATATTATGGAGGATTTGTTTCCATTTATCTTTATGTTAGATTATGGACAAGGCAATCCTCAATGAATTGTCTTAAATCAGCTATATTCAAGCTAGCCATGAATGGGAGATTCAAATGGTTGACATGTGTTTGTTATGATAGGTTCTCCTACATTGGTCTAAAGATTATGACCCACGTTAGAATAAATATTAGTGTAAAAAATGTTGTTGTCATTGGCACTAATAGTGGCGCCAACATTATTATTAGTGTTAACACTTGCCATTTTATGAATTTGGGGTTGGGTGGAACTAAAAGAAAAGGAAATACTAAAGGAATTGGAAGAGCTAAAGCCGAAAATTGGGTTAGTGTGAGGGAGCTTGACCCATTGTGGAGGTGTAAAGGGTCATCTAAGAGAAAATTTAGGTTGAATATCTCCCAATCTCTATGACTCACTATTGATGAGAATTATAATGTTGGGGTGGAGTATAAATTATAAACTTGCCTAGGTATAGAAGGCTAAAAGGATGAAGAAGTGAATCAAATTAGCAAGTAGCAAAGAAAAGGTATGTGAAAAAGTTTCAATATGATTTCATATATTAGTGCTTGTGCTTATTTAATTCAATTGGTATCATCATAAGAAACAGAGATAGTATACCCCAGTAGATAAAGTACTTCTTAAAAAAACCCTCCACTATATTTTAAATATTATTCTAAACAACCTAGATATCAGATGATCGAGGCTAGCAAAAAGATTGAGTGAAGATATTAAATAAAGGTGCAATTTGTTCTCACAACGACCACCGATAGGGTGGTTTTTTCTATAAGAGTTTCCACTAAGGTTACCTTTATCTAGTGGGTGTGAGATAATTTTAGCTTCATAGTGTCAACATTAGAACTAGATTCTTGACCAAGAGTTAGAATCCTCAATAAGAACTGTGATTATCCACATTCTAAGCCTTTCCCCATTCATGGGTTTTATATATACGTAACTTTTTTCCACTTCATGGTAAAGTATTCCAAGCCCCCTAAAATAAACCTCTATGTTTCATTGTATATTGACCAATGGATTTCATTTGGATGCTTATCCCATTGATCCTAACCTAACTTATAAACTATTTTCATGCCCATTACGTGGACTTAATCAACGTGTGTTACACTAAATTTGATTTTAGAAGATCACCTTAGGGTCATGAACCAAGTATTTTACTTTAGTGGTGTGTAGGTGTGTCCAAGTGTAATGTGGTAAAACTTGAAATCAAAATACTTTGAAATCTAATTAGAGGTAAAAAACCAAGTAAAAGCAATAAACATATTGATATAAATGAATTATAATCAAACATTCACCATAATCCACAACCCAACCTATGAGTGTTTCATGCAAAGAACATGAAGAAAAAAAAAGGGAAAAGATAAGGCTCAAATAGCTAAAAAAAAATAAGAAAAAATATGAGATTTCATATAGTATCATATAACCAACAATTTGAGGTTAGAAGAAGGAAACAATGGTTCTCACCTTTAAATTAGCCTAAAAAATATCTCTCATGAAGGGGGTTGTAACTAGAAAATCAAGGGAAAAATAATACTTGTAAAAAAGGGATATTCTTAACTTAAATATCTAACAGAGAGGAAAGTGAATATATCTAAAAGACATGGTGATAGTGAATTATCCAACCGAAACCAACAAACTACCAATTCGAACCCCCAAAACCGAAATTTATGGAGAAGTATTGGAATCCCTCACGTTGGCCTTTTATTCCTACTAATCTATAGAAGGTGAACAGATCAAGGCCTACTAAAATATAAGTTTACCTTTTGGTGTATTGGTAATGCAAAAATTGACGCAGTAAGTGTGTTGGTTTCGCAAGCCCATATATTTTTGAATTTCTCTCTGAATCTATTGTATGTTTTTGATGTTGTTGTTTTGATACCACTGGCCTAAAAAAAACTAGCTATGGAAAAAAAACACTAATTTTTTTCAAAAATTCACGAAAAATATAAATTTACTAAAAGATGAAATAAAGAGAAATCTTACAGTGCATAACCTAGGATTTACTTGAATTATTTAGATCGCAAGTGCAGTCGCCATATGTTAGATGTCTCTGTGCAAGAAACGTGAGGAAAGAGATCTATTCTATGGGTTGCGAGTAGTCCAATACAAAATTATGAGTATTTATAACAAAAAGTAATGTTGGATCATATTCACATATATCTTTATAAATCTATAGAAAAATGCAATAACAATACTAGAAATTGAAGACATAAAATATATTGGGGGAAGGCTCCAATATAATGATCTAAGACTTTATTAATGTGTCACTTGTGAGAAGCTTTGAATGAGTTTGGATTTGATGACCTCCTACTCCACAAAGTTCATAATTCCTGGGAAAATTAATCCAAAAAATGAAAAGAGAAAAATAGAGAACTTCTAATGAATAAGACTCAAAACGTTTAAGATAGTAAGTTCAATGATGAAAAAGGATAATGAGAAATGAGGAGAAAACCTATGTATTTATAATATAATGCTAGGTAGATTTAATGAGATCAAATGTAATAAAATATTTGTTAAATAAAATCAGACGTAACTAATTTGGTATTTTATTATTATTTGTGAGATAAAAATAAAAAGGTCAAAAATATTGGTTAATGACATTTATGTAAGTAACTAACTCATAGATAATGATTAATTGATTTTATTAATAAAAACAATCCATAAATAAACGATCTATCAGATTATTTCAATTTGACTTGGTAAATTATGTTAGAAATTATTCACGGATAATGATTTAATAAATTTAAAGATCAATAAAGAATTAATAAATTAATTATTTATTAAATAATTTTTATGAAAAGAAAAAAATGTGAGTAAAAACATATTAAATTATTTTTAGTTAAATGGGTAAAATTTTGAGAATAATATAAAATTAATGAACTTATAGATTATTATCATGTAAATGAATTAGTGAATGGAAATAATTTAAAAGTATTTTATATTTCCTTGAATAAAAATAAATTTTAATGTGTAATACTCATATTAACACTGTGTATTTTAATTCATTTAGAAAAAAACTGTGAATATAAAATAAAGTGCAAAACCTATAATAAAGAAAAATAAAACCAAAGCAAGAGAATAAGAATAACACTAACTTCTATGACAAAAATAACTACTTAATTATGTCTCATTATAAATTTACATAGCTTCATCTATCTTTATTGTTTTGACCATCTCAAAGAATTATTAGGTTATTACGTTAGAACAAGAAAATATATAAAACTAAACTAATTAAGTAGCTAACTATTTTAATACACAACAATCATTTAAACAACGTAACCACATCATAATGGGGAGATTTTTCATAGAAAAAGCACTCCCATTTTGGGTTGTCTCCATATGACCGTGTATCTATAAGAAACCCAAAATAGCCTCACTCAAAGCGTTTATGGTTTGAGTAATGAGTTAAATAGTTAATTACTTTGATTTTACAATTTTTTTTTTTAACCTATCATGATTGTTTTTTTTTTTAAATTAAAATAATTTTTTTTTTTTTTTTAAGTTTGAAATGTTTTTTAAATATAAAAGTGCATTCAATCACTGTCGTTGTTCTCTCTTCCTTTTTTTTTAAGTTTGAAATGTTTTTTAAATATAAAAGTGCATTCAATCACTGTCGTTGTTCTCTCTTCCTTTTCTAACAAATTGGATTTAGGATTTATTAATAACCTTGATTAAAGTTTAAATTGGATTTGTGAATTTAAATTTTTGTTGTTTTTTTAATGTCAGAAAACAAATTACTATTTCTAACCAATTTGATTTATGAATAATTTTTATTGCAATTCTTGTTATTTTTATGTGAGAAAATAATTGTTTTTTCTATTAACTATATTAGTGAAAATTTCAAATCATCTAATATAATTCATCTATAAAGCAAAGATATTTATTATATCTTATATATCTCTTAAAATATATATAATAAATATCTTTTTTATATATATATATTTTAAGAGATATATAAGATATAATAAATATCTTTGTTTTATAGATGAATTATATTAGATGATTTGAAATTTTCACTAATATAATTAATAGAAAAAACAATCTCAGATAAATACAGAAGAACTTTATATTATTATGTTAGGTTTAGTTTTCTAGTAAATTAAAAAAATAAAAACAATTTTTTTATAATTTCTAACCAATTAGATTTATGGATAAAGAGATACAAAAGATATTGATGATTAGCCCTATGTTATTATTATAGATTACTCTTATGGGATGTTATTGAATGTTTTGTTAACTTTATGTGAAAATAAATAAATACTATTTCGAGAGAGATACAAAAGTTATTGATGATTAACCGTATGTTATTATGCCGTGCCAAGTTCGGTCGTAAATTAGTGGGTAGCCGTGATTTTAATACTTGTCTTGACTCGACTAGAACAAACAATTCAACCCTCAAATTATCATGTTCGATCCTGACGTACGCCCAATGGAGAGTAGAAAGACTAAGTGGTTCGAAATTCTTTCACGTAAGGATAAGAGACGTGATGACTTAGGCAACTTGCCCGAAGACGTTCTGAACCAGCTACACATACCTATATTGAAAATTTTGTCAAGGCTTTTGTCTTTATGCTTTTAATGACAATTGTTTCCGAGTGATTATGGAGACATTGGATTTTCTTTCATAAAAAGTTATTTTGAACGTCACGGCACTGAGATGAATGAATATCACGATTCATTCTTTCGGCAAAAATGGTTATTTTGATAATGTTAAATGCGAATAAAAGAAACATCCTGGACCCACTTATCATAAAAATGTTCAGTGACGATAAATCCCACTATCCTTGCGTGTACCTATGAGTTGTTCAGCCGTCGCAGGCTCGCCATAAAGTCATCTGTGAAGCTGAGAACCGAGTAAGTGAATTGCCGATTAGACTGTAGACCAGCACGACACGGCACATAGATTTAGTAAACCACCATGCCGTTTGTAACACTTCGAATCCCGACAACCGCCAACAAATCACAAAGCTTATTGGGTAAATGTTCTCCCCATGTACGAGTGAGACCCACTTTCTAGAATTTTTGTGTATGACAAATTTGTAGAGTTATATATAAATATCACCCTTTCTCATGTGATTATCACCCATGTCTATGAAAGGAATTAGGGTTTGAACGGTAGTGTGTTTACGACTGAAATTGGGGTTTGAAGGGTATTGTGTTTATGAGTGGAATTAGGGTTTGAAGGGTAGTACAGGCAGAGCGATGGCAATGTTGATGAGAGACGATATTAGCCCAGCAAGCGCCCATGTATCGGTAATGAAGTCACCAGTTCCCTATCTGTTGGGTGGAGTGGGTGCCATGCTCCTTCTCATAGCCTTTTCTTTGATTATTCTGGGATGCTCTTATTTCAAGGACTGCGCTACAGAAGGTCAAGAACATAACAGATCAGATCATCATAATGCAGAGAATGGCGCCGGGGGTAAGAATGAGATGCCCAACGATATTTCAACCACTTCAGATTGTCAGGACGACTTGAGAGTAATTGTGATTATGGCCGGCGATGAGAAACCGACCTTCATTGGTAAACCCGCCTCTGTGACTGCTGGACTTAATTAGGGTCTCCACCATACTGCGTGGAGCAGAGAGCTTCTAATTCTTCAATTCTTTGTGTTGCAGATCTATGAGGGTTTGGTGAAGAATACTATTTAGGAAATTAGAGATGCGAAAGAGATTAAATTTCATCAGGGTTTCTGTCATTTAGACAGAAGGAGGTATATAACACATTCAGAATAAGAGTTATTGCAATGTTGGAATCGATAACAGAGACTTTCTGCCTTCAGTTGCAGGAGTCCAAAATATGATTGCTTTTGGGCATGGATTTTGTTCTTCTATTTTGTATTCAATTGTATGGCGAGGGAATTCTTTTAAACATGCTCTCAATTTCTTCAATTCCATAAATTATAACCCACGATGGCGACATTTATCATTAACCAACTTCAATATCATAAGTTGAGAGTCCGATGGAATGTTGGTTTGGTGTACACGAAGTTTCTGTTAGTGCTCGTCTGTTTGAATTTTGTCAATACAAAATAATTTTTTATAAATAAACACTAACTTAATGGCACGATAATCCAATGACGAAGTCGATTAGTCAGTGATTTGAAGGCGACCATTTAGTCACGATATTCTTTCTTTTTAAATAAATGGATGGCTTGCATTTCATATTTGAGATGAGTTCTCACTAAAACCATAATCTTACATTTCACTGTAACATTTTGATAATTTTCATTTAATAATAATGTGGTTACTGATTCATATGGTGTGGGTTTGGCCGGTGTAGCGTCCTAGATCCGTTTACTCTAGGTGGGTGAGAGCAGTGTTACGTTTTTATTTACGCCTACTATATTGGGCCCATTTGTTGGAAAGGAGAAGAAAGAAAATACAAATTTCACGCACAATCACATTAGTTGCATCTTTTATTGATTATAAAAATTTGAGATTGAGATTTACAATGAATAGGGTGAAGGGATTTAATTTTTTTTTTGAGACTAGCGGTTAGCCTAACCAAAATAACTTAACACGCACACACTAAATATAGACAGCTAACTCACACTTAACTCAGTTAACCTGCACTCTAAATGTGAGTTGCACTTAAATCAGTTCATCTGTTCAATAGAATTGGATTTGCTAGACCGTCACACAAGAGTAATTACTATTTCCAACACATACTACATTATTTTTCCATGGATTTAATGGAAGCACTCGATATTCAAGGCAGGGGTTTCACTTATTACCTCCAAACCTGTACTCCCAATCACAAACCAATTGGATATCATGCCCGGCCCTGAACTGTATGTAATTCTCGTGCAGATGAACAGCAACGACACTTTTACTCCTTCGGCGCTACCTTTGCATAGGGTTCCGAAAATTGCTTCTTTCCCTGTTAACAAATACTGGAAATGTTCCACTGAAAACCGAGTTCTTTCCCAAAATAGTCCGACTGAAAACCGAGTTCTTTCACAAAATACCACAAATACTTGTGCGGATAAGAAAAACCTAAGAAAATTCAAGACAAAAAAACCAGAAACGTTGACTGGACAGGCTTCAGACTATTTTAGGCGGATTTGTTGAAACTCTGTTTAGATTTGATGAAATTCGGTTACAGTTTCACGGTGAATGAAATTCTACAAGAGCTCTGTCGCAAAATGCCATAAAATTGTTCCCCTCGATTTCGCTAAAATTTTGGACAGAAAGGCTCAGATTTAATTCAAAGGGACACTAACTTTAAGATGAAAAAGAAAATTTGTTGGAATTTCCGATAATTCCTTAACACAGAGTGAGGAACAAAATATCCTCTGTGAAACAATGTGCACAGAGATGGAGCAAAACACTATTTCATTAAAAAAAACCTGGATTCTTACAAAGATTTTCTGTGAGAACTACTATTCTGGATTTACAAACAAAAATGCCTTTTTGTTGGCTACCTACAAACACAACTCTCCTTTACTTGCTCTCGGCATACACAGTCTTCTGTTGTTTTTGCTCACAGTGCTCCTTGGCATACATAGCCACTGCCTCTCTTCTGCTTTTTGTGTACACACCATACATTACATAACAGTCTATATATATATATATATTGGAAGCATATATGTTTACAACATATATTATAATCCTAAGTTCAAGACTTAAATAAAACTATTGTCGCGGCATATACAAATTAAATCATTAACCAAAGTTTTAACCCTTATAAGATTATTTCACAAAATATTTCAATATTATGTGATGGGCTCTATCGCATTGATTAGCCCGCCGCATCACTGTACACTGAAGTTGTGTGACGATGCGCTATTGGCCGGAGACGAATGAGCTCGCGCAAGTGGGTCCTCCCTTATCGCGCAATCACGGAATTGAGTTGAAGTCAGCTCGAAACTATGCGATATTGGTTTTTATTGGCTCTCGGGTGGTCTACGTAGTATGGTCGGACCAAAATTTATCGCACGAACATGGAGATGGTGACACAAGCTTCACAGCTTGCGATAATGCGTGTTTGGATGAGGGGTATGCCCCGTGGAACCTGGCGGGCTCCACATAAATGTCGTGGACTGTTTTAAATTCAAAAACAAATGCGCGGCAATTAAAATGGTTGGTGGATGGTTTATGGTGGGTAGGCGTAGAGGGTTAAATGGCGGGGTTGCGTGGTTTTAAACCATGATTCTGTGAATCGACAAAGAGCTAAGGCCTTGAAAATAAAAAATTGGTTTTTCAAGGGTATTTAAAACACAAAATTGAATACATGGTGGAGTGTCAATCAGAAAAAGAAATCGTTTTTGCTTTTTTCCTTCATTCTTCAAATAAAAAATTGAATTTTTTTGTCCTTTATGCCACAGATTGGCAGTTGGGGTTATCTCTAACACTCCCCTTTAATCAAAACTGCTGTTATTATACATTCCAAAACACTTCCTGAGAAAATTAAAACTTTTCTGCCCAAACGGTTCTGTTGATATGAGCAAACTGCTCTTCTGTTCTGCAATGCTTCAGAACAATTTCTCTATTGTTCACTAATTCTCTAATGTAGTGATATTTTTCATCAATGTGTTTTACCCTCTTATGAAACACTGATTTCTTGGATAAAGCTATTGCTGAGCTATTATCACAATAAATTGGTGTGCCTTTTACCTATTCATGACACAAATCTCTTAACATTCTCCTCGTCCATACTGCTTGACATGCTGCTGCTGTAGCTACCACATACTATGCCTATGTTGTTCATAAAGCCACAATTGAATGTTTCTTAGAAGCCAACGAGATGGCTCCTGATCCCATATGAAAAACATATCGAGAAGTGTTTATCATAAACCTATTTGTGGATGGGTTATACAATCTGTATGCCTTTGCTTCTTCACTGTAACCAACAAATATGCAGTTCTCCCTTTTGATATCCAACTTCTTTCTTAGCTAATCTGGAATATGTGCATAAGCCACACATCCAAATAATCTCATGTGGGTGACAAATTCTTTTATGCCACTCCATGCTTCTTCCAGAATTTTGTTCATAACACTCTTTGTTGGGCATTTATTCAAAACAGATGTTGCACAATGTACAACTTCAACCAATATTCATTTGGCAACTGTTTTTCTTTCAACATAAATTTTACCATGTCCATAATGGTTCTATTTTTCCTTTTAGCAACTCCATTTTGCTGAGGTGTATACCTTGATGTAAATTTCTTATGAATTCTATTTTCCCTGCAAAAAAGCAGAAATTCTTTGAAGATATATTCTCCTCCTCTATCAGTTCTTAAAACTAGTATATGTTGCCCACTTTGATTCTCAACAAGAGCTTTAAAGTGGTAAAACTTTTCAAACACTTCACTCTTCAAATTCAAGAAATATACCCATGTTTTTCTTGTGTAGTCATCAATAAAGGTCAACATATAGTGCCTGCCTGCTAATTATGGTGTTTGCAATGGTCCACACAAATCAGAATGAACTATTGCTAAGGGTGCTTTTGCCTTTATGCTCTTTCCTGATGGAAAGCTTTCTCTGTGTTGTTTTCCCAAGATGCAGCGTTCATAAAGGCTTTCTTGTTTCTCAATCAATGGCAATCCCTTTACCGTTCATTTTCGCTGCAATAAATTCAGACCTCCAAAGTTGAGATGTCCAAATCTCAAATGCCATAAACAATTTTCATCTTTTGCTTCTATTTGGTAAGTCTCTTGTGTCACTGCTGCTATTGCAACTCCTTTCTTCAAATCTGCTCTCATCTTTAGAGGAAAAATTATGTTTCTTGTCATCTTCACTTGTGCAATCCTTTGATTTCTAGGTGGTATGTCCATGATCGTATATACATCATCTTCAAAGAATACATTGTAGCCTTTCTGAATGAGTTTTCCAATGCTCAAAATTATACACTTCATACCAGGTACATAGTATACATCTGATATGGTTTTTCTTTCTCATTTATTTGTCAAAACACTCACTCTGCCTTTTCCCATGACAGAGACTTTACTATCTGTCCCCAATGTTACTTGAGAATTCACATTTTCATCTAACATGGAAAAAATTGAAATGTTTCCAGTCATATGGTTGCTACATCCTAAATCTAGAAAACATATATCTTCATTCTTTTCTTCAGCCATATTACATGCTAAAAACAAATTTTCTTGACTCATAGTCTCTTTTGTAAAGTTGGCACTGGGTCTATTACCCATGTCACTCTGTTTATTCCTTCATTCATTGGCATAATGCCCATACTTCTTACAGTAATGACATTGGACTTTGGATTTATCAAACCTTTGTCCATGTGCTTGAATTCTTCCACCTTGTTGGCTGTTGCCTTGGCTTCGATTTTGACTTTGGTTGTTGCCCCTTCCATTTGTACTTGCGGGGCTATTTCTTCCTATGTTTTGGCTTATGCCTCTACCTTTTCCTTTGTAGTTTGATCTACCTTCAGCTCTTCCTCTTCCAAAGTACATTTGGGTTTTGAAGGCATGCTCCAAAGATGAGTTTGTTGTTCTACACAGTCTTTGTTCATGTGTCATTAATGATGCATGAATCTCATTAACAGCAAACATTGAGAGATCCTTTGTCTCTTCAATGGTTGTTACTATCACATCACACCTTGAGGGTAAGCTCCTTAATAATTTCTCTACTATTCTTCTTTCTTCTATTTTCTCTCCATGAGATCTCATTTGGGTAACCAATCCAGTCAAAAATGTGAAGAATGAATCTATTGTATCAGACTCTTTCATGAAAATGACTTCAAAATATCTTCTCATTAATTTAAGCTTTGTTGTCTCTACCTTCTCCATTCCTTGATATGTTGTCTGGTGCTGCTGCAATTCTTGGAAATATGATTTCATGCACTGCTTGTTAGAGATAGAAGAGGGCTTTTAAGTCCTTCTTTCTATTACTCTTCAGCAAATCCTTCTATGCCTGTGTTAAGACATTAAATTCTTATTCATATGCTTGTTATTCAAAACCATCTTCATCTAGCTCCCATAAATCTTGAGATGCAAACAGGGCTCTCATTGTGATTTCGCAATAGTCATAGTTCTTCCTATTGAAATTTTGGAGTTGAGTATTTCCCATACTCGTGCTTGTGTTGGCTCCTGTCATTGCTAGCTTTGCAGAACTATGCTACAAAACTTGACTATGTTTCTTAAACAAACTTTCTCACTGCTGGAGAGATAAACTATGTCTCTAAAAGACTTCCATTTTACAGCTCTCTGGAGTGTAATCTTAAAAAAAACAATAAATCTATTTTGATAAATACTTGACTTGCTGAAATTTAACACTGCTGGACAAAACTTCAACAATATTCTTCCTTCAACTTCTTCAGCAACTGCTTAGAGCGTGGTCTAGCTCAGATACCATGTTGGAATTTATGATAATTCCTTAACACACAGTGAGGAACAAAATATCATCTTTCAACACAGAGATAACAATAAAACAATGTGCATGGAGATGGAGCAAAACACTATTTCATTAAAAAAATTGGACGGTTACAAATATTTCCCCTCAGAACTACTGTTCTGGATTTACAAACAAAAATGCCTTTTTGTAGGCCGCTACACATACAATGCTCCTTTACTTGCTCTCGGCACAAACAGTCTTCTGATGTTTTCTCACACACTGCTCCTTGGCATACACAGTCACTTCCTCTCTTCTGCTTTTTCTGTACACACCCTACAATACATAACAGTCTATATATATATATATATATATATATATATATATATATATATTTATATATATATTTATTTATTTATATGTTGTAAACATATATTTTTACAACATATATTATAATCCTAAGTTTAAGACTTAAATAAAACTATCTTCGTGACATATACAAATTAAAACATTAACCAACATTTTAACCCTTATAAAATTATTTCACAAAATATTTCAATATCATGTGATTGGATTTATCTCATCAATTAGCCTGTTGGATGACTGTACACCAAAGTTGTGTGACAATGCACTATTGGTCGAGGCGAATGAGCTAGTAGAGGTGGGTCCTCCCTTATCGCGCGATCGCGCAGGTGAGGTGATGCCGACTCGAAACTATGCGATATGGTTTTGATTGGCTGTCAGGTGGTCTACGTGGTATGGTGGGACCATAGTTTATCGCGTGGACATGGATATGGTGATGCAAGCTTTAGAGCTTGCAATAATGCGTAATTGGTTGAGGGATATGCGATGTGGAACCTGACAAGCTCCAAATAAATGTTGTGGACTATATTAAATTGGAAAATAAATTCACGGAAATTAAAATGGTTGGTGGATGGTTAATGACGAGTAGGTGTAGAGGGTTAAATGGCGGGGTTGCGTGGTTTTAAACCATGATTCTCTAAATCAACAAAGGGCTACAAGCTTTAAAATAAAAAATTGGTTTTGCAGGGGTATTTAAAACACAAAATTGAATACATGATGGAGTGCCAATCAGAGAAATAAATCACTGCTACTTCTTTCCTTCATTCTTAAAATAAAAAATTGAATTTTTTTGTCCTTTATGCCATATATTGGCAGTTGGGGTTATCCCCAACAATATTGACTCCCAATGCTAAAAGTAACTGTAAAATAATTCAAATATGCGTTGGATTTCCTTGATCATTCGATAAAAGTGCTGAGAAGTACCCTTGTTGAAAGCCTCATTGGTATCTTCTCAAATATCGTGAGTCTGCTAAGACGCAGTGGAAATGCCTACAGCTTCTGTATTCTTGATTTCCGACATGATGGAATTTACTCCCAACTGCAAACCTGAGCAGTAAGACAAAAAAACCTCAATTTAGATTTTAAATGGAAGGACAGAAGCAACAGTAATTTCTTGTTTTGTTCGTGCACTCAATCGTGCATTGAATCTTTGTTTAAATTCCTGCAAAACCAAATTTTGTTTACAAAGTCCGTAGCCCTTTTCTGATATGAAAATTATGGTTTGACCCACATTACCTCTGCGTCATAAAATCCCTCACACCAACCATTTTAATTATCGTGCCATCATGGAAAATTTTAGGGGCTAATATTCGCAGGTGGGCTAATTTCGCATGGTTTTTCCAAAAAATTGATTCACCAATTTCCATTTTTTTATAAAAATTATTCCCTCAAATTTTACAATATAAAATTATTTTACCTTAAAAATTGCCAAAATTATATACACAATATATATAATATCATTATAAATTTGAATAATTTTACAAATACATCAATAAACATTTGATATTTTGCATATTAGGGACTAGTGAGATTCGCCAATTTTTTAAACTTCAAAATAATTTTCAATCCTTAAAATTTTCCGTGCGTGCCATTTTCAAATTTAAACCACCCCACATCATTTCTGTGGACCCCGACAGTCCACATCACTCCATCCTCAGCCAATCACGCACTCGTCGCATGAACCCGTTGTCTATGTCAACCCCGTCAAACTTACGCGACAATATGGTCCCACCATACCACGTCGACCACCCATTAACCAATCAAATGCCTATTTCATGAACCAATGCTTACATCATGGGCTCTTCACGATAGCATGATAAAGTCGACCACACCATCCGCCCGCTTGACGACCTCGACCAATGATGCTCTATCGCAAGCTTTGTATGCACAGTCAGCGGGCGGTTTAATTGATGTGATAAATCCCATCACATTATCTTTAATGTTTTTGTGTTTATATACGCCACGAAATAGTTTATTTTATACAAGGTTTTAGACTTAGCTTTATGAATTTATACTATGACATAAGTTTCATTTTAAAACTTAGGATAACTTTTATTTCATATATATTGTAAACATATATGTTTGCAATATATATATATATAGACAACGGTGCTTGTGTAATGCAATGTAAGAAAAAAAGACTATGTGAGACAGTGTGTGCAAAAACGAAGACTGTGTATACCAGAAAGAATATAAAGGAGTAGCAAGTGTAAATCCAAAACAAGAATTCTGAGGGAAAAATATTGTTTGTAACAGTTCAATGTTTTAATGAAATTTAGAGTTTTTTCTCCATCTGTATGCATTCTATTTTGATTGCAATCTCTATGTAGACAAAGGACATTTGTTCCTCATTCTGTGTTAAGGAATTATCAGAAATTCCAATATGGTATCAGAGCTAGTCCAGGCTCTTAGCATTTGCTGAAGAAGTTGTTGGAAAAGAAGAAGAAGATTGTTGAATCAGTTCTCCAGCAGTGTGAAAGTTCAGCAAGTCAGGTACTTAAAAAAATAGAGTTACTGTTTGTTTTAAGATTACAATGTAGAGAGCTGTAAACGGAAGTATTTTAGAGATAGAGGTGATCTCTACAGCAGTGAGAAAGATTTTTTGAAATACACAGTCAATTTTTAGCACAGTTCTGCAAGGCTAGCAATGGAAGGAGCCAACACAAGCACAAGTATTGAAATACTCAACTCCCACAGTTCAATGGGAAGAACTATGACTATTGGGCAATCAAAATGAGAGCCCTATTTACATTTCAAGATTTATGGGAGCTAGTTCAATATGGTTTAGAAGAAAAAGCAGATGAACAAGCATTTAATGCCTTGACACAGGCAGAGAAATATTTCCTGAAGAGTAATAGAAAGGACTCAAAAGCCCTTTTCTATCTCTATCAAGAAATTCATGAAAGCATATTTCCAAGAATTGCAGCAGCAAAGAAGTCTAAGGATGCATGGGATACCCTCCAGATAGCCTATCAAGGAATAGAGAAGGTTAAGACAAGAAAAATTCAATTAATGAGCAGATATTTTGAAGTCATTTACATGAAAGAGTCTGATACAATAGACTCATTCTTCACATTATTTATTGGGTTGGTTACCCGAATGAGATCTCATGGAGAGATAATAGAAGAAAGAAGAATAGTGGAGAAATTATTGAGGAGCTTACCCTCAAGATTTGATGTGTTAGTAACAACCATTGAAGAGTTAAATGATCTCTCTATTTTTACTATTGATGAACTTCATGCATCATTAATGAGACATGAACAAAGACTGAGCAGAACAACAAACTCATCTTTGGAGCATGCCTTCAGGACCCAAATTTCATTTGGAAGAGGAAGAGGTCAAGGTATATCAAACTACAGAGGAAAAGGTAGAGGCAAAAGCCAGAATAGAGGAGGAAACAACCCTACAAGTACAAGTGGAAGGGGCAGCAACAAAAGTTAGAATCAAAGCCAAGGAAAAAACTAACAAGGTGGACAAAATGAAGCACATGGACAAAGGTATGATAAATCCCAACTCCAATGTCATTACTGTGAGAAGTATGGGCATTATGCCAGTGAATGTAGAAACAAACAGAGTGACATGGGTAATAGACCCAGTGTTAATTTTACTAAAGAGACTCTGAGTCAAGAGAATTTATTTTTAGCATGTAATAGGGTTGAAGAAAAGAATGAAGATATATGGTTTCTAGATTTAGGATGTAGCAACCATATGATAGGAAACATTTCTATGTTTTCCATGTTGGATGAACATTTGAAGTTTCAAGTAAAATTGAGGACAGACACTAAAGTCTCTATCATTGGTAAAGGCAGAGTAAGTTTTTTAACGAGAAAAGTAGAAAGGAGATCCATATGAGATGTATACTATGTACCTGGCATGAAGTGTAACCTTTTGAGCATTGGAAAGATCATTCAGAAAGGCTACAATGTATTCTTTGAAGATTATGTATGTACCATCATCGAAATACCACCAAGAAATTAAAATATTTCACAAGTGAAGATGAAAAGAAACAGAATGTTTCCTCTCAAGATTAGATAAGATTTGAATAAAGGAGTTGCAATGACAACTCTAACTCGAGAGACTTACCAAAAGGACACAAAAGATGAAAACTGGTCATGGCGTTTGAGATTTGGACATCTCAACTTTGGAGGTTTGAATTTATTGCACAGAAAAGGAATGGTAAAGGGATTACCATTGATTGAGAAATTAGACAGTCTATGTGAAGGATTCATCCTGGGAAAACAACACAGAGAAATTTTTCCATCAGGAAAGAGCATAAGGGAAAAATCACCTTTAGAAATAGTCCATTCAGATTTGTGTGGACCAATGAAAACAACATCATTAGCAGGAAACCACTATATGCTGACCTTTATTGATGATTACATAAGAAAAACATGGGTATATTTCTTCAGGTTGAAGAGTGAAGTGTTTGAGAAGTTCAACCACTTTAAGGCTCTTGTTGAGAATCAAAGTGGGCACACATAAAATTTCTCAGAACTGATAGAGGAGGAGAATATATCTCCAAATGTTTTCTACGCTTTTGCAGAGAAAATGGAATTCATAAGAAATTTACAACAAGGTATACACCACAACAAAATGGAGTTGTTGAAAGGAAAAATAGAACCATCATGGATATGGTAAGAAGCATGTTGAAGGAAAAACATTTTGAAAATGAATATTGGGTTGAAGTTGTACATTACGCAGCATACATTTTGAATAGATGCCCAACAAAGAGTGTTATGAACATAGATCTAGAAGATGTATGGAATGACATAAAACAATTTGTCACCCACATGAGAGTTTTTGGATGTGTGGCTTATGCACATGTTCCATATCAGTTAAAGAAGAAGTTGGATAGTAAGGGGGAGAAGTGCATATTTGTTAGTTACATTGATGAATCAAATGTATCCAGTCTATATAACCCATCCACTAAGAATTTTATGATAAGAAGATGTGTGCAGTTTATTGAGGAAGAAGCTTGGGATGGAAGCATTGAGAAAATAGTGAATGTAAAAACCTGTTTGTCTTGTGATGATGATCAGGAAGAAATGGAAGGAAGAAATACCTCATTAGTAACACCACCTCCACCAACACAAGGACACCAAGGGACACCACAAGAATCTATGAGAACACCCTTGAGAAGTGATGACAATGCTTCTCCAAGCACATCACAAGGAGTAGATTTGAGTGCTTCTACAAGCACAAGTTCAACAAGTGGAGGAGGAACCAGATTCAGAATTTTGAATGAAATCTATGAGCAAGAGGAAAATAATGAAGGTATGAACTCTTTATTTGCATTATATTGTCATGTAAAAGATCCTATTCATTTTGAAGAAACTGTAAAAGATAATTTATGGACAGATGTTATGGATGAAGAAATAAATGGAATAGAGAAGAAAAATACATGGGAATTAGTTGATCTCCCAAAATTTAAAGAAGTTATTGGAGTAAAATGGGTTTATAAAACCAAAAGCAATGCTGAAGGCAAGACTGAAAGGCACAAGGCCACACTTGTTATCAAAGGCTACAAGCAGCAACAAGGTAGAGACTATGAGGAAATATTTGCACCAGTTTCAAGAATGGAAATATTAAGAGTAGTCTTGTCCATAGCAGCACAACACAAGTGGAAATTTTACCAAATGTATGTGAAATCAACATTCCTAAATGGAGTATTTATGGAAGAGGTTTATGTTGAACAACCTCTAGGCTATGAAAAAAAATGCCAGGAGCACAAAGTATGCAATTTGAAGAAAGCTCTGTATGGGTTGAAACAAGGACCAAGAGCATGGTACAGTAGAATAGATGCCTATTTACTGGAAAATGGGTTTGAGAAATGTGAAGGAGAACCCACATTATAAATCAAAGAAAAATATGGTAAGATGCTCATTGTTGTTTTACATGTTGATTACGTGATATTCACAGGTAATGATGCTTACCTCATTGAAAATTTTAAGGCAGTCATGAAAGAAGATTTTGAGATGACTGATATGGTGTTGCCGAGATACTTCTTAGGAATAAAAGTGGAGAAAAATGAAAATACAATTTTTATTTCTCAAGAAAAGTATGTGAAAGAAGTTTTGGAAAGTTTTAATATGCACGATTGAAAAGCATCAATTACTCCTACAGTGATGGGATTGAAATGGAGAAAAGAAGACAATAGAAAGGATTTTGATCCAAGTTTGTACAAGAGCATAGTTGGTAGCCTTATGTATTTGACTGCAACTAGGCCAGATATTATGCATGCTGTGAGTTTAATTTTCAAATTTATGGAAAGGACAAAGGAGGCACATTGACATGGAAAATTTTAGGGGCTAATATTCGCAGATGGGCTAATTTTCCATGCATTTTCCAAAAACAATATTCGCCAATTCCATTTTTTTTTTTTAATTGATTGGCCCAAATTTTATACTATAAAAATATTTTCCCTAAAAATCGTCAAAAAAATATATATACTAATATAAAATGATTACAAAACTAAATATTTTTACAAAAATAATAAAAAAAAATTTACAATTCGCATATTGGGGACTACTAAGATTCGCCAAGTTTTTAAACTTTAAGATAAACGTCCATCCTTAAAATTTTCCCATGCAGAAAAAATAATTCTGAGTTATGTAAAAGGAACAAAGAGGTATGGTATTTTATACACCTCTTTAGAAAATCTTGAATTAATTAGATATATTGACAGTGATTGGGCTAGAGGTATACATGACAGGAAAAACACACCTAGATATGTTTTTCATATGGGATCAGGAGCCATCTCATGGGCTTATCAGAAAAAACCAATTTCGGCTTTATCAACAGCAAAGGCAGAGTATGTGGAAGCTACAATGACAACATGTCAAGCAGTATGGATGAGGAGAATGTTAAGAAATTTGTGTCATGAATAGGTAAAAGGCGCAACAGTTTATTGTGATAATAGCTCAACAATAGCTTTATACAAGAATTCGGTATTTCATAAGAGGAAAAAACATCTTGATGCAAAGTAACACTACATCAGAGAATTAGTGAATAATGGATAAATTGTTCTGAAGCATTGTAGAATAGAAGAACAGTTTGCAGATATTTTAACAAAACCATTGGGGCATAAAATTTTTAATTTCCTCAGAGAATGTCTGGGAATGCAAGATAAAAACAATTGTGATTAAGGGGGAGTGTTGGAATTTACTCCCAACTTCATACCTGAGCAGCAGGACAATAAAACTTCAATTTTTATTTGAAACAGAAAGACATGAGCAACAATAATTTCTTGTTTTGTTTGTGCACTCAACCATGCATTGAGTCTTTGTTTAAATCCTTGAAAAACCAAATTGTGTTTAAAAAGTTCATAGCCCTTTTCTGATATAAAAATCATGGTTTGACCCACGTTACCTCCGCGCCATAAAATCCCTCACACGAACCATTTTAATTATCGCACCATTTTCTAATTTAAACCACCCCACGTCGTTTATGTGGACCCTGGTAGCCCACATCATTCCGTCCTCAACCAATCATGCACTCATCACATCAACCCGTAATCTATGTCATCATGTCAAATTTAGGTGCTAATTTGGTCCCACCATACCACGTCGACCGCCCATTAACTAATTAAATGCCCATCGCATGCACCAGTGCTTACGTCAAAAGCTCTGTGCGATCGCGCGATAAAGGTGACCCCAGCATTCACCTGCTCGATGCCCTCGACCAATGAAACTCTATCACAAGCTTTGTATGCATAGTCAGCCGGTGGGTTAATCGATGCGATAAATCCCATCACATTGTTTGTAATGTTTTTCCGTTTATATACGCCGCGACATAGTTTATTTTATACAAGGTTTTACGCTTAGATTTATGAATTTATACCGTTACATAAGTTTCATTTTAAAACTTAGGATATAAATTTTATTTCATATATATATATATATATATATATATATATATATATAATAATAAAGTGAAATGTAACATGTAGCAGTGACTGTATGGAGGCCCGTGTAAAAGTAGACTGGCAGTATGTTGTAGACTGCAGGAGGCACAGTAAATCAGACTAAGTTTTGAGGGTAATATTGTTTATGTTATTCTAAATTTTTAGTGAAATTTAGAGTTTTTACTCCATCTGTATGCACATTCTTTTGATTGCAATCTTTGCGTAGGCATAGGACATCTCTTCCTCACTATGTGTTAAGGAATTATCAGAAATTCCAACACGACCTCATTCATGGAAGATGTAATTATGTCAAAATTTATATGTTCGATGCTCACAGTGACATCGTAATTTCACCTGCTATTTATGATATTAGAAATATGGTGAAATGTTGTGGACTGCCCTTGATGCGGTTAGTGATTTGTTCCGATGGTATAAGTTTAGGTTCAACCAATTTTAAAATGTATTTATAAAATAATATTATGATTTATTTTCAGGAACCATTGAAAACCATTACGTGCTCACATGGAGGTTTACTAGCTTCTTTTACAAACATGTATTCCAGAAGTCAAAACTGAGCATTTACAACCACCATTACTATGGCTGCTCTGGCATTTTATTCATTAGTTTCTTATGTAAAACATCAAAGTTTTTTTGTTTTCTCTAATATGGCCACATTTCTTCTTAATGAGTAATAATATTATTTTTTGTGTTATGGAGATGTCGAACTTTATGCCGCCTCTTAAAAATTTATTTTGAATGCCATGAATTTGAGATTAATGTATATCACAATTCATTTCTTTGGCACAAATTGTTCTTTTGCTCGTTTTAAATGTCCATCTACACCACACTTATCACGAAAATGTTCACTGACAATGAATCCCATTATCCTTATGTGTATCTATGGGTTGTTCATCTGTCGCTTTTAGTAGCATTATCCTCATCATAAAATCATTTGAGAAGCAGATAAATGAGTCACTTAATTGTTGAGTAGACGAGTACGACATGACACATAGATTTACCTGAACACCATGTCATTTGAAACACTTCCAATCTCGACAATCCTAAACAAATCAAAAAGCTTATTAGGTAAATGTTCTCCACATCTATGAGTGAGACCAACTTTATAGAATTGTTTTCCATTATAGTAATGTATACTTATATATAAATATCACCCTTTCTCATGTGATTATCACCCATGTTTGTGAAAGAAACTTGGTTTTGAATGGTAGTGCAAGATGAACGATGGAAGTTTTAATGAGAAATGATATTAGCCCAGAAAGTGGCCAATTGTTGGTAAGGAAGTCACAAGTTTCCTATATGTTGGGTGGAATGTGCAGTATGCTACTCCTCATAGCCTTAGTTTTGATTATTTTGGTATGATCTTATTTGAATGACCACCCCTAGAGAAAGTCAAGAAAATAATATATCAGAACATCATAATGTAGAGGACAGATCTGGTCAAAAAAATGAGATGAGTGTAGCAGAGATGAACAGTTAAACAAAAACCCTAAAGATTTCATTTCTAGTGATTGCAATTTATACACGGAGTCCACTGAAGATCCAATAGTGATTCCACTTACTATCATTGACTCCTTCCTAACAATTAATTACAAACAACCTAGAAGTTGTGCTTCATCGGCTAGGGAATAGTCATTGTGATTATTGTAACAACTATCCTTAATCACTACATATATGTTAATTCATGGGTTGGTCTAATTCTCAACTATGGTTACAACATAATTAGGATTTTATACACCACAAAACTAACTTCTACAAAATTTAAATTTAGCCTTTCTAGGAAGCTTGGTGGATATGATAGCTTCATTTTCATCTCTATTATATTATGCTAAGTCAAATTATTTTGATTGCACTTTTTCTCATACAAAATGATGTTATTTTTTTATATGCTTTGACCTTGCATGATATATATGATTTTTTGCCAATTTCTTAGTGATTTGATTATCATATCTTATTATTATATATTCTTATTGTATTTCTCCAAAATATTAAAGTATATTCTAATCCATGTTACTTTACAGGTAGCACTACTTAATGCTTTATATTCAACTTCAATTTATGACAAGGAAGAAATTGGTTGTTTCTTACAGTTTGATGATATCTCTCCTAAACCTATATTCAACACATATCTAATTGTATATTTCTCGTCTTCTTGATTGCTATCCCAATTAGAATGTGAATAACCTACCAACTAAACATCAAACTCATTAGTATACATAATATAAAAAATTAAGTGTTTCTTTCAGATATTGAAGGACTTTTTGTTGTTGTTTTCTAATGGCTTTCACAAGGTTTAGTCGTCAATTAACTATGTATATTGATAGAATATGTTATATCTAGCATAGTAGTGGTGAGGTATTTCAAACTTCCTACTAGTTGATGATATAAGTTCCCATTCACCTCTTTAGTTCCATCATCACTATATAATTCAACATTCTATTCTAAATGAGTACATATTGCCTTATACTCAATCATATTAATCATTTTAAAGATTTTACATGTATATATTCTTTGTGTGATTAGTGTTTTATCATATTACCTACAAACTTCAAGACCTAAACAATAATGCAATTCACCAAGATCCTTCATCTTAAATACCCGTCACAACTCACTTTTAGTTTCTTCAATCAACTTGGATGCATTATGTGTTACGATAAGATCATCAACATATAGAGATATCGAAACAACATTCGCATATTCATCTTTATTCATGTATATTATTCATTCATTGCATCTCTCCATTCTTTATATTCGTTAACCTCTTCATAACTTGAAGGTTATACAACATTCATTACAACATACATTAATGCATAATATTTATACCTTATAGGTGCCTATATTTGACGTGATGGCCTTCTTAGAGTTTACTACTTTCATATTTCTTCATACTTTGTGGAATATCTTCACCTCTTCTTGCGGTGTCATGACTGCTTCATGCTCTTTCCCCTTGAAGTAATGCCTCATGTTATTTTTTTTCTTATTCTTGTTGAACACTTGTAACTATTTTGGCATGATAATCATTATCCTACCATACACGAGTAATATTCATTTTATCACTCTCATCTGTATTATCATGAAACACAACATCCCTACTAGAAAGAAATCTATGGGAACTCAGATCAAACAAATTGTATGATTTTTTAGAATCACAATAACTAACAAATGTGAACTTATAATCATCTTTTACTCTCTCGTATTTTGGAAAATGAGCAAATTTCTTGTGCCCAGAAACTCTTAAATGACTCACTTTTGGTTTATACCCATAAAATTCTTCAAAAGGTGTCTTAAGATCTAATTTTTTTATGGGAACCCTATTTTTAAATTAAAAAAAATTACTAATGGCTTAAGCCCAAAAAACATTAGAAATAATTTTCCCGTGAAGAATATTGCGTACACATTCCACTAGTGTTTTGTTTCTCCTTTCAACAACTCTATTTTGCTGAGGGGTATGTGGCACTGTAAATTGTTGTAGAATCCTATTTTCTTTACAATATAGATCGAATTCTCTTGATTTATTTCCCCCCCGTGATCAAATCATGAACTTTTAACTTTTAAGTATTTTCCATCATATTTTTGAATTGTAACATCCCTGGGTTAAATTTTCATGCAATAAAGTTAATAAAGGAAAAAAAACACCAAGGTCATGGGACACGTATTCCAAGTTGAATGTTGAGAAAAACATCCTAGTGGGTATTCATTTGAGTTTTTTATGGATAAGGAAATTTCCAAAGGAATTCAAAAGGAAAAGAGGCATTAATTCACAATTTATTTATGAAAATAAATGAGATTACGAGAAAAGTGAGATGAAAGGTCACAAGTTTTCATAAGAGGAAAATTGAAGGAAAAATGGAGGAAATTGGAGAAAATAAATGCCTCAATAATAAAAAGTCTTATGAGGATCAGTTCATAACCTTTTGTTACTTTTATCTTGGAGCTATCTCTATTCCCTCATACTATTTCACACTTAGAGAATTCTTGGAGCACTATATCATTGGATAATGGAAGGCAAAGTCATGAGCCCCAGTATTGCAACAAAAATGATACAACTCCCAAGGCTACCAACTTAAATTATCAAGCCAGGGTTCATACAAACCTAAGAGGTGTACTATATGTGCAACATGAAATGTGTCCTTGTTTCATTTATCTGATGGAAAAATTTATGAAATCAAGGACTAGCTTAATTTCATAATGTGAAAGTTGTGTTGAAAAGGAAACCTAATCTATGGAATGGAAATAACAATGCTTGAAATAGAAACCATGTCTTAAGAATAAATAAAGTAAACTAATATAACATGCATTAAGTAAAGAGAATGTAATCAATCATTGAATTCCAAAGAGTTTATATCCATTCACATATTTCATTCGATACTTCATGTGGAAATGAAGGAAATCATTATTGTGTTATCCAATAAATCTCTCCATTAACCTAAATTGTCGAGATCTGTTGCATGGGTAAAAATTAAAATCCTAAGTAGTATTTGGTCTTCGTCAATCATGGATTTAGATCCTAGGGGTCATTATTCAATCCAAAGGGATAAAAACCAAGCGTTTGGAGCATATATGGTCAAGTTTACATGTGCTATAGGAGTGTTATAGGAGTGTTACAAGAGTGACACGATTGTTATAGGAAATATAACTTATCTAATTCAAAATAAAATCAAATGAAAATGAGATGGGAATTTTTATTTTATGAATTAGAATGTCCTACAACTCCATTCCAAGTGGAATCACTCAAAAATACCCCTTTTAATATGTGCTAAAAAATAAGTGAAAATTACTACTCTAAAAACCACAAATCAAGAACTAGTGAGCTTGTTAACCTACCAAATTCCAAAAATAATTAAGTGAAATGATATGGAGTAAATATTTTTATTAACTTGAATATTTTCATGAACAAAAAATTAGAATCAACTCAAATGAATATCATTAACATGCCCAAAGAAATGGAAGAAAATTACTACTATTTTTCTACAAGAGACTTCGAGCAACACTAGATTGGTGACCTCAGTAAACCAATCCAAATATATAAATGATTAATATAACTTTTCAAAGTTTTTATAAGGATTCATCATGCTTATGAATCTTTAAATAACCTAAAAAACAACACACTTCAATCATTTAACCAATGTAACCTACAACAAAATTAGAATGAATAGTAAATGCGGAAATAAGAGATGCAAGTGAAAAAGACATTGAAAAAGAATAGAAAAAGTGTATAATATGGATTTGAGGCTCATGTGATAGCCAATTCCAAGGATACCTAGAGTCCTATGAAGGAAACTAAACTTTACAAGCTAAAAATGGCACTAAAATTCATTATTTGAATCAATCTAAGTACATCCCTACTATAAATCAAAGTGGAGTTGCTAAATAACATATTTTCTCCACGAGAAGACTAAGAAATGCATTCCTCTAGAGGAAAATTCAAATTGGTACTTATAAAATAGATGAAACATGCTTCTTACTTGACCAAAAAATGGTTCATGATCCCAAATTAATTACATATCGAGTGGTGTACTTGCGTTCAAGGTTATTACGAGCCCAATCTGAATTTGTGAACCTAATGAGATCCAAAGAAAAAATTTCCGCATAATCAATCCCATAGGTTATTGTCCCCTGGATATATTATAGGATGTGCTTTGTAGCTTTCCAGTGTAACTGATGTGACTCCTATATGTATGTATAAATTTCTCCTACAACATATGAGACATCAGGATAGGAGTGAGTGAGATAAATAAGACCCCCCACAAGCTAATGGTACAATGTGCAACTAACAAAGGATTTCTCTTTGCCATTCTAAAGCTTTATCCCTGATAATAAAGGTGTGGTTGTTGGCTAGTATTCACTCATGTGAAATTGTGCCAAAATATCTGTATCATACTTTTGTTGAGAAATGGTAATCCTAGACCCATTTTGATTGATCTCTAGCCCAAGGAAAAAATTTAGCAGGCCCATGATTTTCATATAAAATTTCTTATGCAATGCATATTTAATCTCAGCAATCACAAAAAATTAACTATATTTTCTCAAAAGATAATCTATGTAGAGTACTATGATAAAAAAAGAAGTCAATTTTCTTTAACAAATATACATTGGAATCATACTTGCAATGTACAAAATTTTGATATAGCAAATAAGAATCAATATTTTCATACTACACTCTAGGCACCTACTTGAGGACATAGATAGATTTCTTTAGTTTTCATACGAGAGATGAATTTTTCACATATCCCTATGACTGCTCCATGTACATTCCGTCCTCTATATCAACATGAAGAAAAATGTTCTTCACATCCATATGATGAACCTCCCACTGAATTTTTAATTCAATGGAGAGAGCTAGCCGAATCAAATCCATTTTTTCCACTAGAGAAAAAGTCTCATTACATCCCACACCGTGTACCTGTTGAGACCATTTAGCTGCCAATCGTGCTTTATAATGACTAACTAGGTCATCTATTGTTTTCTTGGTCTGGTAAACACACTTGAACCTAACAAGTTTATGATTGGAAGGTATCAGAACCAGGTCATAACTCTGGTTCTCAATGAGAGAGTTGTATTCCTCATCCATAGGTACTCCCCATTCAGGATCATTCCCAACTACTTCTACATAAGTTTATGGATCAAATGCATGCATCATATCATCATTCATGGGCATGCATGGATCCATAGATAAGAGTTCTTATGGAGATTTCTCAAAATGACGCCTAGTTGCAGATCGTCCAAGATATCACTCATGTTGCGCCATTTTTATGTTGAAGCTGGTCGAGAATATTTCGAAATGCATGAGGAACTATTATCTCAATGTTCAAAAACTAGTGGTCCACCAATTTTCATAGGAAAAGTCTCATATAGATCAAAATTCTAATGTTATTTATCATCAACATACTCATCCAATAATGGTAACGAAAAATTTGTAACAAGTTCATTTGGTGGTGCATGCAAAGCATCTTCTTCAAACTTTACACTCCAATAGATAAAGAGATATTTAGTGTTGATATCAAGAAATATTTACCCTTTGACTTCATTAGAATATCCAACAAACATGCATTCCTTTATCTAAGGCTCCAAATCCTTTCTCTTCTCTTCAGGAATGTGATCCCATGCTCAAGATCCGAAAATGTGAAAATGAAAGAATTCAGGTTGCATGTGACTCTAAGCATCAAAAGGTGTTTCTCTAGTAATATATTTATGAGGAGATATATTTTAGATGTATAAGGTATAATTGATATATTTATCCCACAACTTTGAAGGAAGATACCTTGCATGTAACATGCAACTGGCCATCTCATTCAAATATATATGCTTCCTCTGAACCACCCCGTTTTGTTATGGAGTGTAATGAACTGTATGTTGAAATGATATGTCTTCTTAATTGCAAAATTTTTTGATATCTTTGGTGACATATTCCTTCCTGTTATCTGTGTGGAGTGTCTTGATGCATTTTCTAAATTAATCCACATGCACTTTGAAAATATTTATATGCTGAAAAACTTCAGATTTGAGTTTCAGGAAGTAAACCCAAGTGAATCTCGTGTAACCATATATACGTGAAAACGCATATCTTTATTTTATCTTTGAAGGCCCTATAAATGGATCCATAAGATCACCTTGTAGAAACTACAAATGTGAAGAGGCTCTCCATGCATGTTCCTTCTCGAAATTGTCTTATGGATGCTTTCCAAGAGCACATCCATTACAAACACCATTCAAAAATTCAATGGTTTGGAGTCGTTTAACCATTTGTTTCTTACTAAGCCGATTCATTTATATGAAATTCAAGTTTTCAAATCTCTCAATATAAATCCTACTTTTTTTTTTCACGCATAAGTATCAAAATAGAATCTGAGTGAGGAAAAAAATAAAAAATTGTATACAAGTAAGATTGGTCATTTACCTTTCTAGATGTAATATTCAAGTTTTTTTTCATATCATAATTTCTCAAGGGTTTCACGGTAAATTACACTTGTGTGTCCAAGTGTAGTGTGGCACAAATTGAGATGAAAATACCTTGAAATGAAATTACAGGTAATGAGCTATATAAAAATGGTAAGCATGATGTTGTAAAGGAATAGTAATCAAACATTCACCAGAATCAATCCACTACCTAATTTATGAGTATATCATGAAAATAAAGTAAAAGGAAAAAAATGGAATAAAAGGAGTCTCAAATGAGTTAAAAAAAGTCAAGAATGAATATGAGATTTCATTTAATATCTTACAGCTAACATTCCACGAAAGTTACAAGGAAACATTGGTTCTGAATTGTAAATTAGCTTCAAAAGGATATCTCACGAAGGGGGATGTAACCTAAATATTTTTCTAACCTAAATATCCAAATGATAAGAAAGTGATTATACCTGCAAAATTTGGTGATAGTAGTTTATCGGACTACCAGTTCAACCCCCGAAAACCTATCTTTGTGGAGATGTACTAGAATCACTTAAAAGACTTCTTTCTTCATCCTATTATATATAAGATAAAAATATAAAAAATTACTAAACTACCACTAAGAAGAATTAGCCCAAAGCACCATATTAGAGATTCACTCGATAAGAAAAGCACAATTTTTTTTTACTTTTCAAAAATATTTAGCCAATATTGAAATATGACCTTTTTAATGTGTTGGCAATGAAAAAACTAGGCTAGTAACCATGTTGGTTGTGCATAAAAAAGGAAAAAAAGTGCATGGTTTTCCCGAACACTCTGGTTTTCTAACCCGAGACCTATGACAGCAAAAAAAACCAAATTTTTCCGAATGTCTTGAAAAGTAAATATTTACTACCTAACCACTAGCTAGCTCATTCAATCCACAACAATCACTTGAACTGTGTAACCATATCATAGTGGGGTGCTTATTCGTATAAGTAGCACTCTTTGTATTATGGGTTCTATCCATTATTTTGCATATGATGATGTATCCTAAGGAAATCCAAAATAGCATCACTGAAAGGTTTATGGTTCTGAGTAATGAGTTAGCTGGTTATTAATCCCTGCCCCTTGAAGGTTGATAGGGACTATTGTAATCGTGTCTCCGCTTTTCATTAGTACTTGGATAGAAACAAATGGTGAACAAATCAATTTAAATCTATGTTCACAATATATTGTATAAAATATCATTTCTTCATCCAATAATCTTAGTTTTACCATGGTTTCTGTTGGAATTTAATTCCAACTGCAACATAAAAACAGCTGGACGGAAAATCTGATTGCCGCAGATATTTTAGCAAGGCAGATGGCTGAAAGTCAAGCAATAAATTTGCAGAATTTATTGAGCCTGCAGACAGCCGATTTTATTTACCAAAAGCCAGCACGTTAACTCCCACCGCTTCCTGTGCATTCAATACGCAGATATGCATTAGAAGATATTTTGTATTTTTTATATTATAAGTCAAAAATGTTTTTTACTTATAAATATGATGAACATCAGTTCTTTTTAAAGTTAGAAGAAATAGAAGAATTTCTTTTGAGAGTTTGAAGGCAGAGAAATAGACAGAGCAGAAGAAACAGCAAGAAAACAGAGTCGCTGTGTTTTGGGAGCAGCATGCATTCTACAGGCTGTTTCAGCAACTGCGTCCGTGTTTCAGCAAATGTCTGACTGTTGCTGAAACACGTGTTTCAGCGACTGTCTTTTTTTTATTTTTTTACAGAATTTGTAAAAACAGAGTATGGAGTTTTTGAGTATTCCAGAATTGTATTTCTGAAGAAGTTTGCAATTTTTATTGTCATTTTCATGGTTAATAAAAACAGAGCTTTTCTCCATATCCTCTTTGTCCAAATTTCTCATTTCTTTGTGTTTGAGTTGAGGAACTTTGCTTCCTCTGTTTTGTTTGAAATTATCAGAAATTTCCATCATGGTATCGGAGCTGGTCTAGGCACTCAGTGAGTCAAAAACAGAGTTTGTTTTTTCACTGTAGGAGCTGTAAGAAGTTTATTGAGCAGATTTTCTCCAGCAGAGAAATTTTCTTGCTTGTTTTTAAATTATACAGTCAGCATCTTTTCTTTTCTTTTACAGCGAAGATGGCAGATGCTGGAACTGGTTTGACAAATTCCCAACTGCCACAGTTTAATGGGAAAAATCACAGTTATTGGTCCATAACAATGAAAGCATTGTTTGCTTCTCAAGGAATATGGGAGCTGGTTGAAACTGGCTATGCTGAACCTGCAGATGCAGCAGCATTGGCTGCTTTGACATTAGCAGAAAGAGACCAGTTGAAGAGCGACAGGAAGAAGGATGCCAAAGCCCTTTTTTTTCTCTTCCAATCAATACATTAAAGTGTTTTCCCACGGATTGTAGCAGCAACAAAAACCAAGGAGGCATGGGATATTATCAAAACTACCTATGAAGGCATGGAGAAGGTGAAGACTGCAAAGTTGCAGATGTTGAGGAGAGACTTTGAAACACTCAGCATGAAGGAATCTGATACAATAGATTCATTCTTCACTTAGGTTATTGGGTTGATAACCCAGATTAGATCTCATGGTGAAATTCTTGAAGAAAGAAGGATTGTAGAGAAGATCTTGAGAAGTTTACCCTCAAGGTTTGAAGCTGTTGTGGTAGAAATAGAAGAAACAAAGGATCTCTCACAGTTCACAGTAGATGAACTGAGTGCTTCTCTTATGTCTCATGAACATAGACTGAGTAGAGGAACAGATTCCTCTTTTGAGCAAGCATTCAAGACTCAGATGTCTTTTGGCCAAGGAAAAGGTCGAGGCAAAGCAAATAACCGAGGTCGTGGAAGAAGCCAAAACAAAGGCAGAAATAATCCTGCAAGCACAAGCGGAAGGAGCTGCAATCAGAACCAAGATGAAGGTTCAAGCAAATAGCAAGCTCATGGACAAAGGTATGACAAATCCCAAGTCCAATGTCATTATTGTAAGAAATATGGGCACTATGCCAATGAATGTAGGAAAAAACAAAATGACATGAATAGTAGGAAGAATGCTAATTTTGCAAATGAAGAAGATAAGAATCCAAAGATTGTGCTGTTAACATGTAACATTGCACAAGACAAACAAGAAGATTTTTGGTTCTTTGACTCAGGTTGTAGTAATCACATGACCGGAAATATTGCAATGTTTGCCAATCTGGATGAAAATGTGAAATTTAAGGTAACAACAGGAACTGATAGTAAGATATCTGTCAAGGGTAAGGGCAGAGTCCGTATCCGAGCAAGAAATGGAGAACAGATGATTGTGCCAGAAGTATACTATGTACCTGGTCTGAAATGTAATATTTTGAGCATTGGACAGCTCATTTACAAAGGTTACAATGTGTTCTTCAAAGATGATATGTGTACAATCAGAGAAATACCTCCAAGTAAGAAGATCATTGCACAGGTGCAGATGACCAGCAATAGAATGTTTCCTCTCAAACTCAGGGCAGATTTGAAGGAAGGAAGAACTATTGCAGCTGTAACACAAGAAGTCTTTCAAGAACAAGTGAAAGATGAGAATTGGTTGTGGCACTTGAGATTTGGACATCTCAATTTCGGAGGCTTGAATCTGTTGCACAGAAAGGGAATGGTAAAGGGATTGCCATTGATCGAGAAACTGGACAGCCTTTGTGAAGGCTGCATCTTGGGCAAGCAACACAAAGAAAGCTTTCCAACAGGAAAGAGTATAAGGGCAAAAGCACCATTGGAAATTGTTCACTCTGATGTGTGTGGACCGATGCAAATACCATCATTTGCCGGAAATAAATATGTTTTAACTTTTATTGATGATTACACCAGAAAGACATGGGTGTATGTGCTGAAACAGAAGAGTGAAGTGTTTGAGAAATTCCGCCACTTCAAAACTCTTGTTGAGAAGCAGTGTGGGCATTATATCAAAGTGCTCAGAACAGATAGAGGTGGAGAGTACATCTCCAAAGACTTTCTGCGTTTTTGTAGAGAGAATGGCATACAAAAGCAGTTCACCGCGAGGTACACACCTCAGCAAAACGGTGTTGCAGAAAGGAAGAATAGGACCATTCTTGACATGGTCAGGAGTATGCTGAAGGCAAAACACTTGCCGCATGAGTATTGGGCAGAAGCTGTCACTTGCGCAGTTTACATCTTGAATAGATGCCCAACTAAAGCTGTCATGAACAAAATACCAGAAGAAGCATGGAGTGGTCAAAATCAAACTGTCACTCACATGAGAGTATTCGGCTGTGTAGCATATGCACATGTACCGGATCATCTAAGGAAGAAGCTTGACAGTAAGGGGGAGAAGTGTGTCTTTATTGGCTATTGTGATGAGTCAAAAGCATACAAACTCTATAATCCATTGACCAAGAAGTTGATAGTAAGCAGAGATGTGCAGTTCATTGAAGATGAAGCTTGGGATGGAAGCTTAGAGAAGACAGTGAATGTGAAGACAATTGTGCCTCACGAAGAAGAAGAGGAAGGGACAACAGCAAATAACCCTTCTTTGGTGGTTCCTCCTCCACCACAGCAAGTACAACAAACCACACCACAAGCTGGAATTCGAACAGCCTTGAGAAGTCAAGGAAGTGCTTCTCCAAGCACACCACAGGGATCAGAAATACCCTCAAGTTCGGATGGAACTCCAAGCACACCAAGAAGACCAAGATTCAGAAATCTGAATGAGATTTATGAACAAGGAGAGGTAAGTACTAATACCGGTCTGAATTCATTATTCGCTTTATATTGTCATGTTGATGACCCAATTCATTTTGAAGATGCTGTAAATGAAGATAAATGGATTGAAGCAATGAATGAAGAAATTGGTGCAATTAAGAAGAGTAAAACATGGGAGTTAGTGGACCTCCCTGAAGGCAAAGATGCCATTGGAGTTAAGTGGGTCTATAAGACCAAAAGCAATGTTGAAGGCAAGATCGACAGGCATAAAGCAAGACTTGTTGTGAAAGGCTACAAGCAGCAACAAGGCAAAGACTATGATGAAACCTTTGCACCAGTAGCGAGGATGGAAACAGTGAGAACAGTGTTGTCTATTGCAGCACAACACAAGTGGAAGATTTATCAGATGGATGTTAAATCTGCATTCCTGAATGGAGTGTTAAAAGAAGAGGTTTATGTTGAACAACCTCGAGGCTATGAAGTTGAAGGCCAAGAGCATAAAGTCTGTAGACTGAAGAAGGCTCTTTATGGGCTCAAGCAAGCTCCAAGAGCATGGTACAGCAGAATAGATGCTTATCTGATTGAGAATGGATTTGAGAAGTGTGATGGTGAACCCACACTCTACATAAAGGAGAATGACGGTAAGATTCTTATTGTTGTTTTATATGTAGATGATTTAATCTTTACTAGCAATGATGCTTCTCTCATTGCCGATTTTAAAACAGTCATGAAAAGTGAATTTGAAATGACTGATTTGGGCTTCTTAAGATATTTTCTTGGAATTGAAGTAGACCAAAGTGAAAATGGTGTTTTCATTTCCCAAGGTAAATATGTAGAAGCAATGTTGAAGAGATTTAACATGCAGAACAGCAAGGCAGCTGTGAATCCAACTGTAATGGGGTTGAAATTGACCAAAGAAGACAGCAGCAAGGATTTTGATCCAAAATTGTACAAGAGCATAGTTGGCAGCCTCATGTACTTGACTGCAACTAGGCCGGACATTATGCACGCTGTGAGTTTAATCTCCAGATTCATGGAAAGACTGAAAGAGACTCATTGGCAGGCAGCCAAGAGGATTCTAAGGTATGTGAATGGAACGAAGGGGTTTGGTATACTTTACTCCTCTTCTGAAAGTTTCATGTTGACAGGTTACACTGACAGTGATTGGGCTGGAAGTGTTGATGATAGGAAAATCACATCTGGATATGTGTTTCATATGGGATCGGGAGCCATCTCATGGGCTTCCAAGAAGCAACCAATTGTGGCTTTGTCAACAGCAGAGGCAGAGTACGTGGCAGCAACAGCAGCAGCATGCCAAGCAGTGTGGCTGAGAAGAGTTCTCAAAGATTTGTGTCATGAACAAGAAAAGGGCACAACCATTTACTGTGACAATAGCTCGGCAATAGCATTGTCAAAGAATTCTGTTTTTCATAAAAGGACAAAGCATATAGACACCAAATTTCACTTCATACGTGAATTGGTTAACAATGGTGAGATTGTTTTGCAGCACTGCAGAACAGAGGATCAGCTAGCTGAAATCTTGACAAAACCATTGGCAAAGAAAAGCTTCGATCATTTCAGAGAATGCCTGGGTATGCAGAAAAACCCAGCAGTTGAAATTAAGGGGGAGTGTTGGAATTTAATTCCAACTGCAACATAAACAGCTGGACGGATATCAGATCCGTTGTAGATATTTCAGAAATATCAGATGCCTGAAAGTCGTGGTTGATTTATTGCACTCCACTGTGCATTTAATTTGCAGAGTTATGTCCCTACAGGTAGCCGACTTGTTTTGTTCCAAAAGGCATCACCGCTTCTCCTGCATTCAATACGCAGATATGCATTAGAAAATATTTGCATTATTTTATTATTATAAGTCAAAAATGTTTTTGCTTATAAATATGATGAACAGCAGTTCATTTTAAGGTTAGAAGAAATAGAAGAATTTGTTTTGAAAGTTTGAAGGCAGAGAAATAGACAAAGCAGAAGAAACAGCAAGAAAACAGAGTCGCTGTGTTTTGGGAGCAGCATGCATTCTACAGGCTGTTTCAGCAACTGCGTCCGTGTTTCAGCAACTGTCTGACTGTTGCTGAAACACGTGTTTCAGCAACTGAAATCTGTGTTAAAAAACAGAGTTTGTAAAAAACAGAGTATGGAGTTTTTGAGTATTCCAGAATTGTATTTCTGAAGAAGTTTGTAATTTTTATTGTCATTTTTATGGTTAATAAAAACAGAGCTTTTCTCCATCTTCTTTGTCTAGATTTCTCTCATTTCTTTGTGTTGAGTTGAGGAACTTTGCTTCCTCTGTTTTGTTTGAAATTAACGAAAATTTCCATGAGTTTCAACTAATTAGCATTTTAGAGGTATTATTCGCCTCGTATCCACGCAAGATGTCTTTAAACTTGGGATAAATGTGGATTGATACAAATAATTTCAGTGTCAATTAACTAATTATAACATTAGTTCTTAGCATTTTATACTATGTTGTTATGTTTGCAGATTAACAACATACACGAAAGATTTTCTCTATTTCTCTGCCAGATGAGTGGTGGCTTTGTAACTGTCACCTATATAGTCATGCAACTTTCAGAGAAAAGTTGTGTCATGAGCTTAGCTACCGAATTATTATGATGTGTGGGATGTGTTGACGTGGGCTTTCTCTCATTATCCGCAGAAGAATAGGTTCGAGGTGCCTTGCGGTACTAGCACATTGTGTTTCTTCAGTCTAGTTCTTCCGGTGCTTCTTCACTCTTGTTCTTGAAGTGTTGGCACGCAGTGTTTCTTGGATTTAACCATGTTGAATTATTATGATGTGTGGGATGGTTTTTTATGGGATTACTCTCATTATTTGTGGAAGAATAGGCTCTGGAACCAGGCAGAGGTGCCTTGCGGTATTGGTGCACTTTGTTTCTTCACTTTGGTTCTTGTGGTGCTTCTTCACTTTGGCTTCTTCACTCTGATTATTCACTCTGTTTCTTGTAGTGCTGGGACACACTGTTTCTTTGCTTGAACCATCATTTGTATTTTAAGACATTTTCTCTACCTGTGTTCCTAACTTATAAAGTTGTGTGAAATTGCAAGAAAAAGAGTGTTATTCTTTATGTAAAACTTTGTTTATGAGGTTTCTCTTCTAGAAATGTATATGAATGCTAATGGTAAACAAAAAATTTCTGCAGGGTGAAACCTGATAATGATGATTGTGATATTCTTACACAACCAATTTGACGGTAGTCGTGGATATTTCCACTCGGCCATAACAATTAACCTGGAAAATGAGCCAAAAATACTAAATTTAGAGGTTCGAGTTCAAACTCTGTAAAATTCGCTTTTTTTGTGTCAAGTTTCCTATTTAAAATTAAGAAATGATTCTTTGGCCGTAACCAATTTATCGTTTGCTCCATGTCACAAAGCTTTGTTCATGTATTTTCATCATAACTATATATGACCATTTCGTGACTGCTCTTCTTCGCTACCCACAATTTTTTCCTGAAGTACGTTACAGTTATTTTTATGCAAAACGTTGCAACTTAATTTTTTACATATATCTTTATCTTCAGGCTACGGAGACATAAAATGGATTAATAGATTTGACATGAAATGGATTAATAGAATTTTTTGTGCTATTAGTCATCAATCATTGTCTATTTTATATAGCAAAAATGGTGATCCTTTCTTGGGAAATCTACATTCATAAATATTTGTTTTTGTTTTCGACTATTCCCTTGAAAAAAAGAAGATGAATTTCAATAAACACATGAAAATCAGTACTTACCTTCCTTTTTCACGTACTTACCTACTTGACCCTTTAACAGGCCCTACAAGCCCATGGACTTAACTACACATATAGATACCTAGTGAGGAATATTATGAGGCTACATTATGTAATTCAACAAGTTTATCATCTCCGACCTGGATATCTTGAAATTTGGATCTCTTCTCCAAAGGATTACTAAGTGTTATGGCCTCATTGTTCAACAAGGAAAAATATTCATATATCGTAACTTTCGATTTTCTTTTGCTGGAACTGAATAATTCCCATTCAATCCTGTATGTTATAAAAAAGAAGTTGGATCCCGCCATTAGTTGTCTGCAGCTGATCACATACAACCTATTCTTATTCGTGCAAAGGATCGCTCAATGTATACCTTGGATTGTTTCAACCAACTCGATTGTACAAGGAATAAAAAAATGGGGGGAGGTTAACCTGGCGACATCTGCGTAGCTCCAAAAATTAAAAAGAGTGTTTGGAGCGGGCTAAAATGTAAATATAACTGTGTTCTCCAGTAACTATATTATCCTTCCTTACCGGGTAGATATAGATGATATCAGTGTGTAGAATAATGTAGGTCGAAAGGAACTGAACTGCTTAGGTTTTACACAAGGTAAAATTGTGTTTCTACATACATAATTTATGCTGCCGAAACTATTCCCGTGACGTAGAGAGAATATCTAAATACTCTACAGGTAGGTAGGTACAAAATTTGGGACCTCTTCAAACTCAAGCCACATGTTCTGCAAGCGGATTTGGAACATCTCTAGACCATTCTCTTCTTTCTACCTCACTTGCAACTGAATATAACAGTATAAAGTTATTTCAAAAAGATCAACCCGCAACTGTAGGTTAACCTATTGTTGCTCTTCATCCCTATGCTCAATGTTGACCACTCGAGTGACGACCGCTTTTGTACCTGCATGAGCAATCTGCAATAGGCATGGACCAATATTGTAACCATGTAGCCTACTTGGAATGTCTAGTTCTCACTCCTCCAGGAAAGCACCAATTCAATTGAAATCAACTAGCAATGGATTAATCATAGAATGGAGTCTGGGTCTCAGAATCAAGTGGTCACAACATCTAATTGTTCTATTTGCCTGGCGCTCATGGCTAGCTCGATGACATAAGGAGGGCGAGGATGTACCAGCTTGACTACACCCTTCTAAATCCAACTTTGTTGTAATGTGTTTAAATTAAAATAAAATTTATCAAGCCGCTCATACAAGTGTAATACATGTAATGAAGTCACAGTGCGTGATCCACCCTCGCCACAACTAAGAAAATTAATCAAAATTTCATGTTCTGTGTTGTGAGCTATAATACGCCTAATGGGTTGGTTTAGGTGGAGCATAATTGTAAGGGTGGTGCAGTATACATGGGGCAGTATACATGTGTAGCGACTATGACGATCCGCTATTCCCAATCCTAGGTGGAAAATTATAGTGTGGAAAAAATAGGATTGGGTTTCAAATGAAAATTAGATGAAGAGATTATTGGACCTATATGCCAGTTTTCAGGAGTAGACCTTTGGGTGACTGTGAAACCCATTCCAACTTGTGATAGTAAATGAATGAATCCATATCTGCTACTATAGGATAAAATATGATCCGATATGAAAATTGGATATGAAACATGATCTGAAACTACTGGTATCGGTGAGAAAGCTAGCAAAAATTTTTGATCTCGAACTGCTAGATGCACTATTGTATCTATCCCATATGGCTTTTGATCTGTAGGGGGTTGCTATCAGCAATTACACCTAGTAATAACAAGTTTGTGGTAAAAGGGACTTGTTGCCTCCACATCCATTCATGTTTAGTTTGGTTATAGAACTTTTATTAACCCAATCATGATTTTATTTTCATTGAGGGATTACTATATTTTGGGCTGGTAAGTTTTCAATTCTTTTTCCTATGTTTTTTTTTTCAAATGTAAAATTGTAAAACACTATTTATCTAGATTTTAAAATTGTGAATTTTCATAAATTGTTTTCCAAATTTTAACAAATTATTGTATAATTATTAAAAAAATAATTTGAATTAATATGTAAAATGAGATTAAATAATAACTATTGTTAATGTAAAATAAATCAATTAATAATTTTTATGTGAAAGCACACAGCAAATAAATAATATATTGATTTTGAAATTAATTAAATTTCTCCTTATAAAATAGGGATTTATGGTCAATAAGAATAATAAAAGTTTTTGGAAGTTTTCTCACATTATATGGAAATAATTTGAAAATAAATACTCTTCCGAGAGAGATACAAAAACATATTGATGATTAATTTATGTTATTATGTAGTGTCAAGTTTTTTCATAAAGTATGATGTAGTTCATGGATAATTTTAAGAACCCCCCTAAATTTATATATATAATAAATGGGCGAATCCCCATGATACATAGGAAAAATGGAAGGCGATTTTATTAATAATATAATATGTATATATAATTTTTTGGCGAATTTCTCACGAGATTATATTATCTTGTAAAATCATGGCGAATCACCAGTACAAATGGCGAATCACCACTACAAAATGGTGAATCGTTGTCTAGTGGAGTTCGGGGTGTTGGTTCCAATGAATATATGGTAGTTGAACTAGGAGTAGAAAGAAGAGAACCACCGAGACCAAGCATGGCACATGGTGACTCATGAGGGAAGTAGTTCTCGTGTAGTTTGGAAAACGCATTCTTCTAGTTCTACTAAGCGTAGTGTTGTTGCTCATGCTACTACTAGCACTGATATTGAGGTTGGAGAGGAGTTTGAGGAAGCATGGAAGGTAGCAGTGGTGGAGAATTACAAAGAGTACCCCATGATGGGCTCCATTTTTCCCTTTGGTATTTGTGCCTACAAGATCTTATGTCCATTGAACCAACAATTAACCGTTCAACCAACAATCAACTTGACTGAGTTGATTAGGTATGAGTCAAATTAGACTAATCTTCAAAACTATGCTTTGCACTATACCATATTTATCACACTAATGCTACACAACATATTTGCACCCAACTCTCATGCATGCACACAAAATTTTCATTAACATCTATAACCCTAACCAAGTGAGAATTTATCAACAATTTGCACCAAAGTTTGTTAATGTTGAAAGTTCATAAGAAATTTAGATCCATGGTACCTTAAATAAATTTTGAGATAACCTCCACAAATTCGACCACAATAGAGAAAACTTGTGATAAATTTTAAACCTACAAAAATTACGATTCATGTTCCTAGGAATGATCATAAGAAGTAGTTGGCATATAGGTCAAGTTTTGAGCCTTCTTCTTGTTTGAAGAGGACTTGTCTATTATCAGAACTACCTTCCCTGCCTTTGATGCCTTGAAGGAATTGCAAATTGACTCATCAAATGAAGACAACTTTATGTTCTTGTCAATTAGAGTTGAATAGCTTCCCTGTGCACTCAACACAAACTCTGACCAATAGGAAACATCCCACCCACCAACTATGAGGTCCCACAGAATTGTTGCTCCCGCCTGAACAACAGACAACTGGAATGTGAGAATTCAAAAAAAAAGAAAATCCCAATCGCATATATCTTGAGGATGAACTCAATCTCAAATCCAAAACCCATAAAATTTATATCCAAAACTAAAACTCATCAAATTTGGAAGTATATTGGAAACAAAACCGAGGCAAAAGAGCTAAATTTGAATGCGGGAACTGACACAAAATCTACAAACTTGAGCAATTTTTGATGTACATTATTTTGTTTGACAAAATAGATTAGGAAGAAAGGCCTCAGGGAAGATCACACTAGACTAGGGGTAAGTAAAAACCACCAAGGTGAAGCATGGGAACAAGAATACAACCAAAAATGATCTATAATTTTGTTCAATCAGTGAATATGGCAGGGCTGTTAGATCTGGCGAAGATCCACGATGGAGATTACGTCATAACCTCGCATCGGTGTTTGTATTGTTTACCATTTAAGCTATATGTTAAGTTCGTCGATATGTGATGCACCGTGATTGGTCACCATATTGTGGAACCCTACATCCACTGTTTCATGTATATGTAAGTGGTTTGAGTTATGTGCGATCTATTTTAAAGTAAATCGTTGTTAATTGCGCGCATATGTATGTTGAAGGAAAAACACGGCAGAGAGACTCGGGTAAGTGACCCGACGCAGAGCCAAGGATAAGAAACAACTAAACACAACAGGCACGCGCAGAAGAGGCAGAGTCGGGTAGCGGGTGACATGATGATAGCGTTTGAAGCACAGAGGCATAGGCAGAAGAATGTATAGTGGCATTGTTGGAAGCACAACGGCTGGGTCAAGTCGGGCACTGAGGTGTCGTTACAGAACTTTGCAACTATTGCATCATAACCAGAAAAGACACCTCAGCACTTCGGGAGGACACATCAGCAACATCAGATTCAACAAAACGAACAGTATTTCCAGTTTTAATTTGTTTTATTGGTATGATTGCATAAGTAATCTTAACAGTTTAGGTAGTTGAGTAGTTTCAAGAAGTTCAGCGTTTACGAACTACTTTGATGTATTTAAGTAGATAGAAATAAAGAAAAAGAGTTCTTAGTTTTGGACTTATGGATCACTGTTAATTTGGTATTGAATTTTCTAAGAAATAAATGAAAGAAGATCAAGTTTCCTACCCCTATTGATGTTGATATGTCTTTCCAGTTTCGCTCTGTGTTTATTCCTCTTTGAATGATGCAAATTAATGTAGCAGTCGATCTCTGAATTACATCTGTGAGTAGTAGTTAAACAAACTTAATTTTCACTCCTTCGCTTCATCTCTTCTTCCTTCCCAAATTCTCCTTGAAACTTAAAAGTAATAGTTTATGTGTTTACAACATATTATTTTGAGTTTCCCCTCTCTTAGAAAACTCCTGATGAAACTTTAAAGTAATAGATTCTGTGTTTACAACATATTATTTCGAGTTTCCTCTCTCTCCATGAATTTCCCCTGAAACTTAAAAGTGGTAGATTTTGTGTTTTCAGCGTATCATTTTGATTTTCCCATACAGTTATTTTTTTCATTTCATTCAAATATCAGCGATTTATGGCATTGTGAAGGCTTTCATTATCTCAGATTATTGAGGGTATTAAGTGATTAAATTCCAAAGGTGTTAAACAGAGGCCATTTGATATTGTAATTGTGACATACATTTGTAAAATCTCTTAAGCACTGATTCCTTACCGCAACCAAGGGATTGTTTATTGAGATACAAGAGGACTTATAATAACATGTGGTCAATGCACAATGAAATTAGGATATAAATAATTGCAGGAGGAAGGCACAATGCCAAATCTTTGGTGGTACAAAAATGTCTGGCAGTCAAGGGCACCAACAAAAGGCATACTCTTCTTTTGGCTTGTTTTGAAGGAACACGTACTCACATGCGACAGGATCCAAAGGATAAATAAGGTCAGGTTAGTATTATTTATGTTGCAATGAGTCTGAGTCTAACAACCATGTTTTTTTTACTTGTCCTTTGACCAGGTAGGTTTGGCAACATCTTGAGGCTTAGATGGGTTTGACACATCTTTGGGAAAACACTTTATGAGGAATGTTACAGTACTTTATAACGAGAAATCTCAGGAATTTTAAATCTCTTCCCATTCTGGTCACATGGGGCATCTGGCTAGCATGCTTGACAATAAATGTACTCCTCAAGTGAAACTCACTTTTCAGGGTTTAGCACTTCTCTCATTGTACAAATCCACCTCCAAACTGAAACCATCTTGTTTAATCGAAGAGGTCAAGATTAACAAGGATAAGGTGTGGGAATATTTTCAATGGAGCAAACTAGGGTAATGTTACTATCTGCAGTGTGGGTTCATTCTTCATTTCTCGGAAATTCACTTCATTGGCAAAGACAATCTGGGGATTGGTACAAATAATAAGGGCAAATTTAGTGCACTTTTTGTGTTGCTTAAAAGTGCAGCTACCAGGAACATCATACAACTCCAGGTATTCAACGTTTTAGAACTAGTAATCCTCTAGATGCAGGGCAGAGTTCAGTTTGTAACCTGGGATTATACAACTTGCACAAACACTAAAGACACTCTCAGGGCTCTTCGAGGAGATCTATTCTCATGTTTTCTAAGAACAAAATGCATAGGTGGATACTCTCTCTAAGGAGGCACTGCTCCTCCCCGTGAACTCCTACATCTAGGAAGAACACAACAATGATCAATTAATTTCTCATTATGAGAGCAACTTCATAGACTTTTTTGGTCTCTTTTCTTGTTTAAGGTTTTTCTGTGACCATTCTTACTCTGCTGGTGTTATGTTTCATTTTGTTAAGACATACCGGATCCTGTTCTACAAGCTGCTTGATTAAGGACATGTCAGTTCTGGTATAATGTAAGGCTAATCGGTCTGTTCTGCATAGAACCATGTGCACTGTTAGTGCCTAAAGATTGTATTTTCATTTTTATCTTCGAATAGAAAGTGTGATTTTTTTTCTGGAATTAAAATATATATATATATTATAAAGTAAATGGTAAAAATATTGACACAATTATAAATGAAATTTGATTTGTTGGTGTAAGGATTTGATTGTAGAAGTCATAATGATAAAATAATCACTGGATCTACCCATTCAGCTGTCATCATAAATGATAAAGACACTCAGATAGCCACAAGTTTCACAACAGGGAAAGAATTTTGAAATTTCACCACATTTGAATGGATTATTGGCATCCCATTCAAACTTCACCATGATACACAGTAGTGATGAGCATCATAGATGCCACAGTTAGCACTTGAGATTCCAGATCTTGTCACTACTAGGCAACATAATCCAAGTGTTGCAAATTAGATCCATTGTAAATAAAGGTCAGATCTGGTATATAGCATTTTACAGTGAATCAGAGGTGGTGTTTATCTGAGGGTTTGATACAATTGAGAATGCTTTGATCGCTTGTTCCTGTGGTCCATTGACTACAAAGGTCGCGTGCAATCTGGAGGCAGTAATATTAGAACTAATCCAGTTTTTGAAGCCTCTATTCTTGACAAACTACCTGCCTTCCTTCAGCCCGTACAGTCAAATTCAAAATAGAGTACCTATGGGCCAATGAAAGCTTGCATATGATAATGAATGTACTGGTAGATGCTTTTGGCATTTGCACAACAGTTGATCTTCCGGGGGTTAATGAGCATATTTAAGAACTTCTGGCTGATTTGATCAAGAGAGAACCACAAAACGACATTCCCGAACAAAATTTCCAGAACTCATTATCATAGAAAAGGTTCAAATATGACCAAACTGCTCATGTGCTAGCTTTTAAATCAAATTGGAATTTCTCGTACTAAAGATGATCTACAAGCTTAGTGATGTGATAGTCTTAGCAATGTGTTCCATCTAATATATTCTAATCGGAGACAATTTCATGCCATTCCCAAACCTGTAGTAAATGAGAGAAAACTCTATGACAGTGAATTTAAGGGTGGTGCTAGCAATAATTATATAGACCTGTCCTGATCTAAATTAAACAAATACATAGCTTGTCATGAAAGTTTGTCATCCAAAGATATTTAAGATGCTTGATCACTGGTCCTGGGGTTTAGAATCATGAATAAGTTTGGCAGCATTATGCATAGGTATCTTGTGGAGTTACTTATGAAAGGTCGCAGGAGGGTGGGTCCAGTGTATGCCATGAGAAGATATCCTGCCTATTAAATAAATAAAATTCATAAAACCCAACAAAAGATTGCAGGGATCCACAGATGGGGTGATTGACCAAGGGCAAGGTATGAGAAGTGACCTGGGGCATCTGGCAGATGCAAACGATGACAACAATAAGTGGTGAGGGTTCTGGGTGTAGCCAGCAAAAGGACTTCATGGAATGTTTGGGGCAGTACAGCTCCACTCACCACTTCAAATGACATAAGCCGAGGTAGCAATGTACTGAGGTAGAATGTCACAGAATTGTGGCAGCGGGTGATGGATAATGGATGGAACAGGGAGAAGTACATCCACCCCTGTACCACATCATTCACAGAGTTGGGAGGATAGTGCACACTTAATCCGAATTGTGGCAATACGGTGGAGAATTTCGACATGGAATGAGGTGGCTATCTAAAACTGGTGTTGCAGTGGCAGGTTGTCGTGAGGCTCTGCAAGGAGAATTAGGTGACAATGAGTGTGGCCAGTGATATTGTCAGAGAGCCAAGAGGTAAAAAGGACTGTAGAGGAATAGCACTGCCAGCTTCAGCAATAAGGTTGGCAGCGAAAGCAGGAGGACTGAATTTTGCATTGGGCATCCAATGGCTCCACCTAGACATAGCAGACTGCGAAGAAGGGACACTAGCCAAACAAAAATTGCAAGTAAAAAGGGAGACTTCTGATTCATGTAAAGTCACCAAGGCCAAGCAGAACATGCTCCAGGCCAACAGCAAATTTCTTCATGGCTAACCCATGTCTGGTAAGGCAGCCATTGTGGACTTGGATGAGGCGGTAAAATAAAGACACAGGGAAGTAGCAGCTGAAGAGGTGATAGCTCAGGCAGAGGCATGGGTGAGAGGCCCAGGGAACTCACAGACCCTGGAGATGAAGTTCTTTCAGCTTGCAGACCATGGTGGCCCAAGCAATTGCTTTGGAGTGCAAGGAAACTGTGGACCTAAAGCACCAGCTACGCATATTTGAAGGGATGTTTGAAGCCTTTGTGAAAAAGGTCTTTGGTATTGGCATTTCAGTTAAGAGAGTTGATGGGGAATTCAGCAGGGCAAGGGAAGCAGAGGGGTCATGCGGCTTCAGGGGCTCCCATGACAAACCTATTGTCATTCTGGAAGAACCTCGACCACAGATGCCTCAACCAGTAGACCAGACCAAGCAATAGTCCAAGTGACACTACCAGGAGGAGGTAACTTTGGAAATTGCCCCAAGAAAATCCTTCCGTCTTTCTTGTATTTAGCTATGTGTTTATACAGTACATTGTCAGCATGGTCCAACCTATAGGATATATATCCTAGAACAGCCATGCCAATTTGAACCATGAGCCATGCATGGATTGTTGAAATACCAATTTGAAAATGATCAGTTTCAAACACACTTTATAAACTTGATCTTTTATGTTTGCTATCTATATTGTAACATGAGGCATAGATTTTGTAGATAATATTCAAAGAAATAATAGAAAAGGAGCAGACATAATGAAAAAATCAAATCAATGAGTAGAACAACTGTAGAAAAAGAAAATGCACAAACATAAAAAGAATGCCCAACATGGAAAAACACTGATGATTTGAAGGAAAAAATACAAAATATATAAACAATTACTCCATGGACATCTCAATATCCATTAATAGGAGATTCCGAAATGTATTCCACAATGCCATAAGTAAATGTTTGAGTGCATATTTAACATTTCATACTCCCCAACCTACCATTTACATATTCCTAGAACCAGTTATATCTTTTGAGCATAGCATGCCACATGTTTCTTGTATCAACTCTCATCAATCCTTATTCACCAAACTTGCGCAGTTAAAATGTGAAGGTTTGAACCTGACAATTTCTGAACAATTGACTGAGTCAGATAGGTCCAGACCATATAAGTGTGACTGATTTCGAACATACTCCTATATCCCAGAAATGGATCATACTTGGCAAGATAGTTGTTTATTTCTCTATCAAAATTGCTACTCAAGTGCTTTGCTGTTGACTCCAGCCCGGTACAAATGTAGAGGGCTGCATGCTTTATCAGCATCTCCATTGGCTTCAATGATGGAAGAAATCTCAAGCTGAGTAGATGCTGGCACAAATAAAACATCTCCTTGTTGCAGGTTGCTGACTGACTCGTTATTTACTATCATTACTTCCTTACCATACAGAACTAGAAAAATTGATGGCCCTGGGACTGCAGGAAAAGTTACAGTTCCACTAGAGGGAAGGATGCAACGATCAACTTCAAATTCATCGAAGGGTGGTGAGTACCTTGACGTAAATTCATCCACGGGTACTCCTTCCAATATTTCTGGCAAGCCCTAAAGAATTCCACAAAAATAAATGTCATTGACCTTTCCTGAGAAGGGGTGATAAACTGCTCACAAAGAAAAGGGAAATTATGCTTGATAAGACATACATGTTTGTACGTTAGCATTGAGCAAAGAGTTTCAACATCACGATACTTTGGGGTTAAACTAGCCCGCACAACATTATCTAATGTAGCCATGCATTCAACACATTCCCCATCCAAATAGGCATGTGGTTCATTTGCGTCCAAATAAAGCGCTTCTCCAGGAGCTAGCTTGATATAGTTGAAAAAAAATGCAGACAAAACCCCAACATCATCTGGGTATTGCTTTTCTAGCCTTAGAACAAGTTGCTCCTTTGGTGTTAAAGTCCTTATCTGTTTGAATATATAAATTTTCAGAATCATCCCCTGGGAGAAAGCTGAATGAAACATTCAAGTTCCTAATATTTTTAAGCTTCAAATAGTACATAATAGGATGTTCAGTGACCAACCTGATTCTCCTCATTCAACCGCTTTTTTATTTTCGACAGTGCCTATGCCACTGCCTCTTTATTGAGAGTCATGAGTTGAGTGAAAGCAGACCTCAATGGACTTTTCACATAAGCATCAATTTTCTCATGTAGCTCTGCATTCATGAGTGCTTGTGCTACAGTTTCTCCAACAATATTCTCAATCTCAGGCACAGTTTGCAGGACATCCTTAAGATCCTGCAGCAAGTATAGAATGTAACTATTGAAATTAAAGCAAGTATAGAATGTAACTATCCTCCCTCGGAATGGAATTACACTTAATCCAAAATGCAAAGAGAAAACTACTATAAATTCCGCATCGTGCAAAAAATTGAGTTTCATTGAAGTCCAAACCTAACCCACTCTCTTCTCTCATTCCCAGGTTTCACACTCATCATAAATCTGATAAATTAATGGTTCCAAAGTTATACCTTACTTCCACTTAGAAACAGATTTCCTTGCCACTCCCTTACACATTCACAAACTATTTATTGAGATCGGATACAATAAGTCATAATCCTAATGATTTCAAGTGCTTTGTCAGAAAGAACCCTAGCACACTCTGGCTACCTTGTTATGAACGGCTTTGAAGTGTGTCATGTCATTGTGAGGCCTTCTAATGCCTAAAATAAACAATGCACTTGTGAAAGTATTGCTTGACAAATTAAGGAATTCAGGGAGGAAATTTCGAAGAGTTGATATAAGGAAACAAATGTTACCTGTGCACTGACAAACCCACACAAGGCCTCAAACTCAGTAAGAGCTAAAGCCATTTCAGGCTTATGATTAGAGTCCTTGTAGTTCTTTGGCTGAGCTTCATGTAAAAGCCGAGCAAGATCCTTGTCTGGATGTGCTTGTATGGATAAAGCTTTCCCTACTGAAAGAACCTGCATAAATTATACAGATTTAGAAATTCACCACATGGATCAGTCCCCATAAGAAAAGAAAGCACAAACAAAATTGTGTTAAGAATAAATTTCAATATTAGAGCGCACAGTATTTAACATTAGACATTAGTCTTGATCCATTTCTTTTAAACCACCTCGTAGAGAAGGAAAACAAAATTTTATGCAGAATTATCTCACTTAAATCTATGAGAGGCGAGAACACCCTAAAAAAGATCTAGAATTACCCCATCTAATGAAACTAGGTCAAGTTGGTGTAAAACTGCTGCCTAGAGCACTTCATCAAGAACCTAGATACTATTTGGCTAGGTTGGGCAGACTCTTTTTTGCTTTGGACATGGTGGAACAAGGTGATTGACTGTCATCTGAAGAGCCGAGGACGCTATTGGCTATGATGCCCAAATACTATATTATGACACTTACAAAAGATGTACCAGGATTGATATGAAAAATGTAAGTGGATAGACCGTGATGATCAAAACTTCATAAGCTGCCAATGTGAACCTCCCAAACCACAGTGAGAACATAGGTGCCTAATAAGCATGAAGTTAGGTTAGAGGCTTGAGCCCTGAGCTTTGCCCAACTCAAAATAGAAAAGAAAAATAAAATACAATGTGGGTTTTCTGTAGGAAGTTGCTTTCCAATAATTTTATTTGTTACTCGAAAAGAACTTTGATGTCTCCAAGTTATCAAATCAAAGCACTTTCAATGTTCATACCCACATCCTCAGTGTCTTTGATGGCCCAGGATGCAGAGCATATTGAAAGATGCAACTAGATGCAAAATCTGGGTGGGTTTGGCAGAATACATAAATATCCATACCAATTGCCAAATCAAAGTACTTTCACAGCTCAGACCCAGGTTCAAATCCCTCAAAAGGCCTGTTGCTGCATTAATGTGGTTGAAGACATGCTGTAGCATTGATGTTACCAATAGAGTCAACTACTGTAGACTGGGTGGAAGTTCCCAACGTCCACGATGACGCAGGAAGAAACTCAGGATGCAGCTCATATCAAAGGACAAGTATAAGTGCAAGTCCTAGGCGACTTTGGCAGATAGAAAAATTCCCACAACCCGTGGTCTGAAAATAAGGCAGAGAACACTTTGAAGCACCATTATGTAACAAATTGGAACTACTAGCCAAAACACAGAACTTTAAAAAAAAAAAAAAACTCTGAATTGAGAATTGCACCTTAAAAAGAAAGGGCAGATCAATCCCCCATCGCTTCACGACCTTATCTCTGAGCGCCTCAGGGTGTTCCTCCAGCCACCGCTTCAAAGGCACTTGCTCTCCTGTTTGTAATATCACCAGTGAATGCCCTGAATCATGGGTACCCATCCATAGCTCTGCATAGGGCTTGTCTTCCTCTATCAGGGATCCACTTATGAGCGAATAGAGCCTGCCAACCTCGCTCGCAGACCCATTTCGACCCCATTCGTAGTGCTGGACTGCGCAGCGCAACAGCAGGGGCTTCTATTCTCCTCTTCCTCCCATATCCTTCATTGAATGGAATATGGGATTCTGGCACAAATCTGAGAGAGCGAGCGGCCCATTATATGCTCATATATGGTGGAAATTTTAAAGCAGTGAATCTGGGGTGAACGCAACGAAGTGAATCTGGGGCGAGCGCCCTTCCAAAACCCTGCAACGAAGTGAATCTGGGGCGAACGCCCTTCCAAAACCCTGCAACTTAGTAAATCGGGGGCGAATACAACACAAAACCATCCAAACGAGTAAATCGACAGGCGAATTTGGCATTTCAGGTTTTATCCACCATTATTTTTTTGGGCTAAAACATAATAATTAATTATTTTTAAAATAATTTTGGGGCTAATTATACAAAATTATACAAAAAAATTTTATATATAAAATTCGCCCCTCCAAAATCTAAAACCCCTTAAATTTCGCCCTTGGGCTAAAATTCGCCCCTAAAATTATCCCTGATGTAGTTTAACTAAAATATGAAATGGCTTTATGTATTTTTATTAATTTTGTCGAAATGTTGGTAGTATTATTAAAAAACATAAATCTTTTAATTTGTAAAATAGATTTCCTAGAGGATTTTTCATGATGCTGAATTTATTTGCGCCCTACATTTTAAACAAAAAAATTTACAATCTCCCTCAAAATTTTATTACGTGATCAAAAGTCATTTCGTCCATTACATTAACTACACCACAAATCGGTGGGTAGTTGTTATTTTATTTATGCAGATAGGTGTGGTCTATTTCAAAATAGGCCTACATGAATTAATTTTGTTCAAAACATTAAAAATTTATGAATGGTATTGATTTAATAATCTAATAATATTCTTACTCTAATACATGATCTAAAGGATGAAAATAAGATTTTCCAAAACATTTTTTAGTTACAAATCGTCAACGTTACAAATATCATATAAATATTAATTAATTTTAAAATTATGTAGGATCTCCAAAATCATAATATTAAATTTACAATGTGCTTGAGATCTTTCAGTGAAAATCACATCAAAAAAGATCTCAAGCACAATTTATGGATCACAGAAGCAAAATTCCTAGCATTAAATTTACATCTAGTTGAAGCGTTTTCCCATATTTACTCTACCATTGGCATTCTCGTACATGTTGTAGGCTATTGAAATGAATATAGAATTGAAATGTTTCTTGACATGAAGTAACATGGAACGCATGGAAGATTTGTAGTGAGAAAATACCTTGAGGGGAAAAGTGTTGAAGGCGAGAGATAAATATGCATTTACCTTTCTTATCCCCTTCACTAGTGTGATTACAACAGGTGCCTTGTTAAGCCCTATGATTGGAGGTATCCTCATCCATCCCTTGAATGGCCATAGAAATTGATTTCAACTTTGTTCCATTTAATTTAACATCAAATTATGTATTTATAGAGAAGTTGTGGAGAAATTGGTATACAAACAACTTGTTAGGGTCCTATAATAATAGGGTTCATAATTTTTCAATTGATTTTGATTAGTCTTGTAAATATATACATACCTTGCTTTCTGCAAGTTTTTTTCCCATATAATAAAATAAAAAATGAAAAGAGGGTAAAATTCCTAAAATAAAGATCAAAGGACATGAAAAGAAAAAGATCAGAAAGAATAAAAAATGGACCCCAAAAGAAAAAAGAGATAAGAATAAGTCATGAAACTGATGCATGTCAAAATGCCACTACTTTTACTTTTACTGCAAAAATAATGATTATGTGCACCTTGTCCAAAATGCCATAATCCATGATGAGTTAAATATTTTAATATTAACTTTTTCATACTTTAAATTTCATGTTATAGATAGAGAATAAATATTTGTCAAACAGTTTAAACTTGACAAATCAGTAGATAGTTAGAGAATAAATGAGGAGCTCAACAGTTTAATCCGAGCCCTCAGATGAAATAAGGTTAGATTTAGATAATTTATGTTTTAAAAGGAAAATGGATTTAGAGTTGCAAGTTCAAATGCACCCATGAAAATAATGAAAAAATGTTAGAATAATTATGGGTAGGTAGAAAGCAGTTTCACAAGGCATGTAATAAACATCATTTGGCCAATTACTAATTTCCCCTCCCTCAGAGTATTATAGTTTTAAAAAACCTCCAGTTATAAATGCTCAGAGCATTTCTCTGACTTTTGTTGAAACCAGATCCAAGGCTTAGTGACAGACTGGTAATAAATATTGGATTTCCTTCATAAAAACCCATTTCCTCAACATTATCACCCATTTCCTAAGACAAATCCCTTTTCCTAATGTAAAACAAATTTTTCTTAAGGAAAGTAAAAACTCCCTTTAACTAATTTCATTTCATACAAAAAATACTGTTTATCCTAAGTATAAGTGTAAAAGGGGGTTACCATTATGAAAGTGTGCCAAAAACACACTTTAGTCCGCGTTTATATGTATTTTCGCTCATATTTCATTTCATATTAACAATTAACTTATTTTATTAATTCCTTATAATACCCCTCTCGTAATATATTAAATCATTTTATATGAATACTCCAATACGCACTTTAATAATGTTTTAACTATGGTTTTAAAACCCATGTGACATATTCTTCTACCCCATAGTTTAATAAAACATATGTAATCTAATATAACCCTCCCTATGGTTGCAATACACATGTACATATTCTGTTGGCCGTGTAAATTCATATATCTTCCTATCTCGTTAAAAATTTATAATTTATGTTTAAAACATGTTTAAACGTAATAATTCAATCCCGCCACATATAAACTTTTCTCGGCCACACACCTCATATACTGAGCAACTCCATCGCCAGATCTCAACCATTCGCATCTCCTTAACTCGATCTGATGAACCATATACAATATCACATTTTCATAAGCATGATCGCTAATCCATCTTAGATTTACGAAATAGGTAGTATTCCCCTCATATCTCTCCTCCACGTGACGCTAAATCATTTTATCACACTCATTTGCGAAAAACCATATACCACTTTTCTATGTTGCGATAACTGCCTAGTGGCATTCTACTCCCCGATGACAAACAACCATCCTAGTCTGACTTGACCGGCATTGAATGCGTATATTGCTTAACCCTAATGTTCTAAAAAATTGCAAATATGCACAATTAAACCTTTTTCTGCATTCAATCCTCGCTTAAACCCTTTTCTGACTGAAGAAAAGATGTCATAGCCCTATTTTGCATGCCCAAAGAACCAGAAAAACCATTAAAATGATTGTTGTGACTGCCTAAATCTTCCAATAGGCCTACAAGGACTTCAATAGCTTCAGAAAGCTCCGTGACGACCCAGAAACTCTATTTCAAAGTCAAAATACTTGCAAAAAATAGGTATTCTTCAAAATAAAGTATCCTCACGTCATTTGAAAGAGTTATGTCTTTGAATTTGACCCTCATAAAAGCATGTTTACCCACATAAATACATCTATTTTCCTTCAAAGAATGTATTTGATGTATAAACCCTGATAAAACCACAGTTTTGAATACTTTAACCTGTTTTAATCAAAATTCCAGAAGTTTTAGCCTTTTGTAGACTTTAAAGATCCTCTGATTGATTAAAAAACCCTTTGCAAATACTTATAAACCTTCTATGCTTGAAATAAATTGTTTTAGTCCTTTTTTATTCAAAAAAGATAGGAAACCCTTGTTGAAACCTTTGCCTGAGTCTGTAAAGAATTTGAATATTAATTTAAGAACTAAATTGAAGGTTAAAACTAGAAGAAAACCTAATTTTACCTATTTCTATTCAAGAAATGTCTTTCAAACCAAAAATACCTTCTGTAAATAATCTAAGCTTACAGAAGAGTATAAAAAGCCTAAAAAAAGAGTTTTTAACATTCAGAAGGTCAAAATTATCAAGAAAAAATCCAGTAATGGCTTCTAAAAACACCATTGTTATAAATCCACTACAACCTCTTGTTGCAGATGTTGAGCATACACCTTTAGCTGATGTTGATTAAAAAATAACTGATCCAGTAATAAAACTCAATCTTCTAGATCTCCACTACTGGAGTCTAGAAAAATCCTTAGATTAGGGAGATGAAGTTAAAATTTGGGAATCTAATTTACCCAAATATGTAGTTCCACATACTCATCAATGTCCAGAAGTCACTAGGTTGTGTCAAACCTACTATTCCCCTGAACAAAGAGCTATGGTTGATGCTAACAAAGAAGTATTATTCACTGCCACTGTAGAATCTATAAACCTAATGCTTGAGTTGAAACCAGATCCTATTGCATTCCCATTATCCATAGAAGCTCTTACAAAGCTTAATATTGTGTTAGAATTTCCAAAGATATTTCAGATCTTTCAACTATTTATGCCTTCATATGTTGAAATCCCAAAGATCATTCCTCCATATTAAATCTCCAAATTCCCTCAAGAATCAAGACATGATATTCTACGTTATCCTTTATCCTTGGTTATTTTATTGATGAGCACACTGACGAGTCTATTCTTGGTTTTCTATCTACTTTTGTGCCCGGTCAACCTTCTTCTGTCATTTCTAATTATTTTGAGTACATAGTTGATATTATCCATGATCATCTTGTGAAACTTCCCACTGAAGGATTTTTCAGATACACATCATTCTTCTTTCATATGTTCCTTTACTTTCAAGAAGATAAATTCCCAATTTCTCTTCAGAAATTGGATGTAGAAGGTAATCCATTTTTAGTCATTTTCTGGACTTCTCTAATCCGAAAAGAATCAACATAATTCACTTATGTGGATTTCACAGATTGTTTTTTTCATCCATTGATAAACATGCTTACAAACAGTATACAACCAAGGATAAGTAATGAGATAAAGAAAGTGTTACAGTTGCTAGATAATAGAATAACTGGAGATTGGTACCTTTCCCAAAATCATATAGAGATTAGAGTCTATGGGTCAAACCTCTTGCCCTATAAATTGCCAAAATACTTTCCAATGAGAGTGTTTTCCTTAGAGTACATAAGACAAACTATAAATTCAGACTCTATAAACTTCTTGGCTACCAAAAATAAGACTCAATTGAAGTTAAAAAACCAGGTGGGACCATTTATATGCAATCAAAAGGAAGCAGGTACAGAGGCAGCAAAACAATTGTTGGAATATAAATTTGAAGAAAGTTTCTTGTGGAATTATGATCCTCATGGAATACTCAGTAAAATGAATATAAAATGCAAATTAACCCCTTATATCCATGATAAAAGGCCTTATATTGAACATGTTGCCAATCAAATTGAATAGTTGGAAAATACATTAATAGAAACAATCAAACAAGGTGATACTAGTGACACTTTGAAAACTGTAAATCAAGAGGACATAACCACAAAAAGAATCATAGAAGAAAGCACATATACAGCTGAAACAAGAACTAAAACTAGATTCAAACACAGGTATAATAAGAAACCTAAATTTAATCCACCAATGGACAAAGAGAAGGAAACAATTGAATTTTTAGATAATGAAAATATAGAGAAGAACATGGAGACTACTACAGTCATTGAAGAAGAGAAGAAACCCGTTACTACTGACACACAAGTGATTGAGAAACAACAAAGCATGGAAGCATATTCCTCACAGCAAGCAGAGGATAAATACTTAGACATTAGAGAGAAGTATAAACAGATCAAATCCAAGAATGAGGAAATAAAGAATGAGATCTATTCCCAGTATTTAAAGTAGACTCCAGGAATTAAAAATAGGTTGCTTTCAACCTTTGATTATTCAAACAAGAATTTGATAATGTTAGTACTTCAACCTATAATAAAGACACCTAAAACAACAGCAGATTATAAGAAGGTGGACTTTGAAGTGCCTGTAGAAAGCATTCATCCATTAGATCAGATTGAATTCCACATACAAACTTTTGAAATGCTATATTGTACTATGAATACAAAGGAAATGAGTCCCCAAAAACTCCAAAACACTGTTATAAATATGAGAGATCGCATTAGGATTGAAAAATCCTCGTCATATGCTAAAGACACTAGAATCAAGTCTTTAGAAGAATTGGTGATTGAAGTAGGGTATGACCCTTCCAATGTGAAAGCTGCAGAAGATTTGGTGAAGAAAAAGAACGATGATATTGCAGCACTTAGAAAACAACTGAAATTACCACCAATAGAACATCCACAAGCTAAGGAAATTGTAGAGGAGGAAAACCAAAAGGATGAGATGATGAATCTCATATTATAGTTGACAACACAGATCAAGGGAATGGAGATTGAGATGGACAAGCTTGTCCAAGAAAAAGAAGTTGCTAAAACTCAAAATGTTCCTCCAACAGTCATTCCAGTGGTAACAACAGTAGTCCCTTCTACTCTAGCAGAAGATATAGCACCAAAAGTACCACTTACCAGAGCAGTACCAGTTACTTCCTCCACTAATTCAACTACCGAATCATCTACTTCAATAGTACAACAAACAGATGAGGCCAAAAAAATCATAAAGGCCATAAAAGAGATGTCAATACAGAATAATGAAATCAATAGAATAAAAGAACAAATTAAGAAATTGGAGGATGCCAAGAAATTAGCACAAATCAATGCTAAAACAGAGGAACAAAAAGCCAAAAGAATAAGTGAGCAGTTATAAAAGACTGAACTAGAGTGTACCATGAAAGGACCAATGGCTTACATCAAAAATCAGATATGGTCTAAGATTATTGAGTCAATCAATGACACTTGGCCATCAATTCAAGTCATTTATTAATATAAGGACTTGGTTAAAGCAGCCAAAGAAGAAATTGTGAAGATAAAGGAAGAACTAGGTGCTAAGCCTGAAGAAGCCCTAGAAATAATAATTTTTCTCAATAGTAAAAACAAGAAATAATTCGATGAGATAGGGATAACAGACAGAACTAAAACAACTATTGAGGTAAGAAAGGTAATGACAAAGAAAAATTTGATGAAGTAGCTATAAGAGAAGTGTCACAATATGGATATAGCCATAACTAGATGTATGGTTAAGTTTGAGATCTTGAGACAAAAAGGATTCCCAAACATCCTTGTTATTAATGACAAACTGATGCAGCAAGAGGATTACAACAAGAAGATCGAGTATTATGCCAAAGAACAGGTTAGTAAATTAGAATGGCAAAGAGTATCTACAGGTAAAGTGTTGCATACAAGTGTTGAAGATTTGTTTTATTTATATCATGAGATAAAACATCTCTTTGTAGTCAAGCCTACATTTGTTAGGTACACAGAGGCTGATGAGAACTTCATAAAACTCACCAAGATCAAATTGCCTAATGAAGAGTTTTGGAAAAAGCTTACTGATTTACTGTAAAAGATAGTTTTACAGTAAAAGAGGATGAAAAATAGAATGTTGTTTTTACATAGTAAAAATAGATTTTACAGCAGTAAAACAGTCCAACAATAGGTTAAAAGAGTATCATATGGGAGATAAGGCTTGAAAACAGATTGAAGATATTTTTTCCAACATTGAAGACAAAACAATAGCCAGCTACACCTAAATCCAAACAACATTTCTATTTAATTTGAATAAGTAGGATAGCTTGCAAGTTGTTAAGCAGTTGCTACTATATTTTTGTAATAGATATTTTATTTTCCTTAGAAAATTCCTATGATTTTTCTAGGATATTTTGTAACATTTTTTCTATAAATACTTCATCTTTTGAAGTATTATTGTGGAAAAAATTGTTGAAGATTTCTATAGTCAATATTTCTGTACCGGAAGGATTTTTTCTAACAATTTTCAAGTCAGCGGGCTGGATTTCAAGGAATAAAGCATCATATTTCAAGACTCATGTGTTGAGCCTCTTAAGTGAAGTACTTTCTTCTCTTACTTGTTAAATCTTCTTATGTTTTCCATTCATACATAAAAGTGTTTCAAAGTTAAATGTGAAATTAGGAAGTGATATATCAGAATTTTTTAGAATCACTCTGTTATTTACTGGTTTTCATTTTAATATTTTTTGTTGATATCCAGATTAGGGACCCTTAATTTCTCCCTCTTTAGAATGACCTCCTTCTTCTCATCCTTTTTCGGATTAAAGAATCCTTTATTTCACTTTATCCCGATTAAACCACTTCAACAATCAGCCTCAAATATCTTGAGTAACTCTGCTACCTTTCCTTGAAAATATTTGAATTTAGACCTTGATCCTGATCTGTCTGCTTGACATTTTGACTCCTTTGCCCAATGGAAAAAAAAAATCTATCACTGTCCATCTCATTAAGTGATTTTTTCTCAACAAAACCAAACCAAATATGAAAACCAATTTGTACCATATAACTAGCCTAATATCATATATAAAAACAAAGTTAAATCTTACAGAGAGAGCCCTCTCTGATCATTAAGAAGGGTAGATCCTATAGCTTAAAATTAAGTCTATGGTTACCTCTAATATTCTTTAAACTTTAAATAAAAATCTCACAACTTAAGAATTATTAGAGTGATAACACAACTCACAAAATAGAAGAAAAGATAGATCAATAACTTGAGAAATAGCCTTTTCAAGGAGCAAGCTCCCTTACATCACATATATGAATAATTATTGGATGATAAAATGACAAGACCTACTTGGTATATATAGGAGTCTCGCAATATAGTTACAATCTACATAAAATTAATAATGTAAGGATGAAAAAATAACAATATGGGGGCTACATGGTCACAACAATAACAAGAGAGGGCTACATTGACAATAATAATAAAGGGGCTACACTAGTATTATAGGGACCTAACATGCCCCTATATTACTAGTGTATAAAATAATGTTTTCCTCAATGTTAGAGTAGTTTTGGATGCTTCTGTATAAAATTATAATCTTCCCATGTGGAATCTTTAGAAGTTAAGTTCTTCCTTAATGCGATACTCTGAAATAGATATATTTTGTAGTTGTAGGGTTCTTTTTCTATGATTTTTTTTAGGTTCAAATATGATTTTTCCTTCTTCATCTAGTTTTGGAAATATTTTTTGAACTAGAAGCTTGTCACGAATAACTTTCTTCAAGCATGAAACATGGAAAAGTAAGCATATTTAGGAAGATGTATGAAGCTCTACTTTGTATGCCATACTACCAATCTTTTACAACACCTTGTAAGGACCATAGTAATTGGGTAATAAGTTATTATCCTTCTTAGATTTCTTGAGGGACATTTGTTTTTATGGTTGTAGCCGTGGAAATACCCAGTCACCTACACCAAACCTTCTTTTACCGTGATGCTAATCGACTTGTAGTTTCATTCAATTTCGTGTGAGAGTGAGGAGTTGTAGAACTTTTTGTTGATGATCAATGTGATCTTCCACTCCTTGAACCTTATAATTTTATCTTAAATATTACGTGATAGATGATTCATGACATCCATAAAATGTCGTAAATGGGGCCATTTTTGTTGTAGTATAGAAGGAAGTGTTATACCAGAATTTGGCCATAAATGGGGTCATTTTTGTTACAGTATAGAAGTAAGTGTTATACCACCATTCAGACACAAGTAACCACTTGAATAATTTTCTTTCTTTATTAGATACAAAGCAACGAAGATATTCTTCGAAAAAAAATTCGCTATCTCATTTTTCCCATCAGATTGAGGATAATAAGATGAGCTATGTGCTAATTGAGTACCAAGAAAAGAAAATAATTCCATCCAAAATTTTTGAGTGAAAATGGGATATTGTCACTTAAATTAATCTTTTGGCTTCCATGTACACCATGATCCATCCTTATTATGCACTAATACTACTGGAGAAAATAAATAACACTGAATAGGTTAAATTATACTAGCCTCTAGCATTTCTACGACCATTCATTTAATTTTAATCTTTTGGACATAGGGATACCTGTAAGGCCTGATGCTTATAGGAACACTTCCTTGAATTATACTAGCCTCTAGCATTTCTACAACCATTCATTTAATTTTACTCTTTTGGACATAAGGATACCTGTAAGGCCTGATGCTTATAGGAACACTTCCTTGAATCAAGTGAATAGCATGATTATAATCACGAATAGGTGATAGGCCATTCAGAGTCTCAAACATCTTAGAATAATTGCCCAAACCTTTTTGGAGATCTAGAGAAATAGGTCATTTCGATGTTTGAACCTCTAGTGAACATAATTGTGCAATTACACCCTATTTTTCGTTACTAAAAATAATTTTGATGCCATTAGAGCTGATTATCTTCTATGGTTTCCCTACAATACATGTATATTAGAGTAAGTGACATAGATCCCATTTTCAATGGAAATTTTTGGACAAATTTATTTTCTACTCTTGGCACTCAATCAACTCATAGTTGATCTTTTCATCCTCAATCTGATGGGAAAATTGAGAAAGTGAAAGAATGTTTGGAATGGTATCTTATTTTCCTTGTATCTAATAAAATAACACAATAATTCAAGAGGTTACCTCTATCTGAATGGTGGTATAACATTTCCTTCTATAGTGCAACAAAAATGACCCAATTTATGGCACTTTATGGATGTCATCCACCATCCATTATATAATATTTAAGAGAAAACTATAAGGTTCAAGCAGTAGAAGGTCAGATTGAGCACCAACAACAAAATATCCAACTCTTAAAGGATAACATCACTTTGCAAAAAATCGAATCAGACTATAAGAGGATTACCATTGTACTGAAATAAGTTTTGATGTAAGTGATTGTGTATTTTCATGGCTACAACCATAAAAACAAATGTCCCTTAAACAATATTTCCATAACTTGACAAACAATTAAAAAACATATTGGAGCATGAGAAATTCATAGAAACATTAACCCGCCACCTACAAAATCGATCAATTTCATAGTATGTCACTAAGTGGAAAAAATTACGCGCTAAAGATTCCAAATGACTAGATAAGAATTTTATACAAAAGAATTCAGAGCTAAAGAAGCGTTTAGGACAAAGGTTTTTTTGAAGGAGAGGGGCATGTTAGGTCCCTATAATACTAGTGTAGCACCTTTATTGTTATTTTTATTGTATCCCTCTATTGTTATTGTTGCACCTATCTAGCTCCCATATTGCTATTGTTGTGTCCTTACATTATTATTGTTATGTAGGCTCTAGCTATATTGTGACCCCTTCAAATCCTATATATACTGAGGGGGTGTTTTCATCTGATCATCCAAAAATTGTTCTTTTATGTGATGTAAAGGAGATTTGCCCCTCAAAGAGTCTATTTCTGAAGTCATTGATCTATATTTTCGTGTATTTTGTGAGTTGTTTCTATAAACATTTCTCCACAACTTCTCTATAAATATACAACTTAGTGTTTAATTAACATGAAACAAAGTGGAAATCAATTTATATAGCCATTTAAGGGATGGATTAGGATACCTCCAGTCATAGGGCTTAGAAATCCACCTGTTGTAATCATGCTAGTGAAAAGGATAAGAGAGGTGAATGCATATTTCTCTCTCGTCCTCAATCCTTTCGCCCTCAAGGTAGCTTCTTACCATAAATCCTCCATGATTTGCACCTTACTTAATGTGAACAAACATTTCAATTCTCTATTCATTTAAGTAGCATATGACTTGTAGGAGAATGGAAACGGTGGAGTAACTTTGGGAGAACACTTTAGCTAGATGTAACTTTAATATTATGGTTTTGGAAATCCTCCATAATTTTAAATTTAATTAATATTTATATGAGATTTGTAATGTTGAGGATTTGTGACTGAAAAATGTTTTGGAAACTCTTCTTTTCATCCCTTAGATCATTTATTAGAGGAATAATATTATTATATTATTCAATCAAGACCATTCAAATTTTTTTAATATTTTAAAGAAAATAAACTCATGAAGGCCTATTTCGAAATAGAGCATGCCTATGAGTGTCAATAAAATGAAAACTACCCACTAATTTGTGGTGCAGTTAATGTAATAGACGAAATGATTTTTGGTCAAAATAACGTAATAGAATTTTGAGGGAGATTGTAATTTTTTTTGTTTGAAATATAGTGCACAAATGGATTCTGCACCATGAAAAATCATCAAGCAACTCTATTTGACAAATTAAACAACTTATGTTTTTTAAGAATATTATCAACTTTTGGTAAAGGCTATCATCCCCAAATATTGTAACCATTCGACTCTTGGTACAACATCAAAACCACTCATTGAAATGGAAAACACTAGAATATGAAATATATATTCCCCTATGGTTAGACTAATATTATGGAACTTTGTAGATAAATTTATAGTTCCTCCATTTTTAAACATCACTTGACACTCAAGGGCTAGATATAGAATGAAATTTAATTCATTAGCTATCTTACAATGAATACAATTATGGCTACTACCCGAATCAATCAACACTATTACCTTTTTCTTCTTGATATATCCTTCTATCTTGAGAGTTTTAAGAGTGGTAATTGCTTACAATGCATTACAATATATTCTGAGATTTATTTATTCTTTCTATAGGGTTATTTCCTAGTCTATATCCTCCTCTTTTGATTTTTGTTTTTCCTTTTCTTCCTCCTCTTCATAATATATGTAAAATAATTTATTCTCAACATAGTTATGACCTTCAGTGCATTTTCTAGAAGAACTGTAACAAATCCTTTTTTCTCTTTTTTCCTCCAATTGTTGTGGTGGAAAAATTATAGTTTGTGGAAGGCCAAGAGAACCAACACTTCCATATTTATAGTTGTGATATGTAGAATTCATTATTGCCATAATTTTTCTCTCAACTTTTCTTGCCACATTGAATTCCTTCTCTAATTAATGAGATTCCCAAAGGCGAACCTCATGTTGTATTTTATCCTTTTAAGTCCTATGAAGTCATCAATCCTATGCTACTCAGGAATATTAGTTACCCTGATATTCAATTTTTTGAATTCCTCAATGTTTTTCGTCATTGAACCATTTTTTTTTAAACTTATCAATTGGCTAAAGAAGGTGTTGCTCTTTGTATCCTCACAATGTGCTATAATTTCCTCCGTAACAGTTTACCAAGTAAGAAGTGTTTTACCAGAACAAAGCCATAGATACAATAAGAATTGATTGGGTTTTAAATATAAAGATGGAATGTGTACCTTTTGCGTATGTTGCACATCATGTATATCTACATATTTATTCCTATGTAGTATCCACATTACCAGATCCTTTCCATCAAAATTCTTCATATCTATCTTTGGAATGTGGTGGTTATTATACCCAAAGATGGAGTCTCTAAAACCATAATCTGTATTCCTTTTGTCCTCTTCATGATTTTCATGGATTACCTTGTCACCACTGGGAAGCATTTCTTGCTACAACTTTGTTAACCCTTTCATCTTAAACTTCACCGCATTCATGTATACCTTAAAAACGTACATGTTTCCTTTTATTTTTACTTCTAAACCACCCACCTTAGATTCCAATTCATTTTTTGTTACGCATTGTGAGAGTGAAATTTTTTGCAGTTGGTCTTATAATTTTGATATATCATGTTGCATTCCTTTCTCTTCTTCATGTGTCATAGTAGATATTTCTAGTAGCTTACTAGGTGTATCCATTTTTTTTGTTTTGAGTTATCTTGGAATCAAGCAATGATATATATGTTCCACTTTTCCCTTTCAATCACTTCAAACATATTTTTTAAACAAAGTTATGCAATTTTTTTTAAATACACATCTTTTCTCTTGCTCTTATGAGCACGATATTGAAACTCTTTTGTCTCTAAAATTTTTGCCTCCCAAGTTCTTAAATTATGTCTTGTGGTATTCCTCTATGTATTTTTTTCAATGCCACAAATATGAACAAGATTTTATTCTTCAAGGTAAATTTATACCAAATATCCCACGATGACCTCATTATGGACTCGTTCAGTAGAGTGAAATTGTATGAAGTGCTACATGTCACCGTTTCAACCTTCGTCCCTAGAAATGATACACAAAAAATCTAAATTTCATGAACTTTAAATATTGTATTATTAAAGTCGAATCTGATGCTTGGAGAGAAAGTTATGAGGATTTTACTTAGGTAATATGTTTAAAATTGAATTTTGGAGCCTACAAAAACCATAAATTCTTTGAACCATATCTTACAAAATATAGTGAACAAATCTCTTAAATGTTTACATGCACTTCACCAATATTTTAGATAAATGTAGTCATAACTTCAGCTTCTGAAGCCTCGTATAAAAAGGATAGAGAAAATACCAAGATGGCATGTTTGATGCAAGGAAACCCTAGAATTCAAAGCTCTAATACCAAATGTTATTCAACCAAATAAAAAAATATTAGAAAATATATATCAATGACTTAAGAAAGAGTCTCTTCAATGGGGAAACCTCCTTTACATCACATAAATGAATAATTCTTGGATGATGAAATGACAATACCTCATTGGTATATATATAGGAGTCTAAGGGGTCACAATATAATTAGAGCCTACATAAAAAAAAAAATGTAAGGATACAAGAATAACAAGATGGGGTTTACATGGGCACAATAGTAAAAAAACGGCGATACACTAAAAACAATAATATAGGGGTTACATGGGCACAACAAAAACAGTAGGGGGATACACTAACAACAAAAATTAAGTGGATACAATAGTATTATAGGAACCTAATAGAAATATAACAAATATCTAATGGATTTGGAAAGCATGGTGGTTGGGGATAATATAAAAGGCATTTGTGCTGGAAATTGATGCAATGATGGAGGTTCACTTGGAGATGGAATCGAAAGTTGTAATAAAATTCTATCCCAAATGTTTGAGGTATGTTTTATGATTCAAGTATGCATTGTTTTCATTGTTTCAAGTGTTGCGTTCTATTTTTGACGGAATTTTTATTTTTCCCATTGATAACCTACAATACAATAATATATCGATGTTGTTGCAAGGTATTACCTCCTCTATCCAAATTGAGAGTTGATTGATCACTTTTTTTCCTAAGATTTGTGAAATTATTTATTTGTAAGACATGATTGGATACAATTCATTCTCTCATTATGGATGTGTCTGTAACATCTCCCATTTGTCTCCCATTTTTTTTTCTCATGCATTCTAGATTTCGAGAATAATTCCGCCAAAGAATATCATATTATAATTTTTATTACTATCTTTTTAAATCATATGTCTTCTCCCAATATGATTTATTGTGTATACCTATACCCATATATCAAAAATCAATACCTATTTGATTTTATTTCCAACCAAATTAGTATAAAGGGTCTTTGTATTATAACCATAGTGGATTTTCACCACTAACCCACTTCCTATGAAATGTTGATCCTATCGACCTACATCTCACATTCATTTTGATACCATTGAATCATTTGGCATTAAACATACTATTATGTATATAATGGGGTTCGAAATTTTATATCCACGTTGATCATGGCATTCCTTAAATTCTTTAACAAACAACTATACTCCCATGTTATAAAACCATCGTCCTACACCCAATGCTTATGAACGTTGGTTTGATTTATTTCACATGGTTTTATATCTATACATATATCGATCTTATGGCTATTCAATGAATTTGTAGCCACGGTTTTAAAAATGTATGTGTCAACGTCATCAAATATCTTTGTTGTACATGTTGTTTATGTCAGAAGTTATGTAAATATGGACGTCTTCAGCTTTAGATTCCACGTACTGCATCCTTGCAAAGTCGATTTATTGTGATTTGGGAATTGAGACGTTATGTCAACTCCACGTCAACTTATGTAAGGTTCTCTGTTTAATTGTATTGGTTTGTGATGGATTTCATTTTATTCCAGTTCAAGTGTTATGATCCACGTTTGCATTGGCAATTTCCACACCAGACTACTCTGGAACCTAGGCAATCTACGCAACACGAGCAGAGGTGCCATGAACTTCATTTTATAGCTTGTTAATTTAATGTCGAATGACTGGTTTAAAGGAAAATTCCATCCATTCGATCTGTGGACTCACCATGGATGTTTTGCCTTTTGGACGACTAAGATTTCCTTATCCCGTTAGGGTTTCATGATTGGGGTTTTTGTATAAATATTGCACTAAGTTTTTGAGATTTTTCTTTCGGCTCTCATTTGGTTTTTTGCGCTACTCATGGTGCCGAACCTGTGCGTGCTAGAGACGCGAGGAATTATAAACTCCAGGCTTCGTATTCCTCTGTCAACGCCTCACAACGCAAGTATAATCATATAAGCCTTACGCTGCGTTAACTTGTGACACTGTTATGATTTCTGAGTATGGTAATACATTCAAGTTACAGTATTTGACCTAAGATTTTTTTTTTTTTTTTTTTTTACACCATTTCGTTCTCTAGTCTGTCTACTAACAAGGAGTCCTAGCGTTGGATTTTCTTGCCCTTATAAATGTATTGATTTCTTCCTTCTGCATTTACACCACCATCTCTTCGTCTATTTCGTTTGACGATTGGCTAACAATGTGTGATACTAAGAAGCCTTCATTTCTTGATAGAGCATATTCCTGCTCGTCCTTTGGGACTGGAACGATGGTGTGTTGATTTCACTCGTCTCTTCTCCGACGAGCGATACCTACCCTAGGTAAGAATCGATTTTCTTGTACTATTAGTCATAGTGTTTTTCTCATTCCACTATTAAAATCCTGGTTTACAATTTATTTACGTCCTGCCTCTATTTCTATTGCATAATCATTTGGAAGGAGTGAGGGCCTCCTTTGCCAGGTAGCTATTTATTTCTTGGTATATTTTTTTTCATTCTTAATAGAATTCTTTTTATCAGTTTCCCTATTTGAAATCTCACTATCACGGCTATGGTTCTACAGGTAATGTAGACGCCATACGATTTTCATCCTCGGCGAGCCATGAGATACGTCATTTCATTTGACACTAGTTCCACTCCTCTTGGTCTTTCAGGTCGGTATACACATGGGCGGAGAGAAGCCATCCTCTCATCGCATTATTCCACCTCATTTGTGCAGAATAGTTAAATTCCTTAGGGTCATAAACAGTGTCTATTGTAATTCTAGACTCTGTCAGAGACTATGACTATTAATGATTTTCATTCGTATGATAAAATTCTTTGAATAGTTTAATTTCTGGAGTGAGAGTGTGGTCTTTTAAAATACTATTGCCCGAGAGGGCTCAGATTTTGATATTTATATACAGAATGTCTTTATTCTTCGTCTCTGATATTATTGATAACTCCATAATATTTTCTAAGAATCTCCAGATTATTATTTGATTTATTTTCTTTTGTTACCTCACATTCAACTATTTGTTTTATGTCGGTTTAATATGATTGAAGAAATAATGGGTTATTTCTCTTTTCGAATTCTTATCATAGTAATGACTTCAATGTATATAAATCTCTCTATTGCCATATTCTTCAAGTTTACAGCGACTCAGTAAATGAGAAATGACAAAGTCTATCAATTGTTTATATTGTATGACTCCTACAGGGAAATATCTGTATTCCTAGGAGGTTGTAGTTCAATTGGGAAAGCTTTGTATGTCAAGCTAATTGTTCCCTATAACTATATACATCTAATTTTTGTTCTTTTGTTTTCATAATATAATAGTCCCAGTATATCAATGTTTAAACTGACATTCTTTACTGATATATATATATATATATATATATATAGATCTGGTGGATATCTGTTTGCTACATTCTTCAATATATGTATATATATTTATGTATAGGGTGCAGGTATTGAGTTGTTTTGTAATTTCCCATGCACGTCTAATTTTTCCAACAGGTATTCAGTTGGATCCTCCCTTTTACAAAGGGGGTTAATCCCATAGATTTTATACATAACTCTCCTTCCATAGCTATTTCTAGAGTTGCTAGTCATGTTTAGTTTCATTTCTTTGCTATCTAAGATAGATATGCAGTACTAGAAATACATACTCTTCCATTCAGTCCTTATTAGAGAAGATATTAAAATATCTATTAATTGACATGCACTGCTGTTGAAAATTCTATATATATCTGCACTTCACTTAGTTCATTCAATAAAGGAATAATTCTGTTCTATATACATTCACCTTCCTATTGTCTACAGGTTTATGAATTTTCTGACAGTGTTGACTAAATATATTCCATTTCCCACAGAAGTAGATTAAAGTTACAAATTTATGAATTATGAGGTACTATAAATCTCCAGATTTAAACTAAAGGCTGGTTTAAATCTTCTGGATGATTTTGCCTCATTTTTCTAGTTCCTACAACCATGCAGAACTGAAAGGGTTAAATCCCTTCTTAACTCTGTAAATGTATGGAACACTATTATAATTCAGAAAAAACACAGTATACATAGATAACTACAGTCTGTCACACCACAGTTAAATTTTCAATTTTTCATAATTACTGTGAGCATACCACTTGGGTAATTGACCAGTCCTCCCAACCGTAGAGTCCCTCTGTCTCCAGAACTCACCCCCGAGCTGAGACCACCTCCAGAACAGACCAACGACTGATCTGTTCAGGAATAAATTATTTAAGCTTTTGCTCCCCCAAAGCCTGTTTCTAATTCTGCGTCCAGAATATCAGGATGCTTTTCTTCCTATTTTCCTAGGCTTCCCTATTTAGGGACTTTTAAAGCTGCTTGCTGCTTTTCCCAGCTTTTTACCTCTTCCCAACTACTCTCCACATCATTGGGGAAACTAGATTTTCCTCAAAATCTAATTTGGAAATAAATTCTTTCAAGGATTTTTGAAAGATTTTTGGGGAATTTATTTGCCTTTATCCATCCTCATGGATTTAGCAAGTGATCTCATAATTCTCATTTTGGTCAATCTGCACAGAATTATTTTATTCATTTTCTCATATTAAATATTTAATTACATCCACAAAATACTTGTCCTTTGGGGTCCACTCCCCTTAGGATTAAAGTTCAAATGTCTAGTTTTTGAAATTCAAACACATAAACTAGGGGTGTTACGTATTCCCCCTCTGAAAGTAAACATCGTCCTCAGTGTTGGTATTTAACTACTAGAGGTCATTTTTCAAACAAAAATGGATATCTTTGCATCATTTTAGCTTCTCTTTCCCAGATAGCTTCTTCAACAGTAAAGTGCTTCCACTGCACCTTTACTCTTGCTACCGTCTGATTCCTCAATTCAATTTCTTCCCGCTCCAATATTTGAAGTAGTTCTGGAAGGAACTACCCTTCTGGTTCCACCTGTACCACATTCCAATCAACTATGTGAGAAGCATCATGTACATATATTTTTAATAATGAAACATGAAACACATCATGGACTCTAACATGGGGTGGTAAGGCCAGCTTGTAAGCCATGGGTCCCACCCTTTCTAATATTTCAAAAGGACCACAATATCTAGGAGCCAATTTTGCACAGCTTCCAGCGTAAAGTGTGCTCTTTTTGGGTTTAATACGCAAGTACACATGCTCTCCCACTTTGAATTCTTGATGTGTCCTTTTCTTATCAGCATAGTTTTTCTGGCGATCTTGTGCTGTCTTGATGTTTCTTTGTATTTGTTTAACAATTCTTTGCATCTCTTGTAAAGCATCTGATCCCAACATTAACTTATCTTCAGGTTGGCTCCAAGTCAAAGGTGTACGACATTTCCTTCCATAGAGTGCCTCAAACGGACTCATTTTGATGGAGGATTGATAGATGTTATTATAGGCAAATTCAGCTAAATGCAAGTAATATTCCCACTTTGATGGCCTATCCATCACATACATTCTCAACATATCCTCCAAAATCTGATTAGTGCTCTCTGTTTGACCATCGGTCTGAGGGTGATAGGCAATACTAAAATTCAACTTAGTGCCCATACCTCCAAACAGACCTTTCCAAAAAGCTATTGTGAACTTAGCATCTCTATCTGAAACAATCACCTTTGGGACCCCATGTAATCTTACTATCTCTTTTAGAAACACATCTGCTACTTGGGCTATCCCAAAAGTAGACTTTACAGGTATGAAGTGTGCAATTTTTTTTAAAGTGTCTACTACTACCATCACTGAATCGTGTTGGTATTTAGTTTTGGGTAGCCCTGTTATAAAATCCATAGAAACTGTGTCCCATTTCCATTCTGCAATCAGCAAGGGGTTTAGAAGACTAGCAGGATGCTGATGTTCAACTTTAACTAGTTGACACTCCATGCATCTAGGTAAATATTCTGTTACATCTCTTTTCATTCCTGGCCAAAACAAATTATTTTTCAAAGTTGTTAACATTTTCTGATATCCAGGATGCCCTGCATATGGTTGTTTGTGATATTGATCTAGAATCTCTGTTTTCAAGGACTCCACATTGGGGATATAAAATCTATTTTTGTAGCAGACCAGTGCTTTTTTATTTTGAGTGTAATCAGTCATCTCCTTATTTAGTAGTTTCACCTGTAGTGTTCCATAATTTGGATCCTGGTCTGCTGCCTTTTTCACTAAATCTTCTAAATCAATATTTTCACTACTTCCAATGCTGTTTATGTGTTGGCAAGCATTTCTGCTCAAAGCATCAACAATTTTGTTGTCTTTCCCTCTGATATGTTTTATGTCCATATCGAATTCACTCAGAAAAGACAGCCATCTGGCCTGTCTAGCATTCAAATCAGTTTGGGAAAAGAAATACTTAAGACTAATATGGTCAGTCATCAATATAATTTTTTTCCCAAGAAGATAGTGTCGCCACATCTTCAAGGCATGAATAATAATAGCTAACTCCAAATCATAGGCACTGAAGTTCTGTTCATGTCTCTTCAGTTTCCTAGACTCATATGCAATAACTGCATTTTCCTGCAAAAGGACTCCTCCCAACCCCTCTCTACAGGCATCTGTGCATACAAAAAATTCTTTATCACGATCTGCAATTTTCAAGATGGGGGCTGTGGTGAGTTTTGATTTTAATTGTTCAAAACTGTTTTGGAATTTTTCAGTCCACTCAAATTTGACACCCTTCCTTTGTAGTGAGATTATGGGGTATGCTATGGCATAAAATCTCTCCACAAATCTGTGATAATACCCTGCAATCCCCATGAATGATCTCACTGCTGAAACATCTGTTGGTACAGGCCATTCTTTAATAGCCTTTACCTTTTCAGGCTCAACAGCCAACCCTTGTTCAGAAATAATATGACCCAAGTATTGGATTTTATCCTTATAGAATTCACATTTACTGAATTTTGCATATAACTCGTTTTCTTTCAAATTTTGCAATACTATCCTCAAGTTCTCTTTATGTTATTCCTCACTTTTTGAGTAAACTAAAATATCATCTATGAACACAAGTACGAATTTATCCAAGTACTTATTTAACACAGTGTTCATTAAGCACATAAAGGTGGCAGGGGCATTCGTCAAACCAAAAGGTAGGACTACAAAGTCATAGTGACCATACCTGGTTCGAAAGGTTGTTTTTTTGATGTCTTCTTCTTTAATTCTAAGCTAGTGATAACCAGACCTTAAGTCAATCTTCGAAAAGACTGAAGCCCCTCTCACTTGGTCAAAAAGATCATCAATTCTGGGCAAGGGGTATCTGTTTTTAATGGTCAACTTATTCAGTTGACGATAATCAATGCACATCCTAAAGGTTCCATCTTTATTTTTCACAAATAGAACCGGTGCTCCCCAAGGAGACACACTCGGTCAAGTATACCCCTTATCTAGCAATTCTTGCAATTGCATTTTCAGTTCCATAATTTCGGGGGGACTCATTCGATAAGGGGCTCAGGAAACAGGTGTTACTCCCGGCACCAAATCGATTGAAAAGTCCATCTCTCTTTTGGGGGGGAGATGAGGAATCTCATTTGGAAAGAATTCCTTAAACTCTCTTACCACTGGTAAAGCATCCAGCAGATTTTCTTTTGTTTTATATTATGTTTCTTCTACATGTACTGCATAGACTTGGTATCCTTTCCTAGCTATTCGTTTTAATTGCAGTGCTGATATTTGTATTACAGAGATAGGTTTTGGTTTTCCCTTGAGAATAAAAGGTTTCCCTTCTTCATCTACACAATGTAGGCTCTTATCCCAACAGTTCATCATGGCCTTCTTCTTTTCCAGCCAGTCCATTCCTATCAGCAAGTCATATGAACCTAATGGCAGAATGTTTAAATTCATTTTTGTTTGAAAATAATTGAATTTGATTTCTGTTCGAGGCAACTTATGAGTTACTTTCCTCTTGGTACCAGTGGCTAACTGGACCAACCAGGACTGCTAAAATTTTTCAGTTTTGAGATTGCATTTTTCTATAATTTTTGGACTAATGTAACTCAAAGAAGCACCCGAATCAATCAAAACTGTAACAGATTGGTCAAATATCTTACCCTCCATTTCAACCATGGTAGCTTGATGTTCTTCTTGTCGATTCTCCAAGGTTGCACTGATAGTGGGTATATTTCTGGCTATGTCATTTACTGTGGTAGCTTCTCGATCTCTCATAATCATCCGAATATTTCGGTGGGGACAATCCCTCAAAAGATGGGGTTCTCCACATCCCCAGAATTTCAAAGGTTCCCTCATTTTGACTGTGCCTTCCTTTTTATTTCCTTCATCTAGTTGTTTGGAACCAATTTGAGATTGATTTGTTTGGCTTTCTTTTGGTTTATTAAAATTTTTCCTCTGGTGGTCCCTACCAAAATTCCTTAAGCAAGCCGGTTTCTGTTTCTTTCCTTTTGTTTCACCTTTGTTTAGCCAGCCTTTTCCGTGCTCAGCCTTTCCTTTAAACTGCTGATAGCATAATCTTTCCTCACTGCCTCGTCCATATTTTTTGGGTTATCAAACTTGATCTTCTCTTTGTACACAGCAGGCAAACAGTTTAGAAACCTTTGCACCTTTGCCTGCTCTTCCCTAATGTAAGGGACATATCTCAACAGATTGGTAAACTTTGTGAGAAACTCATCAATTGTGAGCTGTCACAATCTAAGTTCATGGAATTCCTTTTCTTTATCATCATAATAATGTTCATTTAAATAGTGGTTTTTAAACTTAACCTGAAATTCTTCCCAAGTGACTGTCTTTTCATCAATGGCATGAACCATTTTCATCTCCTCCCACCACAAGGTAGCCTTACCTTCCAGCTAGTAGACAGCTAATCTAGCTTTTAGATTGCTTTCATATTCATAGACTTGAAAGTATTTAATCATGTTCAACAACCAGGCTTCAACATCTTCCTCCTTCTCCCCATCATAGGAGGGAGGCTTGATCTTTCGGAATTCCCCGTGTAATTCCTTTTTCTGCTTATACTGATCCCTAAAAGCATCATCTTCTTCAGATTCATCAGTCTTCCTCTTTCCTGAACCTTCACCTTCTTGGCCGTTCCGCGAAGTTAATTCTCTAATGAGCCTTTCCTTCTTCTCACTGGCTAATGACAATCTGTCATTCTGGCTTCTTAGCTAAGCCATTTCTTGTTGCAAACTATGCAACATAGCCATCACCGGAGCATTGGGATCTGGTGTATTATCTTCATCACGCAGATTAGCATAAATTTCCTCACCTTCTGCCATTCCAGCACCACTATACACTACAGAACACAGATCAATAATTTTTTTTATTTTTTTCTTTTTCCATTCATTAAGTTATACAGTGAATACACAACAACAGTGAGCACAAAATCAACAGCCCAGTTTTATATAACTTGAGCTCTGATACCATTTTTAACATCTCCCATTTGTCTCCCATTTTTTATTCTCATGCATTCTAGATTTCAAGAATAATTCCGCCAAAGAATATCATATTATAATTTTTATTACTATCTCATTAAATCATATTTCTTCTCCCAATATGATTTATTGTGTATACCTATACCCATATATCAAAAATCAATACCTATTTGATTTTATTTCCAACCAAATTAGTATAAAGGGTCTTTGTATTATAACCATAGTGGATTTTCACCACTAACCCACTTCTTATGAAATGTTGATCCTATCGACCTACATCTCACATTTGTTTTGATACCATTGAATCTTTTGGCATTAGACATACTATTATGTATATAATGGGGTTCGAAATTTTATATCCACGTCGATCATGGCATTCCTTAAATTATTTAATGAACAACTATACTCCCATGTTATAAAACCATCGTCCTAGACCCAATGCTTATGAACGTTGGCTTGATTTATTTCACATGGTTTTATATCTATACATATATCAATCTTATGGCTATTCAATGAATTTGTAGCCACGGTTTTCACATTCTATGTGTCAACGTCATCAAATATCTTTGTTGTACATGTTGTTTATGTCAAAATTTATGTAAAGATGGATGTCTTCAGCTTTAGATTCCACGTACTGCGTCCTTGCAAAGTCGATTTAATGTGATTTGGGAATTGAGAAGTTATGTCAACTCCACATCAACTTATGTAAGGTTATCTGTTTAATTGTATTGGTTTGTGATAGATTTCATCTTATTCCCGTTCAAGTGTTATGGATCCACGTTTGCATTGGCAATTTCCATGCCAGACTACTTTGGAACCTAGGCAATCTACGCAACACGAGTAAAGGTGTCGTGAAATTCATTTTATAGCTTTTCAATTTAATCTCAAACGACTGGTTTAAAGGAAAATTCCATCCATTCGATCTGTGGACTCACCATGGATGTTTTTCCATTTGGACGACTAAGATTTCCTTATCCCATTAGGGTTTCGTGATTGGGATTTTTGTATAAATCTTGCACTAAATTTTTGAGATTGTTCTTTCGGCTCTCATTTTGTTTTTTACGCTACTCATGGTGCCGAACCTCTGCGTGTTGGAGACGCGAGGCATTATACACTCCAGGCTTCGTATTCCTTTGTCAACGCCTCACAAGGCAAGTATAATCGTATAAGCCTTATGCTGCGTTAACTTGTGACACCGTTATGATTTCTGAGTATTGTAATACATTCAAGTTACAGTATTTGACCTGAGGTTTTTTTTTTTTCTTACGCCATTTCGTTCTCTAGTCTATCTACTAACAAGGAGTCCTGGCGTTGGATTTTCTTTCCCTTATAAATGTATTGATTTCTTCCTTCTGCATTTACGCCACCATCTCTTCGTCTATTTCGTTTGACGACTGGCTAACGATGTGTGATACTAATAAGCCTTCGTTTCTTGATAGAGCATATTCCTGATCGTCCTTCGGGACTAGAATGATGGTGTGTTGATTTCACTCGTCTCTTCTCCGACGAGTGATACCTACCCTAGGTAAGAATCGATTTTCTTGTACTATTAGTTAGAGTGTTTTTCTCATTCCACTATTAAACTCCTGGTTTACAATTTATTTACGTCCTGCCTCTATTTCTATGGAAGAATCATTTGGAAGGATTGAGGGCCTCCTTTTCCAGGTAGCTATTTATTTCTTGGTATATTTTTTTTCATTCTTAATAGAATTATTTTTATCAGTTTCCCTATTCGAAATCTCACTGTCACAGCTGTGGTTCTACAAGTAATGTAGACGCCATACGATTTTCATCCTCGGCGAGCCATGAGATACGTCATTTCATTTGACACTAATTCCATTGCTCTTGGCGTTTCAGGTCGGTATACACATGGGCGGAGAGAAGCCATACTCTTGTCTCATTATTCCACCTCATTTGTGCAGAATAGATAAATTACTTAGGGTCATAAACAGTTTCTATTGTAATTCTAGACTCTGTCAGAGACTGTGACTATTAATTATTTTCATTCATATGATAAAATTCTTTGAATAGTTTAATTTCTGGAGTGAGAGTGTGGTCTTTTAAAAGACTATTTCCCGAGAGGGCTCAGATTTTGATATTTATATACTGAACATCTTTATTATTCGTCTCTGATATTATTGATAACTCCATAATATTTTCTAAGAATCTCCAAATTATTATTTGATGGATTTTCTCATGTTACCTCGCATTCAACTATTTGTTTTGTGTCGGTTTAATATGATTGAAGAAATAATGGGTTGTTTCTCTTTTCGAATTCTTATCATAGTAATGACTTCAATGTATATAAATCTCTCTATTTCCAGATTCTTCAAGTTTACAGTGACTCAGTAAATGAGAAATGACAAAGTCTATTAATTGTATATATTGTATGACTCCTACAGGGGACTCTCCGTATTCCTAGGAGGTTGTAGTTCAATTGGGAAAGCTTTTTATGTCAACCTAATTGTTCCCTGTAACTGTATACATCTAATTTTTGTTCTTTTGTTTTCATAATATAACAGTCCCAGTATATCAATGTTTAAACTGACATTCTTTACTGATATATATATATATATATATATATATATATATATGGTGGATATCTTTTTGCTACATTCTTCAATATATATATATATATATATCTATGTATAGGGTGCAGGTATTGGGTTGTTTTATAATTTCCCATGCACGTCTACTTTTTCCAATAGGTATTCAGTTGGATCCTCCCTTTTACAAAGGGGGTTAATCCCATAGCTTTTATACATAACTCTCCTTCCATACCTATTTCTAGAGTTTCTAGTCATGTTTAGTTTCATTTGTTTGCTATCTAAGATAGATAAGAAGTACTAGAAATACATACTCTTCTATTCAGTCCTTATTAGAGAAGATATTAAAATATCTATAAATTGACATGCACTGCTGTTGAAAATTCTATATATATCTGCACTTCACTTAGTTCATTCAATAAACGAATAATTCTATTCTATATACATTCACCTTCCTATTGTCTACAGGTTTAGGAATTTTCTGACAGTGTTGACTAAATATATTCCATTTCCCACAGAAGCAGATTAAAGTTACAAATTTATGAATTATGAGGTACTATAAATCTCCAGATTTAAACTAAAGGCTGGTTTAGAGCTTCTGGATGATTTTGCCTCATTTTTCTAGTTCCTACAACCATGCAGAACTGAAAGGGTTAAATCCCTTCTTAGCTCTGTAAATGTATGGAACACTATTATAATTCAAAAAAAACACAATATACATAGATAACTACTGTCTGTCACACCACAATTAAATTTTCAATTGTTCATAATTACTGTGAGCATACCACTTGGGTAATTGACCAGTCCTCCCAACCGTAGAGTCCCTCTGTCTCCAGAACTCACCCCCGAGCCGAGACCACCTCCAGAATAGACCAACCCCTGATCTGTTCAGGAATAACTTATTTAAGCTTTTGCTCCCCCAAAGCTTGTTTCTAATTCTGTGTCCAGAATATCAGGATGCTTTTCTTCCTGTTTGCCTAGGCTTCCCTATTTAGGGACTTTTAAAGCTGCTTTCTTCTTTTCCCAGCATTTTACCTCTTCCCAAATACTCTCCACATCATTGGGGAAACTAGATTTTCCTCAAAATCTAATTTGGAAATAAATTCTTTCAAGGATTTTTGAAAGATTTTTTGGGAATTTATTTGCCTTTATCAATCCTCATGGATTTAGCAAGTGATCTCATAATTCTCATTTTGGTCAATCTGCATAGAATTATTTTATTCATTTTCTCAAATTAAATATTTAATTAGATCCACAAAATACTTGTCCTTTGGGGTCCACTCCCCTTAGGATTAAATTTCAAATGTCTAGTTTTTGAAATTCAAACACATAAACTAGGGGTGTTACAGAGTCTCAACAATATGGCTTTGGTTTTTGAAAAATATTATTGGATCAAACATGGACATAGAATTGACATAGATAAATCTTCTTGGAATTTTTTGACCCAGCCATTCTTTTTTTAGAATAAAAAAATTCTTTCTTTTTTTATATATCAAAAAAGAGAATACACATGTTATCACTCTGTAATTTTCAGGGTAAAGGCATAATCCCAGAGGAAACATCAAAACCTCTTTGGGCCTAGGATCTAGCCCTTGTAGACCCAGAGAGGGATCTCTCTGTTAGATATAGCTTTGTTAGATTGGGCCTTTTATTCTAGCTATTAGATGCAAAGTTTGGATTTTAAATTTGTTTGGTGGGAAAAGGAAGGGAAAACCATTGGGAAATGGAGTCAAAGAGGCTCGGGTGATTAGATGCAGAAATATCAACCATGAGTGAAACAGGGCAAGATAGGCGCACTCCCACTGTCAAACCAGGAGGTAAGACTCTCCCTTGTTCTATTCCCTCCATGACAAGTGAGTGATATGATGCTTTTCTGACCTCTGCCTTGCCATCAAACAAGTGAATGGAGTGTCCCTGCTGACGGATTTGGACCAGGGACAACAAGTTTCTCCTCAACTCAGGGAGGTATAGAACCTCATGTAGAATATGATCTGGAAGACCAGGCAACTTAAGCCTTACTGTGCCAAGCCCTCATGGCTTGAGTTTGGATTTATCTGCGAAATATACTGCTCCATCAACTTTGTCAGTGAATTCTTCAAAAAAATATTTTCTAAATGTCATGTGACATGTTGCTCCTGAATCTAGCAACCAATCATCTCTCCATGAAGTAAATGAAACATCAAACAAGTCTTCGGTTACTCCATTGTTACAATGTGCTAGAACATAATGAGCGAATTCAGGTGCTTTACCTTTGTCTTTGTCATTAGTTTTACCTTTGTCTTGATTTCTTTGTTGCTCAATTTTATCCCAAGTGTATTGAATTCTCCTTTTCTCTGAAGTTTCTTCTTCCTCTTCTTCTTCTGCCATCTCTTCCTCTGGATGAATCTGAAGCATGAATCTTTTCTCTATGTGCCAAGTATGCAGCCTCTTTAGAAGACGAAGGGATTTTCATCTTCTTTTGAAGGAGGGAAAAAAACTTTTCTGGAAAATTTCTTTCGAAGGAGAGAAAAAAAAAAAAAACTCTTTGCTGAAAAATGTACTCAATTTAAAAGGACAAAAACACTTGCTAAAAATGTTGAATTCTGCACACAAAAAAAAATAAAAAATAAAATATATATATATATATATATATATATATATATATATATATATATATATATATATATATATATATATATATATATATAGATATATATATATATATATATTGAAGAAAGGGACTTTATATGGATAATTGTATTGAAAGTGTGGTGAAGGGGGCGGTATTCTAAATGTGGGAAAGTGGTATTGAATATGTGGAGGGGTCGATGGTAAAAATGAAATGGTATTAAATATGACAAAGGAGAGGCGATTTTGGAGTTATGGAAGGGCGGTATTATTTGAAAGGGCGGGAATATTATATATGAGTAGGGGCGGTATTGAATATTATGAAGGGCGGTATTGTTAAATGGAACAGACAGGAGGGGCGGTATTGAATATATGAAAGGGGGCGGTATTGAGTATTATGAGGGGTGGTATTATTATGACAGAGCGAACAGTGGTGTTGTAAATATTATATGACATCGTATGTATTGAACATATGACAGAGCGAACGGAGCAGACATATGACAGAGCGTTGTAATATATTAAACAGTTGAATAGTCGACATCGTATTGAATGTGTATAACAGTGGTGGAGTGGTGTTAAAAAGAATGCGGAATGGTGTTAAAGACAACGTGGTGGGGTAGTGACTGACGATGTTGTGAGAATGGAGAAGCCGCGTTGTATTATATTGAAATATATGATTGTGTTGATATAAATGGAGGGCGGGTATATATGACAAAGTAGTATTAAAACCGATACCATCGTTGTGTAGTGAGTGTTCAAACAGCGCGGGCAGGGCCAACAAGCCACGGAAGGGGTCGAGGGCGCAAGTCTTGCAGGGAGGAGGGACGTGTTGCAGAGAGAAGGGACGATACCTGTAGCGTGGAGGCAGAAAGAATATTCAAAGCAGCTCCACCATATTCAAAGCAGCGTGGAGGCGTGGTGTTAACACAGACATCGTAGTATAGATAGGGCGTAATGGATAATGCAGGTAGCGAGGATCGATCCACAATGAATATGCAAGCGCTGTGACAGACAGGCGCTATTATGACAGTGTATTATTCTAACTGTGACAGCGTATAAGCCAGAATAGCGTATGACTATCCGTTGAATGTAAGAGCGGAGAGGAATGTAAGGGGTGTGCGTTGTTGTATTTGGGAGCAGATTTTTGGGAAGGAGCAGGACGCGTAGGAGAGGTGGGTAGGGAGTGTTAGCGCAGAGAGGGCGGAGAGAAGGGTGTCAGGTGAGGCGGGGAGGGAAGGTTGTAGCGTTGAGTGGGGCATAGTGTAGAGGGAGAAGGCATTGGGGAGAGGGAGGCGGAGAGGCCGTTACAAATTTTGAATTGCAGATATTTCAAGGGCTGCAGAACTGCAAATATTTGCAGGACTGCAGGAATGCAGGAATTGCAGATTGTAGAATCTTCAGAATCTGCACAAATCAAAATTATGCAGAATTTACAGAGATAAAATAAAAAAATGCAGAATTACAGTACAACAATTTAATGGAGCAGCAAAAACTATACATAGAAACTGACTGAGAAAAGGAATGAGGGAGTTACACCATAGGCAAAAATGCCAATAGTGGGACTGGCTCTGATACCATGTCAAACCAGGAGGTAACTCCTCAAATCAGAATGTGTATTAGCTGAAGAATGTACATGTATTTATACATGGAGGTGAGGCTATTGGGATTCATCTCCCAATGACTCTTGGCCTTCCTTATTTCCTAATATTATTTATTATACAATATTACATATCCACACCCAACCCATAGGATTAGGTGTCAACACCCACAGATCTTTCAGACTTTTGAATGGATTATGAAAAGAAGAAATGTAAGGCAAGGCAGAGATTGAGGAGCAGTTAATAATTCCCCAATCTATCTCAGGATGTATATTTCAGCAGAAACCGAGGAGCAATTAAGAATTCCTTGATTTGACATGAGTAGAAAACATAGAATATTGTAAACATAGGCAGAATAGGGTGCTCTAGATAACAATTTCTATTCTTCACATTTTATGTTTTACAATTAGATTGCAAAAATACAAAGAAAGAGAAACAATGGAAAATCACATAAAACATGACAAGACTTCACCATTTTAGACACTACATCAATCCTGAACAACTAATCTTGTATTACCCTTCAAAAACTCACTTGGAATTCAGTGAACAAAATTACATAATGGGACTATTCCTAATTGTAGATCCCCCCCCCCCCTAGACTACCTCGAACAGTGAAGTATTTATGCTAATCCTACTAACCAATTACAATAAATTCCCACACTAACAGTTACTTTCTTTTCCTACATAAGAGAGAAGGGCTAATATCATTTGACCAGTGCAAATAAATCAATTGGAGGTTCGTTGGGGACATCTTGAATTTGAGCATTGTCTTGAACATATGGCACTTCTTTGGTTCTCTTGAGATGCTCAATTGGATAGAATCCCCCATATTCTTTAGAAAAATTGTTATAACGCTAACGAAATATATAGAAATAATCATCAGTCTTTAAGGACGTTATTGCAATAGGGGTGACATGTGTGAAAATTCTCCTTTCTTCCCAGGATGTTGTTATTAACCATATCTTCTTTTCCATTCAAGATATGGACAACATCTATGAATAATGATGTGCATTGATTGATTGATCCATATTAATATCCAGTGAAAACCTGCGCCCATGTCCTTCCGTCTGGTCGCAGTCTCCTTCTAACAGCTCACGATCTTGGCATGGAGCATTTCGACAACGACGAGCTCGGGGTAACAACATATTTTTGGATGTATGTGGGTGGATGGGGAGCAGTGGATTGGTGGATGGTTCACCAACATGGAGAATTGGTGGTGGGAGATGGTAGGTGGAGCGGGATGGTTTTGTTCTCGCAGAAATACCATTTCGAAGGGAGGCAAGAGTTGTAGGTGGTTTTGCCAAAGGGGGGTGCGAAATGATGGGAGGAAGACATGCTTCAGTGGGGTAAGATTATAATACTGCCTATTTCAGACCCCCGATCTATGTTAAAGATAGAATGGGAGAAGGGGGCCAAAATAAAATAAGAGTCATTTATTAAATAAGCCGGGAAGATCTCCAGGCGGGATAGGCTACGCGATATCTCGCAATTTGGTTATCAGGGAAGTTAGTCATGAAACACACAAGGTAAGTTTTTTCAGGTTGTGAATTTCAATGGGAGGTGAGATGATGTGGCAAGGAAGAAGTGGGACTATATTTCAAGTGCACATTAGAAATTTTAATTTTTATTTATAAGTAGTGGGGTTAACTCTTAAAATTTGTGAAGCGCGAGGAAGAGGGGCCCATTGGTAATTGGCGGAGTGTGATGAATTTTATATGATATAACAATGTATCGCAATGACTTTGTAATGGGGGCGGAGGTGCTAAGGTGGGGTCTACTTTCCGCATCGCAAATTAAAAATAGATTGTAAGCATTTTCAAGGGAAAGTTAAATCACATGCGATTCAATGTATTTTCAAATCAGTGGTTTGAAAAATTGCAGATTGGCGATCTCATTTTTTAACGTTTAGTTCTTATGAAAAACATGTAACAACTGTGAAATTAGATGAGGGGCCCCACTTTAATCGTGATCGGGGAATAGGAGGTAGAGTAAGTGAAAAACGATGGAAAGGTAAAGGTAGAAGGGTAAAGTGGAAAGGCTGAAAAGAAGGTAAGTTTTTATTTTCTTCAAAGGAAAATGAAACGGAAAGGAAGTGTGGTGGGGAGTGTGTCTCACTTCATATCGCATCAGAAATTTATAAGTTTAGCCTTAAGAATATAACATCTAATTGTTATGATTTTCCATTGTCGATATGCAAGGAATGTACGGGGTCCCACCAAAGGTTTTAGCATCTTGTTGTTATATATATGATATGTAATATATATAACGGTAAGGTTTATGGTTTGTATCACACGGATGTCATTGGGTGGCAGAGCTTATAGCATTTAACAATTTCGGACTATGATAAAAGTTGGTTTATAAAGTAATAAGTCCCAGAATGTTGTGTATGGGGGTTAATAAATAAATGAGGCGTAGGAATTTAGAAAATAGAAAAATGAAGGGTAAAAGAGGGTAAATGAAATGAATGAGGGCAGAAATGAATTTTTCTCACAATTACACCTTATCAGCAACACTTTCTTCTTTCCACTGAACTGAAAGGGAAGATTAATTCCTTGAAGTCCTTGAAAATCAGGATTTGTCTCCCCTTTCTGGAAATAAATGAAAACCATGGATAATTATCTTCAATTTACAAGATTCGAAAAGAATAATCAGTCACCTTATGATATTATAGATTAAAGGGTACTAAGAACCCACATCATGGATTTTTTTATGATTAGTATCCTTATTCCACAATAGTTCCAGTGTCCAGCGAAATCCTATATCTCTAACATCTTAGAATCTCTACATTTATACAATGATATTCTTGCATATTCTTATGCATACAAGTTTAACAAGTGAATTGTTCCGAAATATATTTATTTTCCACAAAAAAAATATTATTCACATCATCTAATACCAACTTATAAGCATAATAAGAAAAATAAATCCCAGATAATGTTTATACTTCCTGCATTAGATAAACTACCCTGTATAAAGCTACAAAATATATCACACTCATGTTCTTAGCAATGCCACTTTAGATAGAATTTCCACAGTTATAATTTTTTCCATGTACATATGGTTGAAGGGTATATGTTGAAAGTATTTCTCTAATGTGTGAATTAAACTCATGCAATTTGATAAAAAATTTGGATGAAAATTAGAGTGACCATTGACCCAGTCAATAATGCCTTTTCAATCCCTGTATACCTATCATTCATCAATCATCAACCATTTGTCACATAAGAAAACACCCCATAGTGCTATGACTTTGGCCTGACTATTTATACCCTTTCCACCCTCCCACAAAAAATTGTAGTAGCATCCATGCTCCATGAATATATAAGAACCACATCTTCACTATCTATGAGAACTTGCACCATCAAAAAATCCAACCAGAGATATCTTCCAGATGTCCCTTTTTTTATCTTTCTCATTTTTTGTCTTTGCTTGATTCGGGTGGCTTTAGTAATAGAAGTGGCCTTTGAATACCTCAAAAATAAAAGTCATCAAATCGAAGTGAAATGAGCACTAGCTCGCCATGTTTCTCACCCTGATTCTAATGGTGTGAACACAACTCAAATCCGAGTTTTTCTACTCAAGTTATAGCCGATAAAATTTTTGGTCAAACTAGGCCAAGTGGAAGTCACTAACGAGGCAACAATTTGCAAAAGTTTCAGTGCATGAAATCCAGCCACCATAATGGGATATTTTTTTTCCTTTTCAATTCTCTCAATGACCCTTAAGAGCTCGATCCAAAATTTCAACTACAGTGTCATAAAAAATCAAATATATATATAAATTAGGATGTTGTGACGCTACCCCCCAATTACGTTGAATAAATATTGTATTGAATATGGTAGGTGGGCAACCCCCAATGAACCCACCTGACCTCCAGTCAAGAATGACATTACATATATTTAAACATAATAATGGTGGGCGATATACCCAGTAGCAAACATGCCCAACCCTTGAATAGCATAGCACCATATATATGGAGGAGCCAATAGGGTTCGAACCCGCCCCGCTGATGTGTGCAAGTCTGCCAATGGGAGGCTACAATATTCAAACCGTAACAACAAATTTCGAACCAAAAAAATTATATGTGGACTATTTTAAAAGGATGGAACCTTCATTTGGGGTGAGAAGGTTTTGAAACCAGCCTGCCCCCACCTAATTCACCACTCCAGCAATGGGAAAATGACCCATCCATTTATAATTGTTCCTGACACACTTTATAAAAACCCCTAATATTTTCCATTCGATAGAGGTGGAGAATGGGAGAAGGGTCTAGGGCAGAACAAGGAGCATTCCAGGAGGGTGGAACAATGAAGAGGGGAATATTTTGATGCTAATAGGATTCCTTTGGGGTATGAAATTTCTAGTTTGAGAACAAGATAAATTTAGTCACTTTTGCATGATTTTTCGCCAGGAATCCATGTACTGTATTTCTCTAGAATATTTCTCCATTTTCAGGCCATAAATGGAAGTTGACATATAAGGTGTGAATTTGTAATTTTCTTGTAATTAATGAAAGAGGCCTCCCCATATTGAGCATGGCCCGGAGACGTGGCCCAGACTGGGTGAACTCCATAATCAAATCATCTTGTGTCTTTGATCTCATGTTTACTTATGATTTTTCAGTTATTTTCATGTGTTTAAGCTACTTGTTTATACACTCTTTTATATGTAATTTTATATGTGTGCATGAAGTAAAAGATCTAGATCAATTTTGGTATGAGAGTAGGTCTTCTTGATGAGAGATTCATAAGTGGATTCTAACCAGGAACAATCTATAAAGAGGAGAAGGAAAACTCAAATCCTTTCATCCTGAAGTAGGGCATACACCACAAAGACGAAACATGGCATATGAGGATGCACGAGCTGAATAAGAGCAAAATTATCTCAATACCTTCTTCACCATGGTAGAGAAAGTTTAAAAGTTGTTTGCAGAATATGAGAATACAATCAGGCATGAGAAGAAAGAGCCCGATGACCATGCACCAAGACACCACAAAAGTGGAGGAGAAGATCCTCCTCCCTCTCCATCCACCATTGAAAAATATTCTTATTCCTATTCTCATCATTCTAACAGGCACCATAAAAATACATCTAAGAAGCCATTTTTTAAGCCAGATGTAAATTTTGATTTCCCCGTGTATAATGGAGAATGTAATGAATATAAAATAAACAATTGGATTAGACAAATAGATATTTATTTTTGGATTCATCAGATCATGAAGGATGAGGCCAAGATCCAATTAGCATCCCTTCGCCTGAGTGGAACTCCTCTCCTTTGGTGGGAGAGAAATTTACAGAAAGGTAGCAAAGAATTTTGTAATCTCCTTTCTTCTTGGTCCAATTTTTTTTTGCATTAAAAGATTATTTTTATCCTTTTGGTTATTAGCAAAAGGATTTAATGAAATGGAATTATTTGAGACATGGAAAGGGTAAAAATAGACAAATATTCATAGAAGAGTTTAGGAAACAAACTTTGAATTTGAACATTCCAATTAATTCACTTGAAACTATAACGAAGTATATTAGTTATCTACATAGTTAGATTAGACATTTTTTGCTTGTTATTTGAGCCTACTATTATCGATGCAACCAGTTTGAAGCCCATTCACCTTGAAAGCAAGGGAATGAATGAAAAATAAGTGCAACCATAGAAAGCATATTTCAAATCTCATAACGGAAAGTTCGAAGGAAAAAAAAAGGAAAAGGACAAGAAGGAACCTAAAACCAGGAAGGAGGAAGGAGAAAATCCATCTTTCACACATGGAAAGAACGAAGTCCATGATGACGAATATTGTTGTAAGTTTCCTTTGGAGTTGAAACCAGACAAATTTGGTGGGAAGAAAAATAAAAATATAGTGGAAACTGTACAACAAGACCTTGGATCTGATTTTGGTGATGAGACACATATCACAACAGTGGCCACACAAGGTAACCTTTATCTTCATGCTAATGAAAATTTTGAATTTCATGCAATACAGGTTCTTCAAATGATTCTCTTGTTAATGAACGAAAGAGGAGTGAAATGTTCCACATTAGAGTCGTAATGAAGAATATTAAATTAAAAACCTTGTTTGATTTGAGCTCACAAGTAAAATTTATTTCAGAATATTTGGTTAAGAAATTAGGATTGGAAAGCAAGCCTCATCTAAAACCCTATCCTCTTGGTTGGGTGTGTGACAAAGCCAACTTACATGTAACCGGGCAGTGCAGGGCTAGATTTTTAATTGCATCCAAACTAGTAGATGAGGTTGATCTTGATGTTGTACCTTTGGATGTCTATAGTATGTTATTGGGGAGTCCATATTTTTATTATAGGAAAGTCTTTTTATTTTACCATGTAAACAAGTATCATCTCATGAAAGGTCAAGTGGAATACATTTTTAAAGATAATCATGCCAAAATCAATGCAAGTCTTGTAAATACGGGTCAGGTGAAGAGGTTGGTGAATTCTAACAAAGGGTGCATGCTCATGGTTGTGAGAGAAAAATATGCGGAGAGATCTAATATTTCCAAGGTTGTGATCCCACTCTTAAAAATGAGTTGTATGATTTTTTTTCTAAATTTGATGGGCCTTTTCAGGAACCAAGTGGGTTTCCTCCAAAGCATGAGATCCAACAACAGACTCAGTTGCAGCAGGATGATCCTTTACCCAAAATTGACATGTACAGGTTGTCACCCATTGAGATGGAGGAGATAAAGAATCGGTGCAGAAATTTTTGAACCAAGTGGTCATAAGACCGAGTTCTTCTCGATGTGGCTTTCCTATTGTGTTGCTGCAAAAAAAGGATGGCACATGGAGGATTTTAATGGACTACAGGGAAATCTACAAAATAATGTTGAAAAATCGGTACCCTCTCCCTCTCATTGATGATTTTATTAGATTAATCGAAAACTTTTGTCTATTTCACAGAACTGGACTTCTGCAATGTCTATCATTAGGTCATGATTGCAGAACATGATGTTTGGAAGATTTCATTCAAGAAAAAACATGGGTTTTTTGAATGGTTATTGATGCCATTCAGAGTATGCAATGCTCTGACTAGATTCATGAGGGTGATGAATGATATTTTTAGGCTTTTTCTTAATGATTTTGTACTTTTGTATCTTGATGAAATTCTTGTTTTCAGTAGGACATGGGAAGATCATGTGAGTCATGTTAAAAAGGTGCTTGATGTTTTTAAAAAATAAAAATTATATGTCAAAATGTCTAAGAGCGAATTTGGTAACACCTCTTTGATTTTATTGGGTCACATTGTCAGAGGTGGAAAATTAAAAATAGATCCTTCTAAAATTGATGTGATTTTAAAGTGAGCTGAACAAACCAATGTAAGATAGGTTCATAGCTTTTTGGTTGCAATGCAATAATGGACAATTTTCATTACGAACTTCTTCGTCATTGAAACCCCCTTACATGCATTGAGAAGTGTGAATCAAACCTTTCATTGGGGATGAAAGAAACAAAACTCCTTTGATACAGTGAAAGGAAATATCAGTACCAAAACAGTTTTTCCCTTACATGACCTCTAACATCCTTTTGAGATCAAGAAATATGCTAGTAGGTATGTCATGGGAGCACTGTTGATGTAGCAGAGGAAACTTGTATGTTACCATTTAGAGACATTCTCCCAAGCTGTTGTGAACTATCCAACATAGAACAAGGAGGTGTATTCCGTGGTTCAAAGCGTGAAGAAGTGGAAACACTATTTGATTGGAAAGGAGACCATTATCCACATATATCCTCAGCCCTTGCAGTACCTCCAGTCGTAAACCAAGCTTCAACAAGCACATCATTTCAGATGGATGGGATTCCTCATAGAGTTTCATTTGGTAATATAGTACAAGAAGGGAACCAACAGCAAAGTGGTTTATATGCTTTCTCATCCTCTTATTTATGCATCTAGATATTTGCAAAATCCTTCTTTATCTTTTGAAATTTATGTTGAATAGTATGTTGATGATGAATATTTTAAAGAATTTTATGTAAAGCTGACACATGGTTCATAGGAAAACAATTACCATTTGTAGAGAAAATTATTGTAGCATGTTGGAAAACATTTTATTCCAACCAATGAAAGGATACATTTAATGAGAGAGGCACATACCTCTGTTCTGTCGGGTCATTTTGGTGTAGAAAAAACTTTGTTTCATTAAGGTTTTGTTATTAATCTCACATGAAAAATATTTTGACTCGATATGTAAATGGATTTCTATTGTATTCATTTTGAAAGCACTCTAATAGAAAATTGGGGCTCTATGAACCATTCATTTTTTCGATTATTCCATGGGAAAGTGTGTCAATGGATTTTTTTGGTGGTTTTCCTTTGTCTGGGAGAGGGAATGACTATTTTTATGTCATTTTGGATTGATTTAGAAAATTTTTTCTTAATGCCTCGTAAGAATCAAGTCACTGTAGATCAGACTGCTCATCTCTTCTTCCAATTTGTATGGGTTCATTTTGGGCTACCCACATCCATTGTGTCAGATCGAGACTATCGCTTTCTTGCAGAGTTTTGTATGAGTTTGTGGAGAATGATGGACACCAAGCTGAAGAGTAGCACAACATTTCATCTGCAGAATAATACAAAAACATAGTTTTTTAACCACACAATGATACATTTACTCTAACGATATTTTGGCAATCATCCCAAGTTATGGGACGAGAAATTTCCTTATGTACAACATCCATAGAGCCAGGCAATGCATTCATCCACTTAGAGCTCACCATTTGAGACAAGCTTTGGAAAATTTCCAAAGGATCCCTCAGACATGGTTTCTGGGAGAGATGAATATTCCAATGAGAAATATGACAGGGACAAGTCACAAAATTCCATTCAGTGAATTAAAATGATTCACCAGGAAGTGGAGGAGAAGTTGGAGAAAAGTGAAGCTCAATATAAAGACTAACATGACAAGCACCAGATTGATCACCAATTCCAGGTTGGATCCAGGGTGTGGCTCCACATAAGAAAATAGAGGATGAAAGGAGAGCGAAATAAGTTGATACCAATATGATATGGCCCATTAACTATATTAGAGAATATTAGAGATAATGATTTTAGTCTCAATTTAATGGTACACATGCAAATGTACTCATTGGTGAACGTTGAAAACTTGAATATTTATGAGCCTCCTTTGATCATGGACACTAAAGAGGTTGGAAAAGTTCCTACAATGGACAAATTTTCACCTGGACACTTGGACAAGCTACCAGAGGATATCATTCTTGACAGGAAGACAGAGACTTGACAACAGGGATACTTGGAGTACCTTCATATTTGTTTCAATTACCTCACTTGATAATTGACTCATTAAGATTTTGGGGACCCAAAATCTCATTAGTGGGCAGGAATGATGTGGGTGGCTCCGAAAATAGATGTGGCCTTGAAATAACTCCAAAATTAAATTCATCATATTGAAGTGAAACTATGACTAGATCATAGTGCTTGTTGGCATGATTCGAACAATGTGAATGTCACTAAAATTTTAGTTGGTATGCTCAAGTTATAGCTAGTTAAAGGTGTTGTCAAATTAGGCCAAGTGGAAGTCACTAACGAGGCAACAATTTAGTAGATTCTCGGTGCACTGAATCCAGCCAGAGAAATGGGCGAATTTGTTGCCTCTTTAATTCACCCAATAATCCTTAAACAGCAGATCTGAAATTTTAACTTCTATGTTATAAAAAATAAAAAATATATACAAATTGGGGTGGAAATCCACCACCCCTTCCACCCACCAATGATATTGAAAAAATATTTCATTAAATATGGTGGGCAAGCCACCCTGATCAGACCCGCTTAACCACTAGTCAACAACAAAATTACATATATTTAAACATAATAATAGTGGTCGGGCCACCGACCGTCGGATCCACCTAACACTTGAATACCAAAACACCATGTATATGGAGGAGTCAGTGGGGGTCGAACCCGCCCGACCTAGGTGGGCTAGCCTACCAATGGGCAGCTCCAATATTCAAACTGTAACAACAAATTCTGAACCAAAAAAAATATATGCCGAATATTTTATAGGCGGGAACCTAAATTTGGGGTTGGCGGGTTTTCAACCCATTCCACACCCCACCTAATTTTTCGTGCCAAAAACGGACCAACGACCCGTTTGTTCATAAGTTCACCTGATACAGTTTATAAAAGCCCTTAATATTTTCCATTTCATATAGGCGGAGGGGCAGAGAAGGGTCTAGGGAGGAACTAGGAGTGGTCCAGGAGGGCAGAACCCTCAAGAGAGGAATATTTGGATGCGAAGAAGATTCCTTTGGGGAGCATAAGTGCCAGTGTCAGAATTGAACAAATTTATATTCATTTTTACACGATGTTTTTCCAGTAATCCAACCGTGCAGTCTATTTCTCCAGCCAAGGTATCCGTTTTCATTCCATCACCGGAAGTGGGGGTATAAGGTGTCAATTTGTAAATTTCTTGTAATTCATTTTTGCATCCATTTAATGAAAGAGGCCTCCCCACATTGAGCAGGGCTAGGACATGTAGCCCACATTGGGTGACCTCCATAATCAAATTGTCTTGTGTCTTTGATCTCATGTTTTCTTATGATTTCCACTTCTTTTAAAGTGTTTAAATTACATGGTTATACACTCTTTTATATGAAATTACGTATACATCGATGAATTAAAAGATCTGGATCACAACTTCCGAGGTCTAATCTCAGAAAAATAGGCCACATATTTTTTACAGTGTTCCTCACATTAGCCTCAATATATATATATATAAATATTTCCATTCCTACTCCGCCATATTCCCCATATAATTTAAAAGGGAAATGTGAAGTATTCTTATGAGTCACGGACAAGTGAATCAGACAATCCTCCATTAAATTATTACCCATGTCGAAGTTATGTGAAGATATTATAGTACCCACTTCCAAACCTCTATATAAAATTGACATTCCAAGAATAGGAGTTTCTCATCCTCGACCTCCTTCATACACATCATATTTGCAACGATACAAGGGATCTATTACAAGAAAGAAATTCACTCCACATTAACGGAATCCCATAAATTTTAAATGCAGTTCATTTGCATGTGGTTGGTATAATTCCATGTATGTCAATTTTGATAATAGGGAGAAATCAAGCATTTAAATCATATAAGTACCTTACTAGCATTATATACTTTACACATATTGTAATATATTTTCAATTCTCGACTTTATTGCTAGCATTATGCATCTTGAGAGCCCTTTATCATTCATTCTAATAACGGCCTGAAATTTATGTAACCATGTAGTGATTATTAAATATTATTTGAAATTAAAATATGGAATAGTTGGAAATTTTCGACCTAGTATGGATGTACACCACATTTCCAATCTCATATCAAAATCACATATCAAACATTTTTATTTCTATATATAACAAAATTTTGCATGTTTTTGTATGTTGAAAACACACATGTGCATTATGGATGAACTACGTTTCTCATGTAATCCATAATGTATTGTCCCTTTCCTCTATGGTTGGAGAAAAATAGGATGTTAGCTATGATAGGTAATAATATTAGATGTATTTTTGATATAATTAGTTGATGGAATATGTCCAAATTATTTCTAGGTGCTCCATATGCCATATGTATGGTCACCTTAGGATAATGTTCTCCAAGGGGTTGGTTGATGGTAAGGACATCGTGGAAGAGAGGATAGTAACTACAAAACATCAAGACTTTTTGGCAAAGGTTGTAAAAGGAAAAATGGGCAATAATAATTTTTTAAAGATAGTCTAATTTCTAAGGAACCTACTCCCAATATTGTTGATAAGATTTTACCAGAAACATTTAGAGCTAAGAGGGTGCTTTCTAGTCTGAAATAAAGAATAAATGGAGAGATGGAGTTAGATATTTTAAAATTAATTGAAAATTATATATCTATAAATTTAATTATTTTTTATTTTATTATTTTATTATTTAATTATTTTTTACATTATTAAATTAATAGAGAAATTTCATTTTTTTTAAATATTATGGTACATTTTCTTGAAACAATTGCCTAAATATAGGGTGTTATCAAGTCGCTCAGTTACAATTTTCGGCAAGAGAGGGTGCATTTAGGTGAAAAAAGGATAGCTTGATCAGGAATATTAAGCAATCCGCCGAGCCATTTTTTAGCACTTGATTGATCTCCTTGAGTGCTAAAAAAAAATGAATTTATTAAGGGTTTCAAACTAACCCTCGATCAAGCATTAGAGCTTGATTGAGTTCCTGTTTTAGATTAAATCGTGAACCCATGGTTTGTGCATGTCATTTTTTCATAGGCCGGGAGCAGACATGAACTCACTGAGATATTTGAAGCTCAATCGAGTAGTTTCATGATGGAGAAAAAAAACCAACCTGGCTAACAACCTCGCTAATGTGAGAGGCTCAAGAGAATATAGGTTTCCTATAAATTTTGTCCTTTTTATTTATTTTTTCTTTCAAAATTAAATAAATCAATTTCAAGAAAGAAAAACTTATCGTATAAAACCCATGAAAAAAACCAAAAAAAACATTCAAAACAACAAAGAAAAATAAAAAAACAAATTAGAAACCCACAAAACAATCTAGAAAACAAAAAAAAAAACTAAGAAACCCTAAGAAAAACAACTTAGAAAACCACAAAACCAACCTATAAAACAAAAAAGAAAAAATATATAAAACCACAAAAAAAAAACTTAGAAAACCACAAAAAATATCCTAAGAAATGCTTTGAAGCCACCAAAATAATAGTAATTTAGATTTTAAATTTTTTTCTTACTTGCAATGCTAGCATGTTTATTATGCAATTTTTTTTTTAATGGCAAAAAATTTATTTTCTAATTATTTTTGGTTTTAAAGCTTTTTCTTAGGAATTTTGTGAAATAAATTTTCAAAAATTTTAAGTTTCCTGTTATTTTAAATGCATTTTAAATTTCGAATAAATGAACTAAAAATATACCCAAAAAATCTCCAAAACATAAAGCAACCAAACTATAACCAATAAATAAATAAGGAGCTTGAGATTAATATGATGAATATAGTTGCTCATGGTGAACCTCTATTTATCAAATAAGACATTTTATTTTATTTTATTCTTTTAAATTTAAGTTTATTTATATATTATAAATATTTATTAATTAATAAATATTGTACAGTTAGCTTTAAAAAATTAATTGCTTGAAAATAAAATATTAATCTTTAAAGTTAATAATTGAAAAAATAAAATTTTATTATTTAGTTAAATTTTATTATATATATATATATAACCTAGTTTTGTATAATATTTATCTATATATAATTATAACATAACATATATAACTAAATCATAACATAATTATATTTAACTATTATTTAATTATAACATCGCATAGTTATATATTATAGTTCTATATATATTATTTATAACATAGCATAGTTTTATAACTATTTACTTCATGACATAAAGTTATTTAAAATAGCCATATATATATATATATATATATATATATATATATATATATATATATATATATGTTAAAATTTCAATAATGCATCAGTGGTAGATACATTAAATCTATCGTGAAAAGTGCATTTAAAGTGAATAAAAATATTTTGACTCTTTTCTAATGTGTACCATATTGTTTCATTATGTAGTCTTTGTACAAGAAACATTCTCGTAATGTGATTGAACCTAGTACATGGCATGTGTCAAAGTCAAACGGTATAATAACTTAAAGTCTATTGGAGTATTTGGTTTGCATGAAATTTCATTAGTTTTGCAAATATGTTTATTTTAATTTTTGAAATATATACTCATTGTTGGAATGGGGTTCCCTAACCTGCGTTTTTGGTAAAATTTTTGTTAAAGACGGTCCTGCATACGGGTTTTGGGGTGGGTCAAAGCCCCTAAGGTGATGTAATGGGATAAAGGGTAGGTCTAGGGTCCACAAACAATGGTTTATGGACCATAGGATAGAGAAGGCTATGATACTATAAATATATAGATACTTGGGTCTAGTAAGGAAGAAATTTGATAGATTAATGCCACGTGAAAACTGTTAGATCTATTTTGGGTTGTTTTGGGTAAGGACTCCAGCTAGTTGTGTTTTCAGAGATCCTCAGTCTTGCTTTGTACGGACCTCGCTAGCCTGTGTGCGTGGGCCATGTTTTCGTTGTAAGTGGATATGTATATTAATGAATGCGAAGTATCATTAAAGTATCTGTGTGTTATCTGAATTGGTTATGTTTACTATTGAAGGGCATCTATGATGTTTATTTAAGATGTGAATGTATCTGTGTTTTGGAATTAACATAATTATATCTGTGATCCGATATTGGCTGTGATTATAGTGCTCTATGATGGTAATTGGTAATATGCACGTGGACACAACTGTACTGATTAGATCTGATAGTTCTGTTATGGTTATATGTTGCTTGCACTGCAGATACCACTGCGCACTTTATATTTGAACATATTCTGACTAGGTTTGGTTGTTCGAAGATATTGATGAGCGACAGAGGTACGTATTTTGTTAATGAAACTATACAGGCGTTGAATAAATAATTTCAGATCCACCACGCGAAAAGCACTCCGTATCACCCACATTAAAATGGAGCGGTAGAAGCTTTTAATAAAATCTTGGAGTAGGAACTGACTAAGGTCTCTAACATCAATCGCAGCGACTGGGACATGCTCATCTTGCCAGTCCTTTGGGCCTATCAAACCACCTGCAATAAACTAACTGGGAAAACACTGTTCTAGATGGCTTATGGTAAGGAGGCCATTATGCCAATGGAGTATCTTGTTCCTAGCCCACGCATCGCATAATTTACCAACATGGTGAAGCCTGATGTTATAGAGGAATGGTTAGCGTAGATTGTGGCCTTGGAGAAAGATCGTTTCATTGCTTACTTCCATCAGGAGGTTCAGAAGGCCCAAGATAAGGCATGGCACGATTGAAATAGTCGATAGAAGACATTTGCGGAGGGAGAATTGGTCCTACTATATGATATCCAGTTTTTGAAACACCCAGGGAAGTTCCGTTAGCACTGGCTAGGCCCCTATATGGTAAAGGAAATTATTGACGGAGGAGAAGTCTGGTTAGCCACCCTACGTGGTGATATGGTACTAGGCTATGTCAATGGCAGCTAGCTCAAACCATACCGGATCAAATGACTATATGGCCATAGTAGCTGTATGGGGCAGGATACACCCATAGAAAGGGACAATTGTAGGTGGGACTAGGGTATGCGTAGGGGTCTCTCGTAGGTCTGGAGGCCCGGAGAAGTGCATTGCAAGCACAACTGTGTGCTGAGAGTGCAGGAAGTGCGGTGGGAGTTCATGGGTACGCTTAGAGTGTAGGAGGTATGCTGGAAGCGTAGTGGTAATCTATAGCTATGAAAACTAGCCATTGGAACAGTAAAATGGGGTAAAAGGAAAATTTTACCGTTGAAAGGAGCAGGTGGCCAGAAATTAATGAGGCAATTTCTAAAGATTTTTTACCGTTTACTTGATGATCAGTTTCTGATAAACCTCACCCAACCATTGGGTGATCTCCATGGCTATAAAAGTATAAGGATAGCTCAGAAGAGGGTTCCATGTATCTTGAATATATTGTGCTTTGTGACATTCTGCGATTCTTTCACTTTGTTAATGTATGGGCGTGCTACCCCCTCTGATAGTAGAAAACCTTGAGTTTATTTTTTGCACCAGAATGACTGCGACTAATCCCACCGAGTCTTGCCACACTATAGACTCAATGAAGAAATAATCTGAGGAAGTACAGGAATTCACCCCTGAGGTTGAGGAAATTGTGTCCACGCCAAGCAAAGGAAATCAGAATGGGAAAGGAAAAGGCCTGGAGCAACGGTCGAGGAAACCTATGAAGTGGGCTAGGGTGAAGCCATGCGCCTCCCCTCGAATGGTAACCCAGGCACGATCACCCATTAAAGCGTCCTATATCTGCTTAGGAAGAGGCCCAGATCATTGAACCAATAATCTGGCTGCCACCCTATGTGGCCTCGTAGGCCCTCGGTGCACACGGCCAACAACATTGACGGAATGCGCTCCTACCTGTAGATGCATCTGATCCCGTGCAAGGTCCCCATCATCGGAGACTCCTTTGGAAAGCTCCACATTATCAAATTTGATGATCATGACCTCGCCAACCTGGATTCCTTCCCTAAACTAGCCCTAGAATTGTACCTAGAGAGGGTATTGGAGGATGATGTCTTGAAGGTAGTCCCTATGCCATGGGCAAGTGGATTGGCTGGGTCCAGGCTACTAAATTTGCTACGGATTCCTCATTTTTTCCATTATAATATCACTAACAGGATTGTGCGGCAACTGCTAGCTTTGGTCCACAACGACTGCTTATGGATTCAAGACATTATCCCGATCGATGCCATGCTCATTCACCATATCACTCATCTACCCATGAAATGGCTAAATCCCATGGAGCGCTTCAGGAATAAATAAGAAAAAAAAAATGATAAGAAGGTGCGTGATGATTATCATGTTGATCGGAACACCAAAGGGTTCATGATCAACACCATCAGCGATCCCGGTGCATGTATGGGCACCTTGTTGTTAGCTTGCGAGATGATTCACAAGTGCTAGGTTGCCATGGTCCCTACATATGTAATCCAGTTGGCCGGATGATGCGAAAAAGGGGTCTGCTTCAACTGGTCCTAGTTCCTGTGCACCGAATTCCTGGAGAATGTGTGTGAAGCCCAAGATCAGGGAAGGGAGTTTTCCTATTCTTGGTTGTTGCTTCTCATCGAGTTGGTTGCATGGGAAGCCCCAAAATATTCGGTCCTCCCCAACCTAGAGATGGATATGTGCGAAGGAGCACGATATGATAATCTATGGGATTCGAAGGATGAAAAACAAATTGAATACAATAAGGTCTTCTAGGTCCTCTTTAAGAGTGGGCTCACAGCTGCCATTCACTCCTGGACATGCTTGTCACCCACTATTTATGACAAGTATAAAAGCATCACAGTGTTCCAAGTGACAATGCATAATGTACAGATCAGGGGCTGCAAGGATCTAGCATGGGTATCACTCCCGTACATGGTCGCTAATGAAGAGATTGACCACCTTATCACTAATTTCTCTCCACAATGGAAGCTCGACGTCAAATCAGGAACAAAGGATACTTCAGGTACAAGAACTGCAAAGGTCACCCCACCTGACACCATCAAAGAAACTCGAGGACAAGGTAAGAATACTGGGAAGAGAGTGGACCAAAAATCGCAAAGGGATTAACAGAGGGGCAAGAGTACTGGGAAGGGAGTGGAACCGGAGTCACAGAAGGATTCACAGTAGGATCTGGGCACAGAGGGCTTGGATGCGGGAGATGCTGACTCCCCTCAAGGTACGAAATGGACTGGTAACCCTGTGAAAGAACCTCGGAAGAAGCAACGAGCTCAACGGTCAAAATGAGACACAGTAGTTACGTTGACAGAGGAGGACCTGAAGCTAATCATTGAAGAAGTCACTCTTGCTACAGAAGATAAATGGTTGGCTCTTGAAGAGAAGCATAAGGCCACGTTCGATACACTCCAGGCTAAGCTCTGGGCTCTGCAACTCAAGACTGACACCTTGCAAACAAGCATGATTCAGATGAGACAGGTCCCAGTGACAATCAACGTAGTGATATCTATAGCAAAAAGCTGTGTTTTCCCTCTACCAGGCGCAACCCTCATGTTGAGTCCACCCGACATAGGAGCACAAGTCTAGGCCTATGCAGAGGTACAATTTGATCTAGTCTGACTACCAAATGAACCATTGTAGATCCTCCACACATCCTTGTTCAAAGAAATTCAACACAGAGATTACCGAGTGCACAAGGAGCTCAGCACAACTGAGTAGACAATTCAGGAAAAAACACTGAGGTGTCCCAGGCATAGGCTAGATGTACCCTTGCCACCACGTAGAAAATAGAGTTGGAACGCCTAATCAATAGGCTCTGCTCAGATGTCACTGAAGATATTCCGAATTCTACCATTCCCCAGGCCAACATTGAGGGGTTGGTTGCAGCGCTCAAGGCTTCAAGGACCAAGATCCAAGTTGTCAAGATAGAGATGGAACAGTATTTTTTGTCCTTGCAAGCCAAATTACAGCTGGAAATGCCACCTGAGGTAAGGGCCCAGCGAGCTGTGCTGGTCACAGAGGCCACTAATGTCATCACAAATCAAATTGCTCAAGGCGTAGGACTGTTGGAGAGAGCTATGCGGCTGTGGACAAAGGTGCACTGCAATCCTCTCCTGCGCAACCTTACTAAATAGATATGCCAGAAGGAAGAAGAGTTTGAGCAGTTGAAAGCCACTTTACCTGCTTTGATCCTCGCTCAATTCCTGGCATGACTATGTACCAACTACACATTTTGAGATAACATTGAAGAGCTCGTCTAGAAAAAGAAGGTTCTTAGTGACCACCTTAAGCCATGGGCCAATAAAGCCCTCAAGCTCTCTCAGGACATCAATATTATAGTTAAGCATATGAATCAGACTTTGGAGAGCGTCATTGTTGCTACAGAAGGCCCAAATTCACAAAATTTGGTGGATATTGCTCAGAACACTGCTGCGCAGAGTGAAGGTTTTCTGCCCTTGCTGGTTGACGTGATTAGGATGCTGCAGGAAAATATGGAAAACCCACGGCCGCAGTGACTTGGGACGAGTCACAAGATTGTGTTGGGGGCCTATTGGAACGGGGTCCCCTAACCTGCATTTTTGGTACAAATTTTGTTAAATATGGTCCTGCGTAGGGATATTGGAGTGGGTCAAAGCACCTAACGTGTTGTAATGGGATAAAGGGTAGCTCTAGGGTTCGCAAACCATGGTTTGCAAACAATACAATAGCGAAGGCTATGATACTATAAATAGACAGATATTTGGGTCTAGTAAGGAAGAATGTTGATAGATTAATGATACGTGCAAACTGTTAGGTCTGTTTTGGGTTTTTTTGGGTAAGGAATCCTACTGGCTGTGTGCACGGAGATCCTCAGTCCTGTTGTGTGCGGACCCCGCTACATTGTGTGCACGGTCTGTGTTCTGGTTGTAAGTGGATTTGGATATTAATGAATGTGAATTATCATTAAAGTATCTCTGTGTTATCTGAATTGGTTATGTTTACTGCTAAAGAAAATCTATGATGTTTATTTAAGCTACGAATGTATCTATGTTCTAGAATTAGCATCAGTATATCTTTGATCTGATGTTGGCTGCAATTATAGTGCTCTGTGATGCTAATTGGTAATACACACATGGATGTGACTATCCTGATTAGATCTGATAGTTATATTATGGTTATATGTTTCTTACACTGTAAAAAGAGCTACGAATAGACTTATTCTATGCAAACCTAGTAAGTTATAACACAGACCTGCCTCGAATTACCTACTCTCTACTAGGGTGTGGAAACCTAGTTCCAGCACCCTCCCATACTACTTCGGGTGAGACCTCAGCCTACGCAAGAAGGTCATTGCCAAAAGGGCCAGTAGTATAGGGGTTTTTTGGCCAACCTTAACCTCCAAAACTGGGTCAGGACCCCTCAAGCCAACACTTACATATTTATTCCCTATGAATAAAATTCTTTTTTTAGAAATGGGAAAAAGTGTGAAGATATATTTGATCGCTTATTTCGATTGTGTTTGCATGGAACTAAATACTTTGGTTGATAAATTATCAAAAAATGGACTCTAAATTTTAGAACTTCAGTCTAGTTTATTCTACTTGAGTTTAGAAATGGTTTTCTTGTCAACATTCTTTCTAAGTCGAAATTGTTTTCTTCGATTAGTTTGTATGTATTATATGTAATAGTTTAGTCGGCATTTCTTTCTTGGATTAGTTTTTATTTATTATATGTATTATGGAGAGGCATCTCCTATACGCACCCCAATTGTAGGATGTCACAGTGTGACCAGATATGTTATACATGGTTGGGATCATGAGAGATCATGTGGCCCACCTTGATTTTGTGTTCCACTTAATATAGATCCTACCTCCCACACTAGTCAGGGTGTTAGAGGAGGTGGTTTTGCCTATGTTGATGGTCATGATACCTCCAGTGGACCCTCTTCAGTTGTTTCAAGTACACCTACAATTTCAAATCCTATTTAAACTTTATGTGATTTGGTCCTCAAATAGTTTTTAATTTTTAAATCATCTTCAACTGATTTGTTTGAATTTAATGTATATGTTATTATGCTTCTAGTTTATTACATATATATGTTAAATTATGTTTATGATTTGCAGACCCTCAACAGGGTGAATTTGAGGATCATAGTGCAACATCCACACTTCCGTGGGATGATGCTACAACTAAAATCACATTGGAGGCTGTTATGACCAAGCATACATGGATCACACGAGAGTTTTGTAACATCCCTGGTAGTACAACTACTAGTCATAGTTTTTCTTTGATGATGAAAAGCATCAATAGGTTGATTAAGACATACAAAAGGTCGGTCCCACAAATTTGCCTCCTACAGTCAATACAAAGGATTATGAGCTATGATTTTATCGGCACACATACTTGGGAGGTGGCGAAAGAGTACTCCAAGAAAATTGATGTTTGCAGGGAGTTGTTCAACATCCCTCTAGATCGCTCTTCTAGAAATAATGGTTTGATTCCACGAAATTTTTTTAAGAATGTTAATGCATTCCCTTTCGTGTATAATTGATTTCATGGAGCTTGGGTCCAGTTCCCTCATGATTACTAGGCGATCGCTTGTTTTTCCAGGAATATATATCCATAGTTTGTGTTACATATGAGGCCAGATTACACTGATATCATATCTCATTATTATGGGGATGCCCTGAGACATACATATGATCACGAGGTGGATCGTAGCTACATTTAGCATGTACCACCACATTCGAAATTATTTCCAGTACTATCTTGGAGCGTGGTATTGTTGACATAGCCAAAAGAGCCATCAAAACTTAGTGTTGAGACTAATGATACCATTGCAGTTAGCCTTTGGATTTCGCTAGTCAATGAGCATGTCAGATTGCATGGACATATTAGTGGATCACCAGGACTAGCTCGTGAGCTACCATTTCCTTTGTATCATGATTCATTTCTCATGAGTTTACCTATTGACCATCTTTTTTCATATGCATATATGTATTGTGGTGCCATCCGTGACACTTGGAGGGTGTACAAATCGCAAGACACAGACTAGGTACACACACACACACACACACACACACACACAAATATCTATATATAATATATATATGAAACTTTTGATTTTGATTGTCAAATTATGCGTAATTAATTATATTAATTTCTAGTTCGTATTGTATTTAATTTATGTTAATAAGTTCATGATACATGTAGACACAACCCAGCTACATGGATGAGATTATGAGGTCATTAGAGGGGTAAGTAGATCATCAAGGCCATACTCCACCAGAGCATGTTTCCATGGATTATCCTCCTCTTCCACCTGGGCTATCAGTTGAGGTAAACATTTTAATCCTATGATTTAAACATTTTCCTTTTTAAAGTTATGCATATGTTAATTAATTCATAGTTTTATCACTTAGATAAAATCATGGTTGCGGTAAAAAATCTAAGGTAACCTCAAACCACTTTGAGTTTGACATATGGTCCTTCAACCTATAGAGGGGTCTCTTCCTAACTCAACTACTCAAGCTCACTGTAGTAGAAGGTTTACAATTTAGTTTTATGGCCATATTTATCTAAAAATGAAATATTTTGGTTGGGCTATGTGGAAATTCCAACCTTGGTCATGAAGTCTAACCCAATCAGGCTTTACACAATTAAAATTTCGATGAGAAAAACACAAAATCAAGGTAGAAATTTTTCCTTCGATACTTTAGGGAATTTAAGAGGAAAATGAAGGAAATTAATACAACGGTTAAGTGAATAACAATTATTAAATTCCTGAGAAATAAATAAACAAGAGAATAAAATATGAATCCCAATCTCATACACTCAGTATGACATGAGGAAATATTAAACAAAGAAAAAGATAAATAGAGAATTACAACACAAGAATTTTTGCAAATGCTCAGGAAGTTTGTTTCCATTAAGATATTCTAAAAAATACACAAGGATGTTATATATAAAATAAATACCAAGCATTTTTCCTTCTACATTTATTTCTTATATAAACATTAAAATAAATAAAATAGGTTTGTAGCTCAAATTAATTAAAGGAATCCAAAAATAGTAGTATAAAACTCTTATGTACATGCATTTGAAAATATATTTTAAAAATATCAAGTTTTTTCAAAAAGAAACAAATCGCTGAAAACTATGTCAGAAATGGGGTTGAGAAAATGTATCATCGTTGTGCTTCCCTTGTTGTAGATTAGTCGTTTTCATCCTTCAAAATCAGCATTACTTTTTAGCTCTTTCCTTCTCGGGTTTTCCTACTACAATACATTGATACTATCATTTTTAGTCCTTTAGCTTCCTTAACCTATAGTTTTGTTGATGGGCCGATTGTTATCATTGTTTTCAAATTATTTCTTTCAAAATAAATTAACAATGGAAATGTGAGCACCTCTCTGCAAAATTTGTTGCCAATGGGACTGTTAGTGATTCTCTATAAAATTCGTTGAGAATGAGAACGTCAGCGCTTCTCTACAAAATCCGTTGACAATGAGAATGTCAACTCTACTTTGTTTTGTTCCCTTTTTGTACTTAAACACTGACAAGTGCATGATAAATGATACACCAAAATCACTTTAACATTGAATAATAAAAAACCAAAAAATGGTTAGCAGCTTCTTAGTTGAGGGTATTCTCTTCCTCCAAAACAACATCCAACTTATCCATCCTCTTCCTCTTTCTCGGTCTTGTTTCCATAGGGATTTTCATTTGACTTTCCTTATCCTTAGAATTTTTAGAACCTATAGTTTTCTCTTTGTTTATTATTAGGTCCTTTATAGTTTTCTCTTTGTTTATTATTAGGTCCTTTAATGGCACATTGTCCACGTCTATCACTTCCTTGTCAAGGTCAGGATTTTGTTTCAGTTTTATCTTCAGTCTCAACTTGTTTCGAGGCCTTTTTTGAGGTTTTCTGCCTCCTTTAAACATCTCAAATAGTGTGGCCTCCTTTTCAACTAGGACTTGTTCATCATGGGGTTCAGTTTCAAATGCATATCCTTTGTTATTCTCTAGTAGATGAGTTTCTGTATGGGTAATATTAGTGGATGGCTTCTTAGCATGAGGGTAATTCACAATAGGAGGAAAATTTTCATTGGGAGGGTCTGCATTAGGATGTGTATTTTTAATCCTGTCGCTTCTTCTAACATAAACCTTAGGAATTTTAGGACCGTCTTTCTTCTTTTGGATTTGGGTTTTCTCGGTGGAGGTGCCTTGAAATAAAGTTCTTCCTCCCTCATTTGGCCTTAGGAGGTTGGGGTTGAAAACCTCCCCAAAACAGAAAAGGGCTCCTTGTCCTTCCATAGTTTTCCAAATCACTTTAAATTAACAATTTAACTAAAGATATGTGATAAAATAAATGATCAAATGGTTTTTCCTTGGCCTAGAAATGAGTACCCATGTGATTTAGACTTTCTAATAAATAAAAATAGACATTCATTCTCACTTGTCCTGCTAGGTGAGCTATGAAATCGAAATGATATGAATTTACAAGATTAAAGTGACCCTCGTAGGTGAAATAGGATTATGGTATTCATAACAGCCAGTTCCATTTGTCGTCTAGCCAATACCTATGAACCCTTGTCTTCTAGTTTGTGTCTTTGAACTTGTATTTCAAGAAAAATGGGACATCAATCCCAGCTATAATGTGGCTTATGAAAACTATTTCCCCATCCATAAGTAGATTCCTAACCTCTACAATTAGTTCCTTTGTGACTGGGAATGAAAGCACTCCTACCTCCACACGTTGACTGTCGAACCCCTGGGCGAATGGTCAAGAAACATCGTCATGGTAATCAACGCATCGTTGGAAAAATTTCTGCCACGTAGCCCATTGCAATTGCAGTTGAATATCCGGGTAAATCTCCAGGAGGTTGAGCACCTTTGGCTCACTTATGTTTACTTTCCCGCTTTTCCCCATTATCTATATAATCAAATAAAAAATCAGAAGGATGGATCAAGATTTGATCCTATATCTCCTCCAATAATTTGCAACAAAATAGCCTTGTCATCGATTAGAGTTAATCACAAATTTACAATTGAAACAAAGTTTTACGATGCAGGAAGAAAAATGATATTCTGGTAATTGATTGAAGGTAATTACTAATTCAACCTTTAAATAATCATACAATGACCTCTTACCTTTGGCATTGGAAAACAATCCTTCAGCACATACCTCTTACCATTTGGATTTAATGTGGCATGGCCAAAAATCATTATTTCATTGCTCATGTGGTCAACAAATTTCGAAAATTGAAATTTTAATTTTAATTATTGGTGTTGATACTGGACTTGTGAGTAAATACTCAATAAAGTTTACATTATTGTCAGTGTATTTCTCTAAAAAATTACAAAACCCACAATAGAGGTGATAGTTCCATTATCGATGTTTTTACGTATTTATTACAAATAATTTGTTGACACTGAAATTTCCATCATTTCTTAAGAAATTTAAAACTCAAAATAAAATGTGATAACACATAAACAAATTATAATTTATCATTTCCATTGTGTACATAGGGCCCATATGCAGAGTGTTTTTGGTGTCACAGTTTATATGTCGACGTATGCATGGGATGTTGTGTATAGAGGCATGGACGATGTAGGTCAATCCATGCATGCCTCAATCATTGAGCAACAGGTAGGGGAGCACTAAATCGAAATTCATTAGACCCCATCATATATGACTTATATTTGGACTTCACTAAGGTTAGTAGATTCATATATTTATTTTAAAAGGTGACAAAATCATTTATTTCCATATTTTTTATTTTTTACAAATAATTATCTAATTTGTTTAAATTTGAATGTGTTATATTGTTGTACCACCTTATGGACACTTACTTTACATAGTGGAACTCACATAGAAGTTCTGGTAGTACTTAGAATGGATAGTTTGTATATTTTCAGGCCCATCTCATAGGGCACATTCATGTGTGATACATATTTTTTATATTTTCATACATGGAAAATTTAAGGATATACATGAACATTATTTTAGTTTATGGAATTTGTATTAATCTCATTTATGGATGTTTATTATTTTTTGAATTTTATGGATCTATTAACATTATTTCACTAGTTTAAATTTTTTTCTATATATACTATAAATTTATTAAAAATATATATAACAGTTTTGATTTCTAGTTTCATAGACTAAGAAAATAAGTACAATCTTAAGTTATGATGCAAGTGACTATGATACTTAAAATGAAATAAAATATATGATGGTTGAATTAAAAAATACACATAGGATTGAAATAAGTTTTAAATTCAATTTTAAAAGATGTTTGGTAAACAATAAATAAGCTTTAGTCAATTTTATTTATTTTGAGGTCATCTATTTGAGAGCTTAGTCATAATATGATATAAGAACAATTTTACTATGATGCAAGTCACTTTTATACTTAAAATGAACTAAAATATATCATGTATCAATTTAATATTGAGCATGGAAAGAATTACAGTCATGCTTCATGTTGTCTCAAGTATAAAGTGTATTTTAGTACAATCAACATTTATGTTATTACAATTGAATTTTAAAAATAAATTACTTGAATTCCAAATTCATATATATATATATATATATATATATATATATATATATATATGAATTTGTTTGTGACCCACCCATATACCATTGCATGATAAACATTTTAATTATTTCAACCAATTTCTTATCTCATGGTTAAATTAAATAAAAATAGGATTGAAACGTGTTTTATTAAATTTTAAAATTTGTCATGTAAACAAAAAAAAGTTTTATTCAATATTTATTTTCAAATTATCTACAAGATCTTAGTCATAACATGATATAAGCCAATTGTACTGAAATTTGATATAGGTCAAAAAAATATATGATAATTTTTTAAAAAATTTATATAATATTCTCAACTTTACTATATTTACTTAGCTATCCAAGTGTTTCAATCAATTGGTTATGATTGAAATAATTTTTATTAAATTTTAAAAACTCCAATATGATTTAAATAAGCTCTATCCAATTTTAAACGATGTGAAGATGCAAAAGTTACAAATAAGTTTTATTGGGTTATATTTCGTTTGAGGTTACCTATAAGAGCTTAGTCATAATACACGCCGTCAACAATTTTTTTTTTGTTTGCATGAAATCAATGCACAGTGTTAACATAATTATCTAATTACCTTGAAATTAATGTACACCATACATCTAGTTATATCAAATAAAAAGTCAACATATTCACTGAAATCAATGCATCTGATGCAGTCAATCAAATAGGATGAGAAATCAACATATACACTGAAATCAATGCATATAATGCAAACAACCAATAGGATTAGAAATTGAAATTGACACAGAAATCAATGCATATAATGCAAGAAATCAAATAGGATTAGAATTCAACATCTACATTTAAATCAATGCATCTAGTGCAAGAAATCAAATAGGATTAGGAATCAACATCTACCCTGAAATCAATGCATGTAATGCCATCGCGATCAAACATGATTAGAAATTAAAATATTTAATGAAATAAATGCATTTATTGCAAGCAATCAAATAGAATTATAAATGAACATCTACATAGAAATAAATGCATCTAGTGCATTAAATAAAATATGATTAGAAATCAACATCTATAGGATGAAATCAATGCATCTAATTCAAGAAATTGTCTTCCCTTTCTTTCCCCCCTCCATATATATCTATATCTCCTTACATATCTCCTTTTTTTTTCTCTCTATATCATCCCCCCAAAAACACATTCTCTCTCTCTCTCGATATATATCTATCTCTCCCTTCCTCCCTCCCTCTATCTCTCTCTTCTTACATCTCTCCCCTTTCAATCTATATCCCTATCTCCCTCTGTCTCTACTTTTTCATCTCTCTATATCACCCCACAAATATACACATTATTTCTCGATATTTATCTATATCTCCCTCCCTCTCCCTCTCCCTCTCCCTCTCTCTCTCTCTCTCCCTTCTATCCCAATATATCCCCTTATATATCTCTTCCCCCCTACTCTCCTCTCTCTATCTCTCTCCATCTCCCTCATCACTCTCTCTCTCTCTCTCTCTCTCTCTCTCTCTCTACACCTTTCTAGCTCTATATTTCTTTCTTCTTACCTCCCTCTCTCTCCCCCTCCAACGACATCTCCCTTTCTCTCCCTTCCTATCAATTCCTCTCTCTCTTCCTTCATCTGTCCCCCTTTCTCTCCCCCTGGCATGTGTGTGTATGTGTGTGCCCTCCAAATTTGTCACTATATCCCTACCTCTCTCATTATCTATCCCCCTTCCCTCCATCTATTCTTATTTTTATTTCAATCTCACCCCAAGACATAGGCACTCTCTCTCCATCTCTCCCTTGTCACTCCCTCTCACTCTCTCCACCTTTATCTCTCTATATTCCTTTGTTATTCCCTCCCATATATATTTGGAGATAACATACATCCTAATATATTAGTAAATATTATAATATAACAAATTTTATATTATAGTAATGTTAATATTATATTAATCCAAAATTAATAAATTTAATAATATTAACTCCAAAATACATTAATATTAAATACTTGATATTAATATCAAACTTCATAATTTAATTTAATAATATTATTATTATTTTAAATTCAAGGTATATGATAAAATATATTTTGAACACGGAAATACATACTTAAACATTGCCCCCATACCGAGCTACAAAATGTGCATCTCGACACAATAACATAAAAATTCTCTAATGTTTTTCATAACCTAGATCTAGTTGAATTTCATTTTTAGTAGAATAATATCATATCAACTTCATTAAATTACTAATGGATTAAATTTTATATCTTTATAGATTTTATAACCTAAATAATGGGATTCATTATTTTTTTTATAAAGGCTCGATAAAGCCATATAGGTAACCATGTAAATGCATCAATCCAGATTTTAGGAAACCACTGATCAAGCTATTTGAATTTAAAATTTAGACAATAAAGCTTTTGAAGTCATAAAAGCCACAATTTCAACACCCTTTCTACAAAATTTTGTACAACATCATTTTGTACTCTATCAGACTTAGGGAAAAAATTGTCCTTATGTGGGAGAGTTAATCATGTTGGATTCCTTAAGGAATCCTCTATCCAATTGCATATGGGTTTGAAATTTTTTAATTCATATGATATTTTTTTTCTAATTTATTTTACACATAATGCTTGAAATTTTTTTGGACAATTTTAAAAAGGTTGAATAAAAAATCAATAACATAAAATATACACAATTTTTTTTTTTGAAAAAAACCATTATATTTGTTTTTACTCTTGGATTTTGAATTTGTTTAAATATTTGAAAAATACCTTAAGCGAACATATGTGTCTACAAAATGCAATTGAAATATTACTTCACCAATTTTGAGAAATAAGAAAAAGTACAATTTTGCATAAAAAATATAATTTTAATATGAAAGAATGATTTATCTTCATGTGTGTATATATATATATATATATATATATAATTTTGAATTCTTATATGAATTTTGAGGTTTTTATTTCGATAAAAGAGCAAAATTTTGAAATTTCATAGCCACATTTGGCCCAAAAGTATAACTCGTCCTCATACATTCACCTTAAGATAATTTTATTTTAAGGAAATTAAAATATATTATGATATTGAAATAATTGTAAGAAAAAAATTAATTATTATTATTTTTTTAATTTCAATATTATATTTTATTAACTTTTCATTTAAATAAATAATAATACAAATTATAACTATATAATACATATTTCAAATGAAAATTTCTAAACACTTAATTCAAATATATCATTAAAATTTATATATAAATTAATTAATTTTTATTTTTTATTTTTTTGGGCTAACATGGTCATATTTAACCTAAAATATATAAATTTAGTATTTAATATATATATATATAAACTAGCCATGAAAATTAACTTAGTTATTATAAGAAATATTTCTTAATAAAAAATATGCATAGAGAAAATAATAATTTACCAAATCATTTTTTTCATGGCACATATTATCAATATCATTTGGACACTTTAAGCATGGAGCTACAAATGTTTTCCTCCTCTCATTACTCTTTCATAAAGTTGATGTTCTTATCCAATTATCCTCCTCCTATTTGGGAGAAGATTTTGCAAGGCATTATATGCTTGTTTTCAATGATGTTATCTTGGTATAATTAGAAAAATAAACCTTGCAGAAAATTGAGTCTTCTCACTTATTAATTCATTTTTTTTATGATTTTTATAATGGGATAACCATGTCATCATCCTCATACCATAGTGTTTGAGTACATGAAAATTTCTCTACTTTGTTGTACACATGCTCCCACAACACTTTTGAATTATCATTGTTGACGTGACTATGAATCTTTCAATATCAAAACGTGTTTTCTATTTTTTTTATTCAATACTGTGAACACTTATGCTTGACATATTGGTCATTGTATGGTACAAATTGTTCATAGCTTATCTATTTCTCAAGGTCCTATTATTAACAAATTACAAATATCCAAATAAAAGGATAGTGCTTACTAAGACGAATATATTTTTTTACTTTATGAAAACATCATTCTTAATAAATTTATAATAATTTTTTTTCTGACCTAAAGGAACCGAATAGCCTGCTTTACACATAACTACCTTGTAGCCTAGGTCAAAATATGGAGATTTGAACCCAAGTATTTTGAGTTTCAACAATTTCACATTTCTCGAATTAACCAATAAAACTACCACCAAATCAAATATAAAATTAATAATTAAAAAAATTATATAATTAAAATAATAATTTAATAAATTCTTAGTATGAAAATACTCAAAATTTGAATTTCTTTTTTATTTATATTAATATATTAATATTTATGTATTAAAATATTTATTTAAATGACAACTACCATTAATATTTTTCTCTATAATAAATATTATCATGTTATGAAAATGAATTTATGATTTATATATTGTATAATTAATTTTAAATATAATATTGTTAATTGAAGTTTATGCTTATATATTTTAACTATGTATATGTTTAGTATACATTAATATATTTTATTATGGATATTAATAAAAAAAAATCAATAATGTCAAAAATATATACTCCCCACATACATTAATATGTTTAATGTGTTCGTGTTATTACTTAATTATTGTAAAAATCTTATTCAATAATAAATAGTTTTAGAAAAAACATATATTATTATAGTAATAGAGTGCTATATGTGTTTAATGTGTCGGTATTAGTACTTAATTATTGTAAAAACCTTATTCAATAATAAATAATTTTAGAAAAACATATATTATTATAGTAATAGGGAGCTATATTTATTTTTGTTAAATTGGATCATTTAGAATTGATAATAGTTGATTATGGTAAGGCATTGTTATTATTTTTAATATAACTAGTTTTTTTTAGATTGTTTATATCGAAATATTTTTGAGAGACTTAGAATAAATATGAGTGTAAATGTTATCAAAATGTTAGGGTCTAACTCATTACATTCTCTAAGATACAGGCTATGGAATTTATGGTTTGTGATTAGTTCACACATTAGTTTCAAATGAATCACCATAAGATTTTTTCTTTAAGTTTTTCAAGGAAAATTTTCATATCATGAAATTATCAAGATACTTTAAGGAAACATAGAAAAGTATTTTTTTATTAAAATTTCATCTTTTAAATAACTATGTATAGTTATATCTTGTCAAAGTTAGGGTTTTGACTTCACCTAAAATCAAGTAATGTGGTATCTAGCTATAATTTTTTTTAATGAAGTTTCAAATTATTTTAGGAGACATATCAAAGTACCTAGGACATAAATTTTGGGTTCTACTATGCTCATAAGAGGTAGGGTCCTTCTAGGCTTGAATAATATGTTAAAATGTAACATAAATAAAGTAAGGGAATGCATCATATTTATATAATCTCGTAAAGTCTCGACCTCAAATTTTCTCTAAAAGTATTTTATAAATGATAATATTAGGTCTTCAAAAATAATATCTTTGTATAGCATATCCAACAACATCTATGATGACATCAAATCTACTTTAAACTACTCAATCTTACATTATTATAGTAGATTCCCAATAATGAAACTATAACCATTTGGAAATGTTTACTCTTGAGAAAAAATACTTTTACAAAAACATATATCACCATCATTACAAGATATACAATCTGCACCATGCATGAACCTATAAAAAAACTTTTCCCTAAAAAAATAGGGTACATTTTAGCAATGTCAAAATCATGTACCACCGAATGTATGTTTTAGTTGTTTCAAGTTGTTGAAACATGTATTATTGGCACTGATTGTGATGATAAGCTAGTATCAAATTTTTTCTTTGGGTTGATTACTGAAGAAAAAACTTTGGAGGAAGCATTGGCGACTTAGAGGAGAAATCATCGTTTCCTTTCCTAACATAGGTAACGTCTAATTCTAATTTTGGAAATAAGAATCCAAAAAGAATTGTAAGAATACTAGAAATAGGTTCAAAAAATCTAATTATCATGATTACTATGAAGACACATTTAACATTCAAAAGACATAAAAATAATGGTATCATTTTGTTTCTTGTGGTAGTTTTCAATGATGGTTTTTTGGAGTGGTTTTCAATGGTGGTTTTCCTGTGGGGTTTTTAAAGGTGGTTTTCATTTAGAATTACTTAATTTATTAAGAAAAAAAAATCTATATGCATTTTTCATTTGCAAGCTAGAAAATTTGAGAAGAAGCATTCAAGGGAAAAAAAGCATACCTGGACCATGATACTTTTTGCAGGTATGGTTCGTGCGCTCCCTAGTGGATCTTTCTGACCCTCAGTCGATCTCTATTTCATTGTCACATTCCTCAGTCAAGTTGTTTTGGCTGCAGTTTGTGAAAAAAATATGTGCACAAACCAGGACAAGCATATTTAAGAAATTAAAGGAGCTTCATCGAGCCTATAGGTCGACTGGGCTCCTTTTTGCATGGATTATTATGCAAAATAACTTCATCGAACTCGTTTTTCAAAAATCTATGCCATTTCATTTTGGCATAAATTTTGAAAAACAAAACTCTATCTAGCTTGTGGTTCGATAGCACCTAAGTAATTGCAGGTTACATAAAAGCTATATCGAGGGGCTTTTTTTACATCTGCCCTAAAATAACTTAATCGAGAGTTAAAAAATTTCTCAATAAAATGCTTAAAAAACATTCAATTTAGCTTTTTTTATTTCCTTTTCATGCTGCGTGTTTGCCAAGAAATATAAACGACCTAAACAGGTTCACCTAATTAAATTTTTTTGATTTTTAATCCAACAACATCCAATAGCACATTTACTAATAAATTTCCTAAGTCAAATTTTGGTGAACTACCATCAAAAAAATCATATAAATTCAAAAATAAATTACTAAAAGACATAAACTAAAAGATTATTTAAATTTTAAAATAAAAAAATTAACCTAATATATGCGTATAAATTCAGAACTGAATTAATAAAATATCATATAAATTCAAATGTTATATACAATTCAAAATATGAAAATTACCCTAATATAAATTTAGCAAAAATGAAGATTAGATCCAACTTCATTTTTTAGATTATAGGACATAATATAACATTACATAAGATAAGAGTGACCACAGTTATATATTATATGCATGTACACATATTGAACATTTATAACTTAATTTGATATACGGTAAAAATATGTTCAATTTTTTTTCAAATTTTAAATTAATTTTATTTATTATAATTTCAACTAAATTTAAGATTTTTATTTATAATATTTCAAATTCCATGATAAATTAAATATATTTTTGGAATGAAAAAAAATACATATAATAAACCTTTTTTTTTTTCCAAATCATTAAAATAATAAATTTAATTTAAATAAAATCATCTAAACCATCTTTGCGATTCCAATTAACAATCCACATTCCCATTTACGCAAAGCCTAAACCCGATAAGGTTGGTGATTTCTAAAACGGAATTGATTGAGAAGTTGTGTTACCCCATTACCATAAACTCAACAGTCGACTTAATCAATATGCCTTGTAGTGGGTGCTATCATTACTTAGCATTTCACTTTCTCGATTCTCCGCCTGTCCAATCATTTGTAAATCCGAAGTACCAAAAGAAAGTGAAGAGGCATCCCCCACACTGGGTGCATCGCAATTTCCACGACGACGAAGACGACCTTTTTCACTTTGCAGTGTCTTGGAGTATATGCTGTGTCCTGTTAGTCTGACATGCAGAACAAAGGCAGGTACATGAATACATGCCTTGTCGTGTCAGCAATTCACTTACTCTGAAAACAAAAGGAGGTACCATGAGTATATCCCATATCGTGCTAATCGACTCAGCAATTCACTTACTCGGTTCTCCGCTTCTGAGATGAACGTCTCCTAAAAGCGATGGCTGAACAACCCACGGATACATGTAAGCCGACCGGGATTTAACGTGATTGTACACATTTTCATAACTTTTCACATTTTCGAAAGGATAATTTGTTTACCTGGTCCCAAATAAATGAATTGTGCTAGGTCAGAGACCCGAGTTCTTCCACCCAACCTAAGTTCGCGTAAGCTTATTGATATGGAGTAGGACAAATGTGGACAAATGCTCGCCATGCGCATCTACGTGGCCTCCGTACATTGTGACCAGTTCAGTGGGTCTAGGGCGTGTTGTTGGAATTTTTGAATACAATAAATAGATGAAATGTATTTCCCCGCAGCAAAGAAACTACAACAAATTGTAAAAATTAAATAGTCATATACGTAGGCAGCGTAATACACACGAGATAAACAAATTGTTGTTTTCTATTTCATCAGTCTCAAAACAATTGAAATTACATTTTTTATACAAATGGCCAAAGACTGAAAACCTAATTCTAATCAATGTGATTCAATGTTGAACGGAAGTTCAACAAACATTTGTCCTTAGCCATCAAAAGACCCATTTCTCCATTAAATCAGTAGGAAGGCCGTATTCTCGTTTATAAATGAAAACACATAAAAACGCATTCAAAACACACAGAATGGCGGACTTTGAATTTTATCGGTTCGAGCTTTGAAACCTTATCGCGTCTCGCACCTTATTGGATTTCGATGATATTAAACTTTAACATATGGCGCTATCTATTAAACGTTGCGAACTATGATGTGCAATGTGACATGGAACATTGCATCACATCTAAAACAAAATACTTTCAGGCAATTAATCCACTAACTCCTAAGCTTTGTGATGTGTACTTTTCGCTGCCCTCTTCAGCTCGACACATGCCCCCTCTCTCGCTTTTAGGTTAAGACTTAAATCTTGTGAAGTACAGACAATGACGCGGTAAGTTGCGGTAAGTGTGAAATGTACGAATCAAAGGTTTTGCATAAATACAAAGGGTTTACAGGTTTGGCAATGCGGTGGATGGTATATGTAGATTCAGTCGATATTGTATCTGCGGGGATTAAACTTCACATCGGAAAGGCTTATGGATAAACCATAGAGTTGCGGGCGGCGAAGTTTGGACAAATGGTAAGTCAATGCGGTGGTTGAAAACAATAAACGCAGAGGATGACTCGATACTTGGTTTCTGTTGGTTGCATGGAAATGCCTCCAGTCCTTGGATCTCCTGTTATCCTTCTCTGCAATCAAAATTGATAAAGTTGTGGGTTGCTCCACTGTTTATTCATGGCAGTGGTTGCGAGTAAAATTCCAATACTCCCTCTTAATCACAACTGCCACCATCGGTCATTCGCAGACATTTTCTAAGATACTCAAAACTCTTTTGTGCTAATGGCTTTGTGAGGATATCAACAAATTGTTCCTCTGTCCTGCAATGTTGCAAAACAATCTCACCATTGTTAACCAATTCTTTTATAAAATGATATTTTGCATCAATATGCTTTGTTCTCTTGTCGAAAACAAGATTTTTTGACAATGCTATTGCTGAGCTATTATCACAACAAATTGTGGTTCCTTTGTCTTGCTCATGACACAAGACTCTCAGCATCCTTCTCATCCACATAGCTTCATAGGCTGTCGTTGTTCTTGCTACATAATTTGCTTCTGTTGTTGATAAGGCAACTATTGGTTGCTTCTTGGAAGCCCATTAAATGGCTCTTGATCTCAAACGGAACACATACCCAGATGTGCTCTTTCTATGTGATCTCAAATGGAGCACATACACTTCTAGCCCAATCACTGTTAGCGTAACCAATCAACTTAAAATTATCAGTTGAGGAGTATAGAACTCTATACTCCTTCATTCCATTTACATACCTCAATATTCTGTTGGCTGCTAGTCAATGTGTCTCCTTTGGTGTTTCCGTGAATCTACAAATTAAACTTACAACATATATAATATCACGTCTAGTTGCAGTCAAATACATTAGACAGCCAACTATGCTATTGTATAATGTCAGATCGACATTCTTACTGAAATCTTCCTTGCTTAACTTCAACCCCATGACATTTGGAGTTATTTCTGCTTTGTTGTGCTGCATGTTAAATCTCCTTAAAAATTTTGCAACATATTTTTCTTGGGAAATAAAAATTCCCTTTTCATTTTTCTTTACTTCTATGCCCAAAAAATATCTCAATAAAACCAAATCAGTTAGTTCAAATTCACTCTTCATGACTACATTAAAATCAATAATGAGAGAAATTTCATTGCCTGTGAAAATTAAATCATCTACATATAAAACAAAAATAAGGATCTTACCATCATTTTCTTTAATGTATTGTGTGGGTTCACCATCAAATTTTTCAAACCCATTTTATGGCAGGTAAGCATCAATTCTGATGTACCATGCTCTTGGTACTTGCTTCAGCCCATAAATATTTTTCTTCAACTTGCACACTTTGTGCTCTTTCCCTTCAATCTTATAGTCTGGAGGTTGTTCAACATAGACCTCCTATTTTAGCACTCCATTCAAGAATGCTCACTTCACATCCATTTGGTAGACTTTCCACTTTTCTTGTGCCGCTATGGACAACACTATTTGTACTCTCTCCATCCTTACATCTGGTGCAAAGGTTTCTTCATAATCTCTTCCTTCGTGTTGCTTGTAGCCTCTAACAACAATTCTTTCTTTATGCTTTTCTATTTTGCCTTCAACATTGCTCTTGGTCTTATAGACCCATTTTACTCCAATGGTTTCTTTACCTTGTGGGAGGTCACTAACTCCCATGTATCATTCTTTTCTATTGCACCAATTTCTCCATTGATTTCTTCAAACCATTTTTCTTCTTTTACTGCATCTTCAAAATGAATTAGGTCATCAACATGACAAAACAAAACAAATAAAGAATTCATGCCATTATTATTATCAGCTTCTTGCTCATAAATTTCACTCAAATTTCTGAATCTTGGTCTTCTTGGTGTGCTTGGAGTTCCACTTTAACTCGAGGGAGTTTATGATCCCTATGGTGTGCTTGGAGAAGCACTTGGTTTCTCAAGGCTATTTTGCTTCCTGCTTGTGGTGTGGTTTTTTGTGCTTTTGAAGGTGGAGGAGGAGCCACCATTGAGGAATTGTTTTGAGCAATCAATTCCTCTTGCTCTTCGTGAGACACACATGTCTTCATGTTCAATATTTTCTCTAAGCTTCCACCCCAAGCTTCCCCTTCAATCAACTGCACATATCTATTGATTATAACTTTCTTGGTGGACGGATTATAGAGTTTGTAGGCCTTTGATTCATCATTGTATCCAAAAAAGATACACTCCTCCCCTTTGTTGTCCAACTTTTTCCTTAATTGATCTGGGACACGTGCATATGCCACACATCCAAATACTTTCATGTGAGTGGCAAACTGCTTTATTCCACTCCATGCTTCTTCCAGAACTCTGTTCATAAAAGCTTTGTTTGGGCATCTATTCAAATTATACGCTGCAGAATTGACAAATTCAGCCCAATACTCATTTGGCAAATGTTTTGCCTTCAACATACTTATGACCATGTCCATGATGGTCATGTTCTTCCTTTCTGCAACACCATTTTGCTGTGGTGTGTACCTTGTGGTAAACTTCTTGTGTATGCCATTCTCCCTACAAAAATGTAGGAAATATTTGGAGATATATTCTCCACCTCTGTCAATTCTTAGCACTTTTATGTAGTGCCCACTCTGCTTCTCAACAAGAGCTTTGAAGTGGTTGAATTGTTCAAACACTTCACTCTTATTTTTCAAGAAATAAACCCATGTCTTTCTTGTATAATCATCTATAAATGTCAAGACATAGTGATTTCCAGCTAATGATGGCGTTTTCATTAGTCCACACAAATATGAGTGGAAAATATCCAAGGGCGCCTTTGCCCTTATACTCTTCCCTACTGGAAATGATTCTCTATGTTGTTTGCCCAAGATGCAACCTTCACAGAGGCTGCCTGGCTTCTCTATGAGTGGTAATCCTTTTACCATCCATTTTCTATGCAAGAGGTTCAAACCTCAAAATTTGAGATGTCCAAATCTCAAATGCCATAACCAGTTTTCTTCTTTCACTTCTTCTTGAAAGACCTCTTGTGTGACTGCTACTACCACACCTCCTTCCTTCAAGTTTGTTGTGATTTTGATAGGAAATATCCTATTCCTTGTCATATGCACTTCTGCAATGACCCTTTTACTTTGAGGTATGTCCATGATAGTACACACATTATTCTTAAGAAAACACATTGTATCCCTTGTTCATGAGTCGTCCAATGCTGAGAAGGTTACATTTCAGGCCAGGTACATAATATGCATCTAGCACAAACTTCTTTTCTCCCTTCCTTGTGAGTATTGATACTCTTACTTTTCCCATGACAGAGACTTCGCTTTCAGTCCCCGTTGTCACTTCAGACTTCACATTTTCATCTAGATTAGCAAACATTGATATGTTTCTAGTCATGTGGTTACTACAACCTGAGTCTAAGAACCATACATCTTCTTGTTTTTCTTGTGCTATATTACATGTTAGAAGCACATTACTCTGGTTCTCACATTACTATGGCCTTCACTTTGATTATGGTTGCTACCCCTTCCACTTGTATGTGGGCTTCTTCCTTTTCCTTGGTAGTTCGATCTTCCTCGACCTCTACCTTGACCAAAATAAATCTGTGTCTTGAATGCATGCTCCAATGAGGAGTTCGTTATTTTGTTCATTCTATGTTCGTGAGACGTCAGGGATGCACAAATCTCATCCACTGAAAATTGTGAGAGATCATTTGTATCTTCTATTGACACTACTATGACATCAAATCTTGAGGGAATACTTCTTAATATTTTCTCTACTATTCTTCTTTCTTCAATTGCCTCTCCATGAGACCTTATCTGGGTAACCAACCCAATCACATGTGTGAAGAATGAGTCTATGTTATGAGACTCTTTCATACATAGAGTTTCGAAATCTCTCCTCAGCATTTGTAGCTTTCCTATTTTCACCTTCTCCATGCCTTGATAGGTTGTCTTGAGAGTATCCCATGCATCCTTAGACTTTGTTGCTACTGCAATCCTTGGGAAAATACTCTTGTGTAATTCCTAAAAGAGATAGAAGAGGGAATTGTAGTCCTTCTTCCTATTATCTCTCAACAAGTCTCTTTCTAATGTTGTCAAAGCAGCCAATGCTGTCGCGTTTGTTGGTTTTTGGAAACCTTGTTCGACCAGCTCCCATATAGCTTGTGAAGAAAACAGGACCCTCATTGTAATGGCCCAATAATCATAATTTCTACTATTGAACTGTGGTAATTGTGAATTTTTCAGACTTGTGCCTCCTACTGCCATTCTGACTGTGTAAACAAACAATCAACTTGATTGTGTAAAACAGAAGCTTTCTCACTGCTGGAGAAATCGGCTTGTCAAATAAATCTTACAGCTTCTTCAGTAAAGAGATCTTGTTCTTTTACTGTGAGACTAGACCTGCTATGATACCATGTTGGAATTTCTGAATACAATAAACAGAGGAAATGTGTTTCCCCACAACACAGAGACTACAACAAATTGCAGAAATTAAACAGTCATACACACTGGCAACATAATACACAGGAGAGGAACAAACTACTATTTTCTATTCCATCAGTCTCCGAAAACAATTGAAATTACATTTCTTATACAAATGGTCAAAATCTGAAAACCTAATTCTAATCAATGTGATTCAATGGTGAATGGACGTTCAAAAAACATTTTTCCTTGGCCGTCAAAAGACCCATTTCTTCATTAAATCAGCATGCACGTCTTATTCCGGTTTATACATGAAAACACATAAAAATGCATTCAAAACACAGAGACTGGGGGACTTTGAATATTATTGGATCTGGCTCTGAAACCTTATCATGTCCAGTGCATTATCACATTTCGTCAATATTAAACTTTAACATATGGCGCTATCCATTAAATGTTGTGAACTGCGATGTGCGATTTGATATGGCACATCGCATCGCATCCAAAACAAAATACTTGTAGGTGCTTAATCCACTAACTTCTAAGATTTGCGATGTGCGCTTCGTGCTACCCTACTGAGCTTGATATGTGCCCCCTCTTGCGATCTCATCGCAAACAACATAAAATAACTTACGGGCGGCTGGATGGTAAAAATTGAACTTTGCGAAGTGCGTGGCTGCTGGCGATATAAAATATAAGTTCAATATCTTGCGAAGTGTGATGAGGTTTGCGGGTCCTGCTGATATTGCATCGGTGGAAACATAACATAAGTTAAAGGGCTTTAAGGTTAAGAATTAAATCTTGCGAAGTGTGGGCGGCGATGCAGTAAGTTGTGGTAAGTTTGAAATGCACGAATCAAAGGTTTTGTGAAAATACAAAGGGTTTACAGGTTTTGCAATGTGGTGGATGGTATATGTGGGTACCAGTGATATTGCATCGACGAAGATTTATCTTAACAATGGAAAGGCTTATGGGTAAACCATAAAATTTTCCGGTGGCGAAGTGTGAGAAAATGGTAGGTCAATGTGGTGGTTGAAAAACATAAACACAGAGGATGGCTCGGTACTTGGTTTGATGTTGGTTACGTGGAAATGCCTCCAGTTCTTGGATCTGTTGTTGTCCTTCCCTCCAATCAAAATTGATGAAGTTGTGGGTTGCGCCACTGTTTATTCATGGTGGTGGTTGGGAGTAAAATTCCAACACGTGTTAGGTCAGGTTTATCTGTGTTTGACTTAGGGTTCTTCATTGTGCTATGCATTTTTGTTCGGGCATGGTTCTTGTGCGTTTTCTCTCCCCAGTTTTTCTGGGGGTGCTACTGCAATGTTGTTTCTTACTATGACTGTATTTTGTTAGTTTATGGGGTCATTTCTCTACTTGTTCAAAAGGGTTTTTGGTTATTTTTATTCGTTTTGTGTGACATATTGCATTGGTTTTTCTTCCGTGTCGTCAGTATTGAGCTACTTTTTGGTCTATGTTGAGCTAGCAGATTTAGCTCAACCCGGTGTTGGTTATGGTCGTTTTGTACCCTCGAGGGGTTTTTTAGTTAAATTGCAATTTTCTTTAGTTTGATGGTTGAATTTCACTTTTTTTATATAGTGGAATGGACTTCTAACCCCACGATAGTGTGATATGCCTGTTTTGCAGGTCACTAAGTGATTTTCATGTTACTCAGTGATTTTTTGAAGCGATGGTTTTCTGGCGTGATGGCATTGAGATTCCTCCGACAAAATAACAACTAGGAGGTAGGACACCATCATACTAGACTACCTACCCGTGTTTTTTTAACACATTTAGCTGGACAAATTATTGTGGTTTGGTTTAGCTTGGTTCAACTCATCTTCGTACTTGGTTCAACTATGTGCTTGCTTGGTTCAGCTTTGTAGCTTTTGGGTTTTGTGGGTTTTTGGTATTTTTCAGTCCTCGGCTTCCATAATTTTCACAGATTCTCGAATTTTCCAGCTGAGAAAGCTTCCATTTCTTAGCTATATTGCCGAAGGTCATATTTCATGCAATATTGCTTGGCTGCTCAGCTTATTTAGCAAAGGAAGGGAGTAGTAAACAAATTTATTGTATCTTTGTTGGATTATAATGCCTCTTTGGTATTACAAGTGTTCCATGGGTTTCAGTTGGATTATTGTATCATTGTTGACGTATGGTTTTCAATATGTTAATTTCTCATTCACTAATGGGATTTCTGAGGAATAGAATTTCTTGAGGAATGTTTCTAGTGTTTTTTAAGATGTGTTGTTTGAGAATGTATATATTTATTGAAGGGTATGGTCTGTGTGGTTTTCTCTTTTTTTGAGAGAATTTTATTTATTTACAGTAATAAGAAAGGGAATTTAATTTATTTAAAAATATTTTGTGAAATAATGAGGAATGGAATTTTCCCGGATGCAGGTGACCAATGAAGGTGGGCATACGGTGAATCCATGGCATGACACATGGCTCAACCACATGGTCACGCATAGGCTCAAGCCGTGGGAATCAATATATTCCAACTTCACCCATCAATGCTCCATTAATAAACTCATCTGTCGATGCACTCACCCATCTTTCAAAATGTCTCCAAGAAGTAGCTTTCCTCCATCGCCCTCAAGCTATATCTGCCCCTTTGTGGTCTCAGAGCCGAGCTCTCGAACGCCCACAAGGAGGTGATGCAGTCTCTATTGCTGTATTGTCCTTTCTCCCTATTATCACATCTCCGACAGCCTTCATTGTAGCATTAATTTTTCTACTAAGCATTCGGCTCCCATGTCCTCTGCACATTCGACCCCACTCTCTCATCCCTTCCATAGTGCCTCCATGAGCACCATTATTCCTAGGCGCCACTATATGTGCTGTCGCTGAAGCAATGAGTGTGGAAGGGTGTCTAGGCCTCCACTTTCTAACCTCTCTGACTCTTTATCTCCCTCCCTTGAGGATTCTTATGGTCGCTATCCTGCAACCTGCAAGCTGAGACCTGGCCTCAAGGCAGTAACACTCCTTAACTCATGTTTGCACTTCCTCCACATCATTGTGCCACCCCACCATTCATTCCTCCCCTCCGTTGCCAACTTTGGAGATTCTGCCCTCTCCGTCGATTGCACACTCTTCTCAATTCCATTACATTTTCACCCTGGACCGTCCTCGCATCACTGCCACCATCTCAGTAAGCTTCAAGGAGGAATATTCCAATGCTGAGAGCCTTCACCCCAAGAAAATGCTCATAAAATCCACTCTAGACTCGATGCCTCTACTGCCTTCAAGAAAATCTAAAGTTGTCCCTGTCGTTCATGGCGCTCCCGCCTGCAGCAGCAAAAGCAAGGGCAGCACCAATAGTTATAGTGGTGGTAGTGACAACAGCAGTAAGGACTAGTCTGGCGATGATGGTGGCATGCACAGTACATGCCTTGCCATCATTCTTGAATATGCAGCGCTTCGAGATAAGATTGTTGATGACACCGAGGAGTACAGGTGCCTAATTGTGGAGAAGCCACTGCGCCTGCGCAATGACACCTAATTTCTACAGGTTTCTTTCTCTGGTTTATCATGTTGCTCCTAGACATTTTTGTCATTCATCACTTCTTTTTGTATGAAGCTGGTTTCCCCATGGTGGCTAGCTATAGTAAAACTATTTTGGTTGGTTTCCTCCTCTGGGGCAGTCACAATTTTGATCTTTTGACTCACAATGCCTCTGGAATTAGTTATTCTGCCGATTCTAGAGGTTAGACATCCCATGTACTATATATTTTTTTAAATAGAAGTTAGACTTACTTAGAAAAAAAATGACGAATGGAATTTCTTCAGGTATTTAGTGTTAAATTAATTAAAGGAATGGAATTTCTTCAGGAATGTGGTTAGTGTTGTTTAAGATGCCTTGTTTAACTTATCTCCCTGCATGGTTCATCTTATCTGCCTACTTGGTTCACTTTGTTGGTTTTGGGTTTTCTGTTTTTTTTACTGCATCAACTTCCATAATTTTCACAGATTCTCGAATTTTCCAGCCCTCGAGAAAGCTTCCATTTTTTATCTATATTTCCAAATGTCATATTGCTTGGGTGGTGAGCTTGTTTAGTGAGCGAAAGGAGTGGAAAACAACTTCATATATATATATATATATATATATATATATATATATATATATATATATATATATATATATATATATATATATATATACGAAGTATAATGTTATGAGTTTGTTGAATTATGTGGTTGTGATATTATTATATAATTGCATGATTATGTGATGTGTCTCTAAATGGAAATATGAAACCATCCAAGGTTAATTTTGATACCTTAAGGATCAATTATCCCTTATATATTATTACGTTGGTTCAACCATTTATGTGACCATGAATATGGGTGATATTTTTAGCAATCAAATCTATGTGAAAAGTCATATGGATTTTTCTACCTGAGAGAGGTGGTTGAGATCTCTGTGTGAATGATCAGATTCTTCTGCCTCCATGGTTTGGATAAGAATAATGATATATGAAATTTTATTGTCTTGTTGGTTTACTGAGTTATATACATAAGTACACATGGTTTCCTTATACGCATTAACATTGTTAATGATGGACTCGGTACTCTTATATGTGTTTCAACTAAGATCTATTACAAAATTGTGTTCAAAATATGAGAAACTTTTAGATTGTTGCCATTTTTGATATGCTCTTGGATTTTTCCATGAGTTTTGTTGGCTATTATTATTCTACGGGTAATATGTTGATGTTTCTCTACGTTTTTTTTCAATTGCATCTCTATTCTTATTGTTAGTTGCATTAGATATTGAGTTATCCACATGAATTTGCATGGTTGTTCTTTGTGCTTCATCTAATTAGGTTATGCACCATCTAAGAATGATTAGGAATTTTTATGTATTTTTAATGAGATGATTGTGTGTATCTATTCAGATAGTTTAGTGCTTTACTTGCCCATAATATCTATATTATTTTTGTTCAATTTGTGATCCACATAATAATAGTTGTTGGAAAACGGTTGAGCAATGGGCATGTTTATGTACTTTGCGAGAATCCTTATTCTTGTTACCTTTCATTTTTTAAAATGTTACGTTTGAAATTAGGGGATGAATCCTTGACTTCTAAATATATCACCCTATGGTCTGGAGTTCTTTGTAAAAAATTATTATTTTATCATTTTAGACACACTGGGGCAAGGCCCTAAGAACATATTTATCCGAGCATACTACAAATTTTTTATTTCAGTTGATTTAACTTTGTTCCTCGAGAAACCTGTGTTTCAAAATTGATCTACCTATGTTGCAAAGTTGATCTACCCATGTTGCAAAATTGTGTTCAAAATATGAGAAACCTGTAGATTGTTGTGATTTTTGGTATGATCTTGGCTTTGTGCATCATTTTTGTTGGCTATTATTATTCTCTAGTTAATATCTCCATGTTTCTATATTCTTCTTGTCAATTTCATCTCTATTCTTGTTGTTAGTTGCATGATATATTGAGTTATACACATGATGTTGCATGGTTGTTCTTTATGCTTCATCTAATCAGGTTATGCACCATCTAAGAACGATTAGGAATTCTTGTGTAGTTTTAATGAGATCACTGTGTGTACCTATTCAAATCGTTGAATGCTTTACTCATCGATAATATTTATATGCTTTTTTTTCAGTATGTTCTTGTTATCTTTCATTTTGGAAAATGCTATGTTTGAAATTGGGGGATAGATCCTCGACCTCTAAATGTATCAACCCCTTAGCTGGATTTATTTATAAAACTTAATTATTTTATCATCTAAGACAGACTGGGGCAAGGCCATCAAAATATATTTATCGTAACAGGGTTCAAATTTTTTATTTCGATTTATCTACCTTTGTTCCTTGACCATCACAATGACCATTAACAAACATTAATAACGAGAATGGTATTTTTACCATTTTCAATCCTCAATATGATGAACTCTATAATACTTAACTATGTAGAGGTGTATCTTCTTCTATGAAACCAATCCGATAGGTTTTCTCGATGGGCATAATAGATTAAAGGTCCAATTCCTTCATTGAATGCAACAATAATATATAGATAACCTAATATTAAAAAAACAATCAGAATTTCTTACGTAATTTATGAACCATGAAATATCATATTAACCATGAAAGATATTAAATATGAAATGGAAAATGATTCATAAACTATTATAGTAAAAATTTCAACATATTGCATCCATACAAAATTCACATTGTCATGTGGTTACAAAAATTTATTCATGCCACCCCTATGTGTGATGGCATCCATTTCCTGCATTGCCCAAAATGGTTGAGTTGGATATTTGACCCAAGTATGGTGGTCTACCAAAGATTGGTTGATTAGGATGTGCCTGAATGTTGCCCTATTCTTGACTCCAATTTTCCCTTTGTAGCCATGGAGGGACTGAGTATCCCAATTTTCCACTTGTGTTACTACCCCCAGCACTGACTCTAGGTGTCATATAAACATATTTAGGATTTAAATCTGCACTGGTATGGTTATAGAAGGTTGGGATAACACCTAGCTCATATCGGGGGACTTGGATGTTAGTCAAGTCTTGGTATGATGGTGTGTGCTCTACAATGTGGTCCAGAGTGTTGGACATCATCCTATTTTCCTCTAACTGGCTTGGATCATGGTATTCCCTGTTTGTCACCCCTCCTCCTTTTTCCAACACTTGGTTAGCCTTTCTTTCCTCCCTCTCTTTCCTTTCCAAATGTTTTTTATCTTCCTTATCTTCCCTTGATTTTTTTATTTGAAACTTTTCCTTTTCTCGAGCTTCTAATGCTGCAATACTTGCACCTCTCTTTTCCTTCGCCAACTCCTTCTTTCTCTTTTTACATTCCATAATTTCAGTTTTTTTTGTTCAGACTCAAATAATAAACTCATATAAGCTTTATATGTGATAAATTGTGAACTCCTCCCCAAACGAAGATAATTTGATGTTGAGTGCCTTGATGAGGCCTTCACTCTCTCTACTGGTAGCTTTAGGAATGCACCAAGTATTACCTTGCTTTCTCATGCTCCTCAAGACCTGACACGTGGATTTCAACCTTCGGGACAACAAATCAGCCCCCATTGTTGTGTTCTTAGGTACTTCATGTTGAATAATCTCCTCTTCTAGTGATCCACTGTCCACAAAATAATGAACAAGTTTGTTGTTCAACTATGATGTTTGTGAAGGAATGCCCATTCATTCCAAATTGGTGGTAGACACATTATTTCCCGTGATATTCGTCATTACTTCCACCAACCATGATGGTGGGCTTACTTGGGTTGGCATTCTCATTTTTTCATTGTTTAATGTTGTTGCATTATCATTTGAAATCAATTTTTCAATTTCATTCCCTTGATAAATTACCTCATATGGAATATCACATATATAATTTGTAGGTGGTTCAATGGGTTTAATATCATCAATGATATTGAAAATTAGTTCATGGTTGAATTTTTTCTCAGTGACATGTTCATAATAATCACCCTAGAAGTGCCCTTCAGAAAGGTATATTACACCTTCAACAACAAAAAAATCTTCTTGGGCACCAACATGGTCTTGTAAGTTCTCTGCTTCTTTACCTTCCACATAAAATTCTTAGCTACAACCAATATCATGCATAATATCATCAACATTAAGTGGCCATATACCAGTACTCCTGAATCCATCCTTGATATTAGAAGGTGTAAAGAGGCATTTTAAATTCTTTACTTGCAAGCTAAGCTAGCTCAAACCTCTTCAGTTCCACCCCTGGATTCTTTTCCATCCACGAAGCTCACTTGAACTTGAAATAGTTCTTGAAAAGACCAAACACACTGACATCAAGGGGTGGAAAATTGTGAGTGGTATGTGCTAGCAATGTTAAGAGGTCAATGCCCAAATTATTGGCCTCCTTAATTGTTTGCACAACCATGTGGATTCCATTGCCATCTAATATTGTTAGGTGTTTATTTTCAGGTAAGACACCACCTGGTACATATGCAGCAAAGTGAAAAATCCAATTCAGGAATAGTTCCTTTTTCATCAATGCATGTTGATGTGCAGCCATGCATGCACCTACTTCAGAATCCTTTATATATTTTTTAAGTTTATTTTTCCCTTTAAATAGATAAAATCCTGCTATTAAAGAACAAATTGCATTGACACAAGTGATCCACTCCCTTCTCTTAAGAAATCTTTTAGAAACATGTGTGGTCCCTCTCTTACCAATTACCTACATACAATAATTCCTTCCTGCCTAGAATCATGTTCCATCACATTTCCATATATGGTCTGGAGCATATGAGTGTTTCTTGTATGCAATAGAAAGAGTGTAATAGAACTTGGACAGAATTGGAGGGCATAGATTTAAAGCCATGTCTTTGTCTAGCCCCTTAGATGTACATAACACAAGGTTTGGATGCATCATTTTAAGCCCATTCAACCATGATTTACTAGGAAAACCATCTTTGAAGGGGTTTGGTCCCCCTTGAAATATTTGAGCTATTGTGAATTTAAGTTGTATAAGCTCTAAAACATGTCCCAATTGGGCCATCTCCTTACTCAACTCGACCATCTCGTCCTCCTCCCCTTCAGGCATAATTGTAACAAGTCGTATATGCTTTGTATTAGTCAACCTATTTATCCAATAATGTATGTTAGAGGAAACAATACCATGTTTTACTGTAGATGAATGGATTGAATATCCCTTAAAATCGATGCCTTTAATTGCAGTTATCATTTCTTGCTTTCTCCATCCTCTGATAGCACTGATTTAATTTGTTGAACTTGCACCTTGCATTGTGGTTGAAGGCGGGTTTGTGGTTGATGGTGGGATAACATGATCTCCTACCACAATTTCCTTTTCAATGAAATTTCTAGGAGCATTGGGAGAATTCACATCACCCCCCCTATTGTCATCTAATGAACTGGTCCATAGCTGGGTCCCCTTCAACCCTCACCTCATCCAATTCCTTGTTTGATCTGCAATAGAAACCCTTGGCATGGGTAGAAAAACCTACAGATTTACCACATTATTCCGTTTGAAAAAAATAAAAAATGTTGATTTTTCTTAGTAGTCCACCAATCATTCATGAATTGAAATTACATGTATATAACTCTCTTGCAAATAAGTATATAATTAATAATACCATGTCAAAATTGTATTAGAGTACAACAATAGTAAGAAATTTGATAAGTATTAGAATACAATTGTATTTATGTATGAATTCTAATATCAATAGGAGAATGATAAGTAATATGTATTTATTGTTAACAACATGGCATATTCTATTGCTTGTTGTCAACTCTTGTGTTTCTGTACAAAAATATAAGAAAGTTCAAATATAATACATGATTTTTGTTGCATCTCATTTTTCTAATCCCTGGTAGTTATTCCCTTGCAATCTTGTAGTTATCTCATCTTAATTTGATAATATAATAATTAAAAAGAAATTTACAATAATCATATACAAGTGATAAATAGTAATTGGTATTTCTATTCATTTAAAAATTACTTTAGTTTACCCTTGTTTCTCAACTAAAATAATGATCAAGTAATCAATATGATAACATTATTCAACAAAAACTTGTATGTCTCCAGCAACTAATGAATAGAATTAATGTAACATTGTGCACACATTATAATTGTATGTCTCCAGCAGCTGATGAATATAATGAATGTAACATTGCCTGAAAACTATGATTTTATGTGAACATGCTAATTGTATGTCTTCAGTAGCTGATGAGTGGAATTAATGTTTCAAATGAAAAAATATAAGGGTTGATGTTTTATAGTATTTTTATCTAGAATTTACTAAGGAATATTAACATGGACTTCCATCTCAGAAATTCAAATGTTTGTTCTCAATTGATTTGTACATGATCCAATGGTTAATAAGCTTCCAGGGTTGATGCTTGTGGTTTTGTGTGTTTAATTTCTGAATTGAAAGGGTTGGTGTCATTTATTGCATACTATGAACTAATTCTTGAATTGAATGGTGTCGTTTATTGTCTGCAATACGTTGAATGGTTAAAAACACATGTAGACATGGCTGACACACATTTCACCTATTCTTCTGCCGGTATTAACCAACAATGGGATGTGTTTCTCCAATGGAAATGAGTGGGTGATGGTTTGATGGGATAGGTGTAATCTTGGATAAATATCAATGGAATTTTTTGTAGTGCATTTTGACTTAATTAGTAATTCAGAGCTAGAGGCAGTTGGGATGATACGCCTTGTCAACTTGTGATGTTAAGGCTTGGTGTTTGATATTTTTTGGTACAATCCATATATGGGCCCATTTTGGACATATTTATATAACTTATATAAATTAATATAAACTATATATGTGCATGTTTCTTATGGATTATGATTATTGCTTGATGGATGTGTAGGACCAACACTATATCTAGTGTTGTTCCCTGCAAAAAAATAGAAGCCTATCCCCTATATACAACCATCAAAGAGTAGTGACGTCCAATAAAATTTGAGAAAAAACTTCATGGGAAATGGTGTTTCTATATTTCCTACCATTTTAAGGAATTTGATGAAATGTGATGCATTTATTTGTTTTAGACACTACTAGTTGTCTTTTCATGATTACACTTTAAGGGAATGTACATAATTAAATTTTATATACTCTATGATTTGTAAACTTCTGTGGGTATACACTAGGTAGTTCATCACAATATCTATGATAAAAAATTATACTAAAATCCAAAATTATCCAATCAGGATTAATTTTTGTGATATTTTATATAAGTTTTAAATTAATATTGTTTTCTTATACAAGAGATATAAAATGTAGAAAATATAAGAACATATAAAAAAATTACTCACAAACCATAATAACACAAATATATGACATGCAAAACACTTTTGGGATAAATCCCAAATAGAAGGTGAGGTTGTTGTGACTCTCCCTTTGTTTCAATGGAATCATTCCAAATATAAAGGAGTGAGAGTTGTGGTTGATGGGATACTATAGAACAAAAAACATTTTTATTCTCTTGTCTTTATATCCAGACACATCTAGTTTATTCTAATATGGATGTAAATATGCTAGAATAGAATTGAACACCTTTTCCTCCTAGTGGTTCAATTATAACATAATATGATAGGCATCTATGGGTAAATTTGACACATTCAACCCTCAATATTATTTAAAAATTAACTATTTTAAAGTATTGTTCATATTTCCCACATGGATATTCCATTTTATGTTAGTAAAAGGGGATAATGTGGCATCCTCCCAAATTGTGGTGGTAAACCATGATAGGTCAACTCCTAGGAGGCATAAATTTTGTGTATGAACCAAAATTTTCATGATTGTTACACTGTTGGAAAGGTGTATGAGTGTATAATAGAATTAGAGGATGATTCACTTAAGTAATAATTTTTTTACCCCCAAAAATCATCATTTGAAGCTTCGAACTACCCCTAGAGGGTTTTCGGCCCTAATCATCCAAACTAGTTATTGTTGCTAAAAATACTCCTATAAGCTTATTTCTTTGATATTTCCACCATATAAGCATCGATATGGGTGAAAAAAAATATAGTGACATAATGTAGATCATATATGCTCATTCTAGGACACTTTTGTTACCCAAACGATTTTACAAAATGAAGTGAGGAAAATTTTCTTCTACCTTCTACTTAGAGTATTATTTAGCCTTGTGTGGAGGATGTCATTTTAACCCAATATATAAAAAGGTCATTAGACCCCTGTGGTGTCATTATATACCTCTTCTAAGAAATAATTTCCTCTATTAACTCTTCATGAGCATTTGGTGATGAATCCTCTATAAGAGGTAGTACCTTCTCCTCTTCCTTATCTATCATAGAAGACTCATAGTAATTTTTCAAATATTCGTTTAATTCAATTTATTATAATTTTAATTAAGACTGACATGGAAAAATAAATTTTATAGTATGATTTTAATAAAAATTAGTTAATTAAATATAAAAAATCTTTAAATTTTTTGATATTTCACATTTTATAAAATATAAAATAAGATAGACGAAATGTTTTTTTGTCATAAAAAAATAAATATACTATATGTAATATTAATTAAAATAAAATCATTTCAACCATATTTGTGGTTCTAATTAACAATTCACATTCCCATTCAAGTAAAGGCTTAACCAAATAAGGTTGGTGTTGTTGGGATTGGAATTTATTCAGATGTTGTGTCATACCTTTAATATCTACTCCATAGTCAAATTTATCAATATCATGTGTCATCGGTGCTTATATTACTTAGAAGTAAACTTCATACGAGAGGATCTACAAATAAAAGTGTCCTTCAAAATATCATAAAAATCAAAGTCATTACATGGAAGTGAAACCAAGACCAGATTGCAGTGCTTGTCACCTTCATTCCAACGGTGTGAATGGAACCCAAATCCAAGCTCAAAATGGTCAAGTTATAGTTGGTAAAATTTTTGGTCAAACTTGGCCAAGTGGCATGGCTAATGAGGAAAAAGTTTGGCAGAAACTCGCGCACATAATCTAGCCACCGAAGTGGGGGAATTTGTCGAATCGTTAACTTGTCCAGTACCCATTATTTTCCGGTCAGCGGTTTTGTACTGGTATGCCTTAATCTATATATATATATATATATATATATATATATATATATATATAATTGGTTTATGGGCCATGAACATTGCCAAGAAAAACATAAATATATATTATAAACATGGTGGTGGGAGTTCAAACCCCGCAACCACATACCCCAATGGTTGGATATTATATATTATAAAAATGTTGTGTATGGGATGGACAGTCCACCACCAACAGACTGGCCCAACCCTATGTAGAACCAATAAGACATAGCCACCAACAAACCCTGTCATATTATGTAACTATCAGATATATGTAACCAAACTTTTCCGCATTTAAATAATAGTCGAGCTATTATGGGAGGCAAGAGGTTCGAAATCAGGACCTCCATCGACTGAAATGGCTTTGCCACCAATGCGCCACAGGCTCATTCCTTGGTTTCTTTGCCATAAACATATATTTAATATCAAACAATTTAGTTGATCATCGATCAGAGGTAGATTGGAGGAGTGGAGGAACCCTGAGCATGTAAAGGGTGTGGAACCTTCAGCGAGGAGAATGAAGAGATTAAAAAAATATTCCCTTAGAGTGTTAGAGGTGCCAGTGTCAAAATTGGACAATTTTATAGTCAAATTTTCACATTTTCCTGCCAGGAATTCAGTAGTCGCGTTTGTTTCTCTAGTTGAGATCTCCATTTTCAAGCCATCATCCGGATTGGAGGTATATGGGTCATTTTTGTAATGTTTCTTGTACTTGATTTATTTGATGCCACTTAATAAAATAAGGGCTCCCAAATGTTGAGGAGGGCGTGGAGACACAACCCACATTAGGTGAACTCATTAATCAAATAGTTATGTATTTGATATTATTATTTCTTATGTTTTTCTTCTTCTTTTCATGTTGTTTAATTTACCTAGTTAACATGCTCTGTTATATGTAATTCGAAATGCATACTTGAAGCGAGAGATCTTCGATCAAGTTTGGTATCATAGAAGGTCTCTTTCAATGTGAATTGCATGAGCATATGTTACAGAGGAACAAGATCCGATGAGATGAAGGAAAACTCAGGCCCTTCAATCCTAAATCAGGGCATGCACCACGAAGATGAAACTTGGAAGATGAGGATGCATGAGAAAAATAAGAGCAAAATTATCACAAGATATTCTTTAACATGCGAGATAAATTTCAAAACCTATTTTCGGAATATGAGAAGACAATCAAGCACAAGAAGAAAGAGCTCGAGGGTCATTCATCAATACACCATGAAGGTGGAGTAAGAGAACCACCTCCCTCTCCATCCACTATTGAAAGTTATTATTCTTCTTCCTCTTCTCATGATTCTAATAGACAACATAGATATACATCTAAGAAACCATTTTGTAAGCTAGATGTAAATTTTGATTTGCGCACATATAATGGTGAATGTAATGCAGAGAAACATAAAAATTCCATTATATAGATTGAGGTGTATTTCCTCATTCAATAGATCGATGAGGATGAGGCAAAGATCTAGTTAGCATCCCTTTGGTTGAGTGGAACCACTCTTGTTTGGTGGGAGAGGAAGTTGTAGAAAGGAAACAAAAACTTGGGTAATCTCCTTTCTTCTTGGTCCAATATTTATTTTGCATTAAAATATTCGTTTTATCCTATGGGTTATCGACAAAAGGAATCAATCGAACATAAATATTTAGGGCAAGGAAAGGGTCAAAATGTACAAATATTCATATAAGAGTTTATAAAACAAGCATTAAATTTAGGCATTCCACTTGATTCCCGAGATTATAACAAATTATATTGGTGCTTTACATAGCTACACCGTACATTCTTTGTTATTATTTTAGCCTACAACTATTGATGTGGCTAGTGTGAAGCCCATTCACCTTGAAAGAATGGGAAAGAATGGAAAAGAAGATCAGTCAAAGAAATCATCTTTCAAACCTCATAATGGAAATTTCAAAGGAGAATGCAAGGGAAAGGACATAAAAGGAATCTACAACCAGGAAGGAGGAAGGAGCAAAGCCATATTCCACTCACTTCAAGAAGGATGTCCATGATGATGAACAATGTTGGAAGTTAAATCCGCACTTAAAACCAAAGAGATTTGATGGGAAGAATAAGAAAAATATGGTAGGAATCACATAGCAGGACCTTAGACCTGACTATGGTGATGAGGCATTCATCACACCAATGGGCACACAAGGTATGATTAGTCTTCATGTTATTGAAAATTTTGAATCACTTGAAAGTACAAGTTCTTCAAAAGAGCCTCTTTTAATGAATGAAATAGAGTTGAATTGTTCCACATTAGAGTCATAATGAAACATAATAAAGTGGAAACCTTATTTGATCGAGGTTCACAAGAAAAATTTATTTCAGAATCCATTGTAAACAAATTGAGATTAGAAGCTAAGCCTCATATGAAACCTTACCCTCTTGGTTGGGTGTGTGATAAAGAAAAATCAATGCAACCAAATAATGTAAGGCTAGATTTGTGATCGCATCCAAACTAGTTGATGAGGTTGATATTGATGTTGTAGCTTTGGATATCTATGGTATTTTACTAGGGAGTCCATATCTATATGACAGGAAATCATTTTTATTTTTCCATGAAAACAATTATCATATCACGAAAGATGAGGTGGAATACAGTATTAGAGCTCATCATACCAAAGTAAATGCTAGTCTTGTAAGTGCAGGTCAGATGAAAATATCGGTGAATTCCAGTAAAGGGTGCATTCTCATGGTTCTGAGAGAAAAATATGTGGAGGCATCCGATGCTTTCGAACATTTTGATCCCACCCATAAAATGGAATTGTGTGAAATTGTTTCTAACTATTATGATAATTTTCAAGAACCAAGTGGGTTACCTTCGAAGAGTGAAATATAACATGAGATTCACTTGTAGTAGGATGCTCCTTTAGTTAATATTGGTATGTATAAGCTGTCAATAATCTAGATGGAAGAGATAAAGAAATAGTTGCAGGAATTACTAAACACAGGGGTCATAATACCAAGTTCTTCTAGATGTGACTCACCTATCATGTTGGTTCCAATGAGGGATGTCACATGTAGGATGTGCATCGACTAAAAGGGACTCAAAAAAATAATGGTCAAGAATCGATATCCTCTCCCTCATATTGATGACTTATTATGAATTGAGTTTTTTTTTCTATTTTACAAAAGCAGACTTGCGCAGTGGTTATTAATAAGCCAGGATTGCAGAACGGGATGTGTGGAAAACTACATTCAAGAGAAGACATGGATTTTTTGAATGGATGGTGATGCCATTCGTAACGTTCAATTCTCTAGCCACATTCATGAGGGTGATGAATGATATTTTCATGCCATTTCTTGATGCTCTTGTACTTGCGTATCTTGATGACATTCTTGTTTATAGTAGGAAATGGGATGATCATGCCTGTCATGTGAAGAAAGTTCTTGAGGTTTTGAAAAATTAAAATTTTTATGTTAAAATGTCGAAATGTGAATATGGTAAACCATTTTTGTTTACTTCGGTCACATTGTTAGTGGTGGAAAATTGAAAATAGATCCTTCCAATATTTAATTGTTTATAAAGTGGCCTAAAGCCACCAATGTCACAAAGGTCCGTATCTTTTTGTGTGCAGTACAATATTAGAGAAGATTCATTTCCAAATTCTACATCATTGTATCTCATTTACACGCTTTGACAAGCGTGAAGAAAACAATTTAGTGGGGAGGAAGAAAAATAAAGACTTTGATACACTGAAACAAAAAATCAACATCGCACCGGTTTGTGTATTACCTGACCTCCATCAGCTTTCTAAGATAGAGATAGATGTCAAATGATATGCCATGGTAGAAGTATTGGTGCATAAAAGGAAACATGTATGTTACGATTAAGAGACATTCTCCTAAGATGTTGTGCACTATCCCACATATGACAAGGAGTTGCATGTCTTGGTTTAAAGTGTGAACAAGTGGAAACACTACCTTATTGGGAAGGAGAGCATCATTCACACATATCACCAGCCCTTGAATTACCTTCATTCATATACCAAGCTTCAAAAAACACGTAATTTTAGATGGATAGGATTCCTATAACAATTTTAGTTGGTAATAAAATATAATAAGGGCACCAGCAACAAAGTGGTATATATGCTTTCTCGCCCTCATATTTCTACATATATCGTTTTGAAAATGCTTATTTATATTTTGAAATTTATGCTAAACAATATGTTGATGATGTCAATTTTAAGGATATTTATGCAAAACTAATGCATGTTTCACGAGTGGATAATTATCACTTGCAAGGAAAATTGTTGTACCATTTTGTAAAACTTTATATACCCATGAATGAAATGGTACATGTAATAAGAGAGGCACATACCTCCCTTGTGTCAACTTATTTTGGTGTAGAAGATACTTTATGTCATTTACAAAGGTTTTATTTTTTTCCACACATGAAAAATATTGTGACTCAATATGTAAAGGTATGTGTGTTGTGTTCAGTTTCCAAGCCCTCTAATAAAAAACTGAGGCTCTACACAACATTACCTGTTCTGAGTCATCCATGGGAAAGTTTGTAAATGGATTTTGTAGGGAGATTTCCTTTGTCTAGGAGAGATCATGACTATTTGTGTGTCGTTATTGAGCGATTTAGAAAAATTAATATATTAATTCCTTGTAAGAATAAATTCACTATAGAGCATAATCCTCATATATTCTTCCAATTTGTATGGGTCCATTTTCAGCTGCCCACATCCATTATGTCTGATTGATATTCTCTCTTTCTTGGAGATTTTTGGACAAGTTTTTGGAGAATGATGGACACCAAGCTGAAGAGGATCATGAAATTTCATCCACATACCGATGGAAAAATAAAGGTTGTCAACCGTATAGTGGTACACTTGCTCAAAGGCTATTGTGGTAAGAATCCAAATTTTTGGGACAACCAGCTTCCTTATGTGTAACATGCATACAACTGAGCAGTGAATTCATCCACTCAGGGATCGCTGCTTGAGACATGCTTTGGTTATTTACTAAAGGGTCCCTTATACATGGTATTTGGGAAAGATAAATATTCCAGTTGGTGGATGACAGTGACAAGGCAAGGTAGTTCATTTAGTGGATACATATGATTCACAAGGCAATGTAGGAGTAGGTTGAGAAAATTTAGGGTAAATACAAAGCTTGAAATGAAAAGCTCTGACTTGATCACAAATTATACGTTGGGGACAAGGTGTGGCTACAGATTATCAAATTAGTGTGAAATGAGAAGGAAATAAATTGCAACCAATCCGATATGCTCCATTCATCATTTTAAAAGATTGGAGACACTCCTTTTCATCTTAATTTTCCAGCATACATGCAAATTTATTCATTGGTGAATGTTGAAAACTTTAAGCTTTATGAGCCTCCCTTTATCATGGACACCAAAGAGTTTATACAGGTTCCTATAGTGTACGATTTTGCACCTGAATACTTGGATGAGCTACTAGAGGACATCATTTGTGTTGGCTTAAAAGGAATGCATCTAAGTAAGGGTCAATGGATGGAAAAGGACAATGTGAGGGAGAAATTCCCTCACTTTCTAATTGAATGATAAAGGTTTTTGTGGTCCAAAATCTCCTCAGTGGAGAGGAATGATCTAGGAGGATCCAGAAATACAAGTGGCCTTGGAAATAGCTCATAAATCAAAGTCATTAAATGGAAGTGAAAAAGAGACTAGATGGTAGTTCTCGTCACCCTAATTCCAACGTCGTGAACACCACTCAAATCTGAGTTTGTATGGTCAAGTTATAGCTGGTCAAAATTTTGGTCAAACTTGGCCAAGTGGCAAGGCTAACAAGGAAACAAATTGACAGAATCTTGGTGCACTGAATCTGGCTACCGAAACGAGTGAATTTTTGGAATTGTTAATTTTTCTAGTAGCCATTATTTTTTGGTCAGTGTTTTTTGATTGATATGCCTTTGTTTATATATATATATATATATATATATATATATATATATATATATAATTGGTTGGCAGTCCGCTAACCTCATCAACTAAAACATAAATATATATTATAAACACAGTGGAGGGTAGTCAAACACCACCACCGCATACCCCAATGGTTGGATATCATATATTATAAAAAAGTGTGTATATGGAGTGGGGGGGACACCCCTGGCGGACCTTCCCAACCACCGGTGGAACCAATAAGACATAACAACAAACAAACTATGTCATATTATGTAATTGTCACATCTATGTAACCAAACATTTCCACAATATGGCAGGTGAGGGGGTTGAAACCGAGACCTCTACTAACCTAAATGGATCTGCCACTAATGAGCCACATGCTCATTCCTTACTAGCTCTACCGAACACATTTATTTAAACTCAAACAATTTTGTCGACCAAAAAGCAGAGGTGAATTGGAGGAGCAGTGGAACCCCGAGTAGGAAGAGGGTATAGAAACCTTAGCGAGGAGAATCAAGAGATGCCAAAAATATTTCCTTAGAGTGCCATAGGTTTCGATGTCATAATTGGAAAATTTTATAGATGATTTTAAACATTTTCATGTTAGGAATTCAGTCCTAACGTTCGTTTCTCCAGTTATACTCTCCATTTTCATGTCATCATCCTGATTGGAGGTATAAGGGTTATTTTTGTAAATTTATTTGTATTTGATTTATTTCATGCCACTTAATAAAATAATGCCTCCCCATTGATCTATAGGGCCAAAGATGTAGCCCACATTGGGTGAAATCTGTAATCAAATTGTTGTGTCTTGGATCTCATGATTTCTCATATTTTTCCACTTCTCTTCATTTGGTTAAAATTACCTGGTTAACATGCTCTGTTATATGTAAATCTAAATTCATCTTTGAATTAAAGTATCTTGGATCAAGTTTGGTATCAGAGAAGTTATTTTTCTATGTGAATTGCATGAGTATATGATAACTAGGATCAAACTCCAAAGAGCTTAAGGAAAACTCAAATCCTTTGATCCTGAAGTGGGGCGTGCACCATGAAGAGGAAACATGGAAGATGAGGATACATGAGAAAAATAAGAGTGAAATTATTGCAAGATATTATTCAACATGGTATATAAAGTTGGAAATATATTTGCAAAATCTGAGAAGATGATCAAGCACGAGAAGAAAGAGCGTGAGGATCATTCATTGGTACACCATGAAGGTGGAGGAGGAGATCCACCTCCCTCTCTCTCCACATGTGAAATTTCTTCTTCTTCTTCCTCTTCTCATAATTCTAATAGGCATCACAGACATACATATAAGAAAGCATTTTTAAATCTAAATGTAAATTTTGATTTTCCGACATACAGTGGAGAATGCAATGAAGAGAAAATTAACAATTGGATTAGATAGGTTGAGCTGTATTTTCGCATTCAGAAAATAGATGAGGATGAGGAAAATATTCAGTTATCATCCCTTCGACTGAGTGGCAGCGCTCTTGTTTGGTGGGAGAGAAAGTTGCAGAAATGAAGCAAAAGCTTGGGTAATATCCTTTCTTCTTAGTCCATCTTTTTTTAGCATTAAAAGATTAATTTTATCCTTTGGGTTATTGAGAAAAGGAATTATTAGAATAGAAATATTAAAGGAAAGGAAAGGGTCAAAATGTAAAAGTATTCATAGAAGAGTTTAGAAAATGAGCATTGAATTTGGGCATTCCACTTGATTCACCCGAAATTGTAACAAAGTATATTAGTGATGTACATAGTTACATCAGATATTTTTTATTATTATTTGAGCCTACTACTATTGATGTGGCCAGTTTGAAGGCCATTCACCTTGAAACAAGGGGAAAGAATGAAAAAGAATATCATTCAAACAAATCTCCTTTCAAAACTCATAATGGCAAGTTCAAAGGAAAAGGCAAGGGAAAGGACATAAAGGCAGCTACAACCAAGAAGGAGAAATGAGAGATTCCATCTTGCCGTAACTACAATAAGCATGACCATGATGATTAGCATTGTTGTAACCTACATCCAGAGTTGAAAACAAAGATATTTGGTGGGAAGTAAGAAAAAGATGGTAGCATCAACGTAGCAGGACCTTGGATCTAATTAAGATGATGAGGGCACACAAGGTACTCTTTCTCTTCATGCTAACGAAAATTATGAATCTCATGTCAGTACAAGTTAATCAAAAGACCCTCTTGGTAATGAACTAAATATAATTCAATTGTTCCACATTAGAGTCATAATGAAAGATACTAAAATGGAAACCTTGTTTGGTCTAGTTTCATAAGAAAAAATTATTTCAGAATCCATGGTAAAGAAATTGAGATTAGAAACTAAGCATCATCCGAAACCTTACCCTCTTGGTTGGCTGTGTAATAAATAAAAATTACATGTAACCGAATAGTCTAAGGTTAGGTTTATGATTGCATCCAAACTAGTTAATGATGTTGATCTCGATGTTGTATCTTTCGATATATTTCGTATTGTATTAGGGAGTTTGTATCTGTACGATAGGAGATGTGTTTTATTTCATCATGAAAATAAGCAACATCTCACAAAAGATGAGGTGGAATACATTGTTAAATATAATCATACCAAAGTCAGTGTCAGTCTTGTAAGTGCAGGTCAGATGAAAATATTGGTGAATTCCAGTAAAGGGTGCACACTGATGGTTGTGAGAGAAAAAGATGTTGAGGCATTTGATGCTTTCAAAGTTGTGATCCCACTCATAAAAATGAATTATGTTAAATTGTTTCTAAATATGATGGGATTTGTCAGGAACCAAGTGGGTTACCTTCATAGCATGAAATCCAAAATCACATTCACTTGCAGCAGGATGATCCTTTAATGAACATTAGTATGTATAGGTTGTCAGCTATTGAGATGGAGGAGATAAAGAAACAAGTGCAGGTATTACTAAACCAAGGGGTCATCATAACAATTTCTTCTCCATGCGGCACACCTATCGTGTTGCTGCCAAATAAGGATGGCACATTAAGGATGTGCGTCGACTATAGGTAACTCAACAAGATCAAGGTGAAGAATCTATAACCTCTCCCTCGCGTTGAAGATTTATTAGATTGATTGAAAAATATTGTCTATTTCACAAAAGTACACTCGCAAATTCATTATCATCAGGTCAGGATTGCATAAAAGGTGTGTTTAAAACTACATTCAAGAAGAAGCAAGGGTTGCTTGAATGGCCAGTGTTGTCGTTCTTACTGTGAAATTCTCTGGCCACATTCATGAGGGCAATGAATGATATTTTCAAGACATTTCATAATGATTTTTTACTTGTGTATATTGATGACATTCTTGTTTAAAGTAAGACATGGGATGATCATGTGTGTCATGTTGAGAAAGTTCTTGATGTTTAAAAAAAATAGAAATAAATTGTATATTAAAATGTCGAATTTTTAATCTGGAAAGACCTATTTTGTTTACATGGGTTACATTGTCGGTGGTGGACAATTTAAAATATATCCTTCCAAGATTTAAGCGAATGTAATGTGGCATAAACCCACCAATTTCATAGAGGTTCGTATATTTTTTGGTGCAGTAAAATATTGGAGAAGATCCATTTTCAACTTCTTTGTCATTGCATCCCTTTTACATGCTTTTAAAAGTGTGAAGCAAAACTTTTAGTTGGGAGGAAAGAAATACAAACCCTTTGATACTGTGAAACCTCAGATTTACCCTCTCTTTGACAATTTTTCTCACACCTTTCCATCACTTTCCCATAGGATCACAAACCCCAATCAACGAAAAATGCTATGTTTTGTCTTAAGGATGCATTAAAATGACTTCCATATTATATTTTCATGCTCTTGCTATTTGGATAGATTTTTGCAATTTAGCTACAGAATACAACCTGTTCTACAAATAAATGTGTGTTATGTAGCCACTCTCATGGTTTAGCGATTTAAACGTGTCAACTGAGTAATTAGGCCACATGGGTGTTTCTAGAATGATGCCTACATGGATTCTATCCTACTCACTCAGTCCGGATCGACAGAAAAGCGAGCCTAAACTCATGGTGAAAGATGGAGTCAAAGTGTGTTATCCAAAAGCAGTAGGACTCTTGATTTTCTCTATCAAGAGTCCAACAGTCCTATTGCAATTCTAAATTCGAATTAGAAAGATTCTAACAGTCCTATTGCAATTCTAATTCCAATTACCAACCTGTAGCAAGTATATCTCATAAAAAATTATGTATTTTCCTTTAAATATCGGTTGTACAAGACCAAGAAGATAGTTTAGAAATTAAGTGTCAAACTCAGGTTTTTTTGTTCATACTCTAAATATAGATTTCACTTTATCACAATACAAAGTTAATGTTGCCAATGATTTCTTGATTACATCCTTAATTAGATAGAAGTTAAACAACATCAGTTGTAGAGGGCCCCTGCATCTTAAGGAGGTTTTTTTCATTTATGTTTTTAGCTTAATTTCATTACTCTGTTTTTCAGCAAAACACTTTTCTAAATTAGGTTTATGATTCATTTCATTTTTTAATCAATAGCATAGTGATAAATAAAAACTGTGCAGCCTTATTCTTCTAAGATATTTCATGGAAATAGAAAGATTTGTTTTCAAACTGAATTAAAGATTGAAGTGATAAGAAACCATAGTTTCTTAGTTACTATTTTGTCCTTTATTTCTTTAGAACAAAATTTTCAATTCACTGTGTTAACATAAGTTTATAAGAGCCATTCGAATTTGATAATATCCAACTAAATGGTTAAATGTCTCATTCATACAATGGTTGAATTTACCTTCCAGATTGTTATTTACTTTGCATAGAGACTAACACATAATTGAATTTTCATATAGCATCTCAAGAAGTTAACACTTCACATTTGAATGTTGCAGGAAGGTAAAATATACACTAGTTGTTTTAGTTAGTCTTACATGCTTTCATATTTTTTTTTTCAGATCCTCACTTAATTGAAAATAGTGATATTCCTAAAAATAATTCTAAAAGAGGTTGATTTAGTGATGTTTCGAGATTGAATGGTTGAATGTCTAATGAGTGAAATTTCTGAGTTACCTCTTTATGGGCTTTACTTAGTTTTCTAGTTCATTAAGTATAATTAGTTGCCTGACACTATCTCAAGGAGATCATACTCCATAATTGAATATTGGAAGTAACTAAATGTACCTTAGATGTTTTCATTGCATTCTTTTCTTACTGTTTTAAGACATTATCAAATTAAGTACAAATAGTTACTTAACATCATCTCAATAAGTTCATGCCTAATAATTGAATGTTGAAGTAACCATAAATACCTTAGTTATTTCATTTTGTACTTTTACTTAAGATAGGCATTACAATTTTCAATCTTAATTTTAGAAATAGATCCATGGATTAGGACTAATTATCAGATAATATAGATGCTTTGTTTTCCTTTTATGAAAATTATATTAACTTAGAAACACTTCCTTTTCTCCCTTCTTAAAAATCATTAGATTCCTTTAACTCTTTTCATAGTTCTAAATTTAATATTCTTAAACATCAAAAGAGAAAAACCCCCAAAACAACATAAAATACATACAACGAATCAAGAAATAGGCTTCTAACATATATAGTGCACCACACTTCACAAGATTACTAATTAATTTAAGACATTAAATTGACTAAGAAGATACATTGAAAGAGAATATGAACACTACACCGGTTTTGGCCTTACCTAACCTCTAATAGCCTTTTTCTATCAAGACATATTCCAATGGATACACCATGGGAGAAGTATTGATGCAAAAAATGAAACCTGTATGTTACCATTGAGAGATATTCTCCCATGTTTTGTGAACCATCTCGAATATGACAAGGAGTTGTGTGCCTCGGTTCAAAGAGTGAAGAAGTGGAAACATACATGATCGACAAGGAGACCATAATTTAAATAGATCACTATCCTTTGTAGCACCTTCATTCGCATACCAAGCTTCAACAAAAATATCATTTTAGATGGATTGGATTCCTCCAACAGTTTCACTCGGTAATAAAATACAAGAAATGTGGCAGCAACAATGTGGAAGATGTGATTTCTTTTCATCTGATTTTTGCATTTATCGTTTTTCCAAATGCTTCTTTATCATTTGAAATGTATCTTGAAAAATATGATAATGATGATTATTTTAAGGATATTTATGCAAAAGTGACATTTGGTTCATAGGTGGATATTTATCACTTTCAAGGAAAATTGTTCTACCATCTTGGAAAACTTTGTGTACCCATGAATGAAACAGTACATGTAACCAGAGAGGCACATAACTCTCCTGTGTCAGGTCATTTTGGTGCAGAAGATACCTTATGTCATTTGCAGACGTTTTTTTTTTTCCTCACATGAAAAATATTGTGAGTAGATATGTAAAGGGATGTGTATTGTGTTAAGTTTGCAATCCTGCTAATAGAAAACTAGTGCTCTACACACCACTCCCTATTTTGAGTCCTTCATGGGAAAGTGTCTCAATGGATTTTGTATGCGGTTTTCCTTTAACTAGGAGAGGTCATGACTATTTGTATGTTATTGTAGATCTATTTAGAGAAATGTGTATATTAATTCCTTGTAAGAAGCAGGTTACTATAGAGAAAATTGCTCATCTCTTTTCCAATTTGTACGGGTCCATTTTCGGCTACACACATCCATTGTGTCTAATCGAGACTCTCTCTTTCTTGGAGAGTTTTGGATAATTTTGTGGAGAACTATCTACACAAAGCTAAAGAGGAGCACAAAATTTCATCCACATAATGATGGAGAAAAAGAGTTTGTCAAATCTAAAGTGGTACACTTACTCCAAGGCTATTTTGGCAAGCATCCCAACTTGTGGGACAAGTATATTCATTATGTGCAACATGCATACAACCGAGTAGTGAATTCATCCACTCAGAGCTCACTCTTCAAGACATGCTTTGGTTATTTTCCAAGGGGTCTATTATACATGGTATTTGGGAAAGAAAAATATTTTAGTGGGTGAGATGACAGGGAAAAGGCAATGAAGTTCATTTAGTGGATACAGGTGATTCCCCAAGAAGTTTAGGAGGAGCTGGAGAAAATTCATGGTCAATACAAAACTCTACATGAGAAGCACCGAATTGATCACCAATTCTAGGTTGGGAAACAAATTTGGCTACACATCAGCAAAGACATGATGAAAGCAGAAGGAAATAAGTTGCAACCAATCTGATATGGTCCATTCATTATTTAAAAAAATATTGGAGACAATCCTTTTCGTCTTGATTTTCTGACATACATGCAAATATACCCAGTGGTGAATGTTGAAAACATGAAGCTTGATCAACCTCCTTTGATCATGGACATGGAAGAGGTTGGATAGGTTCCTACAATGGGTGATTTTGTACCTAAATACTTGGACAAGATACTAGAGGACATCATTCTTGAGAACAATATCAGGTCTTCACGACTAGGAGATGTGGAGTATCTTCATGTTCACTTCAAAGGAATGCATCCAAGTAAGGCTCAATGGATGGAAAATGAGAAAATGAGGGATAAATTCCCTCACTTTATAATTGAATAATAAATATTTGGGTGGTCCAAAAGCTCCTCAATGGAGAGTAATGATCTCGGAGGATCCAAAAATACATGTGTCCTTGAAAATAAATCAAAACTAAAATTCATCATATGGAATTGAAACGACGACTAGATTGTAATGTTCATCACACTAAATCCAATGGTGCGAACTCCACTCAAATCCAAGTTTGTATGGTCAAGTTATAGATGGTCATCATTTTGGTTAGACTTGGCCAAGTTTCAAGGCTAATGAGGCAACAAATTGGTATAGTCTCAGCGCATATAATCTGGCCATCGAAATGGGGGAATTTTCTGAATCCTTAAGTTTTCTAGTAACCCTTATTTTTTTGTTGACGGTCTTTGACTGGTATGTCGTAATATAACAATATATATATATATATATATATATATATATAATCTTGGACCGCCAACCAATTATATATATATATATATATATATATATATATATATATATATATATATATATAATTGGTTGGCGGTCCACCAATCTTGCCAACCAAAACATAAATATATATTATTAACATGGTGGGAGGAGGTTCAGCCCCACAAATCCATACCCCAATGGTTGGGTATCATATATTATAAAAAAATGGGTGTATGGGGTGGGAAGGTTATCCCTGATGGACCCACTCAACCACCGGTGAAACCAGTAAGACATAACTGCAAACAAACTTTGTCATATCATGTAACCACCGGATCTATGTAACCAAACATTACCTCATTTACAAAATAATCGAGCTATTATGTGAGGTGGGGGATTCAAAATTAGGATCTATACTGACCTAAATGGCTATAATACCAATAGGCCATGGGCTCATTCCTTGGTGGATCCTCCCAACACATGTATTTAAACACAAAAAATTAAGTTGACCAGCCAGTGGAGGAAAATTGGAGGAGAGGCAAAACCCTGAGCAGACAGAGGTTGTGGAACCATAAGCGAGGAGAATGAAGGGATGAAAAAAATATTCCCTTAGAGTTCTAGAGGTGCAGATGTCAAAATCAGACAATTTTATAGTATATTTTGCACATTTTTACGCCAATAATTTAGTGGTGAGGTCCATTTATCTAGCTGAATAATCCATTTTCAGGCCATCGTTGGAGGTATAAGGGTATTTCTTGTAAAGTTTCTTGTACTTTATTTCTTTCACTTCACTTAATAAAATAAGGCATCCGCACAGTTGAGCTGGGCCAGGAGACACAACCCACATTGGGTGAAATCTGTAATCAAATCGTTGTGTGTTTCATCTCATTATTTCTTATCTTCTTACACTTATTTTGATGTGGTTTAATTTACGTGTTTAACATGCTCTGTTAGATATAATTCTAAATTCATATTTGGAGAAAAATTTCTTGGATCATCACTTGTTGTTTTTCCACATATCCAATAATTTGTAAACTCGAAGTATCAAAATAATGTCAATTCTAGGAAGGAAAATCGAGGTTAGTATCCTCCACGGCGTTTTTATTACAATTTCCATGTCAACAGTGTCTAGTATAAGAATATTCATAAATAAAAGAGGACTAACTAGCCTAACACAATTTTCGAGAGGACCATTTACCCTTATGTGGTAAACTAGATAGTCTTCTTGAACATTTTGTGAACAATTTGTATGATCCAAAAACCTAGTAGAGCTACAAATTAACAACAAAACCAATGAGATTATTTCCTATTTGCAAGAGGTGGAAAAGGTGAAGTTGAGAGTTTCTTGAGTGGATCATCTTATCCATCCTTTAGTCACAGTTTACATTCCCATTCCATGGGAACCATATTTTTGGCCTTAAGCTCTCCATTTTCAATGTTTGTGCAATGATAAGCCCAAGGTGCTATTTTAGGAGAACCTAGGTGTAGCTCAACGCATGGAGATTTCTCCTCTAGCCCTTTGTTTCTGAAAAATTATGCTTGGGAGTTCACCATGTGTTTGAAATGGGAAAAACTTATTACTTCCTATTGAGAAATAATTTGGGCTAAGTTTTTCATACTTTCATCGAAGCACCCTCAGGAGGATCACATGGTTGGGTGGGAACCTGAGTGGATATTATTTGTTGCATGTCTAATTAATTTAAATTCAGCTTCTATAATGAGAGGAATAATTCCTCTTTTCCATGCTCTGAGGAGTCTTCAAATCAAATATTTTATCTCTCTTACATTGTTTCTCTCATGTCCAATGTAAACTTGATATATGCTAATGATTACAGTCCTAAAATTTGTTATGGCACCACATATACTAGTTTCCCTTGGGTTTCCTTTTGAGGCACCATCAAATTTTAGTTTGTAGTGTTGAGTAAGAGGAGGTTCCCAAGATTTGGGGCATGTATCTTTTGATTCGGGAAGCAAATTTATTGTCATGGAGGAGGGTTAATGGAACTATCACTGGGTTAGGATGCCTTGTTCATGAGGAGATAATTTGAGTGATGTTCTTCCCATCTCATTAGGAATAGAGTTTCATTGAGGTTCTTGTGGAGGAGTAGAAAAATGGTGTCCAATTTTTTGTGTTTTTCATTGAAGATCCATTGGTCGTGCTCCTTCTGGATTTTCTATACTAGGATGTGAGAGACTAATCACCATAGGCCCATAGTCTGTTAATGACTAAGATTTGAAAACGATTTTTCTCCAAAGTCTTGAGGTCTTGGAAAACACCCCCTCTTGCTCTTTATATTCCATTGAAGCCTATTGAAATATTTTCCTATACACTATTCACTACTTCATAGTTGTCCAACAAGTGGTACATGGTCTCTTATTTTTTCTTGCACATGTAGCAACATGAGAGTCCTTAAAACCTTATTTTGTGCACATTTTCCTAGCTTAGGATTATACATTTTGATAGAAGCTAGAGGAAGATTGCTACCTTTAGCCATAGGCCAGCAATCCAATTTTTCTTCTAGAAAGGATCAGGATCATTTTGTGGTGTTTTTGAGGATAAGTGGTAGGCCTCTTAGATTGTAAATTCTCCTACACTTTTATATCCCCACATCTAAATGTCTGGCCCTTCTTTATTTGTAATTTTCCTTCTACCGATTTCTATCCATAGTTCCTGAGAGTATTTCTCTTTTCCTTCCACCTACCATAGGTCTAGATGTTCCTAAATTTTGACGAGTGTATTAGGGTGTATGCAAAGAGTTGGGTTACACGTTTTCACAAAGAAATGAAGTGTTTTGGTGAAAAAAGGAAGCTTAATTAGCCATTTTAAGCACTCGATCGAGCTTTTTATGGGATTAAACATAGCTTGATCGAGCGTTTAAAGAAACCATTGATCAAGATTTTGTGTAACTTGAGTTAGGAGCTCGGTTGAGAGTTAGGGCACGTTCAATATTTATGGCTTGATCAAGCATTAGGACTAGATCGAGCACTAGGGATCGATCGAGGCCATATTTCTTATTCAAAACTTGGTCACGGTCTTGACAATCCATTTTGTCCAAACCACGAGGAAGGACTTTGACAAAGGATTTATAAGCTCGACCAAGATGGAGGAACTCAATCAAATTGCCCAAAAGCCCTGCCAATGAATTAGAGGCTAAGACCAAGGTTGGTTTCCTATCTTTTTTATCTATTTTTTTAATTTTTCTTGCAAAAGAATTAAATTAATTTGAAATAAAAACTCATCATGCAAAAACCACAAAATGAACCCACAAAAACCATGATGAAAACCAGAAAAATCACCAAGAAAACCCTTGAAAACCACAAAAAAACTATAATTTAGGTTTATTTTGATTTTATTTCATTATATAAGTTTTATACAATGGTATCATGTATACTATGAATTTTTTTATATTCTAAAACGATATTTTTTAATTATTTTAGCTTTTAAGGTTATTTTTTAGAAATATAGTATAATAGATTAAAAAAAGAGAGAGAGATATTTTGTTATTTAAAATGCATTTTAAAGCAAATTTGACCAAAAATATGCCCAAAAAAATTCCCAATTAGAAAACGACGAAACAATAATCAATAAATAAATAAATTTGGAGCTTCAGATTGACATGATGAATATGATTGCTCATGGTGAACATCTATTTGTGAAGTAGGAAATTTTATTTCATTTTTTAATTTTAAATTAAAATTAATTTATATTTTTAATATTTTTAATAATAAATATAGTAATTTTTTTAAAAAAGTTGATTGTAGTTAGATAAAATATTGACTAAATTAAAAGTCCAAAATGATATTTTTTGTTATATATATATATATATATATATATATATATATATATATATATATATTATATATATATATATATATATAACATAACATAACATTTAACATTTTTAGCTAGATAACTACGACATAGCATAACTATATATATAGTTCTATATAATATAACTATATTTAACATCTAGTATATAACGTCACACACACACACACACACACACACACACACATTTTCAAGTTTCAGCAATGCATCATGGATACATACATTAAATGCATGATGAAAAGTGCATTTAAAATGAATCTAAGAATTTTGACACCTTTCTAATTTGTATCATATTATTTCATTATGTAATGTGTTGTACGAGAAACATTGTCTGCATGTGCTTGCACCTTGTACATGTCACGTGTCAAAGTCAAACATTACAAGAACTTGTCTTATGGATTATTTGGCTTGCATGAAATTACATTAGTTTTTCAATTCACTCACTTCAAATATATATATATACGTCTTTATGATCTATGAATAAAATGCATTATTTAGAAATGGGAAAAAGTATAAGTCATATTTGATCACTTCTTATGATTATGTTTACATGGTACTCAATACTTTGGTTGATAATTTATCAAAAAATAGACTTTAAAGTTTCAGAATTCAGGCTACATTATTCTAGTTTAGTTTATAAATGGTTTTCTTGTCAACATTTTTTTTCTGTGACTAAATTATATGTATTATATGTAATAGTTTAGTCACCTTTTTTACTTGGATTAAAGTTTATATGTATTATACATATCATATGTAATATGTAGATACATATCCAATACTCCCCCCAATTATAGTCCATCAGAGAGTTGGGGGATCTTCTATACATGATTGGACTTGTGATAGATCATGTAGCCAAAAGAGAGAGTGTGTTGGACTCATAGATCCTCTCTCTTGCACCAGTCAGAGTGTCAGAGGTAGCATTTTTTTCTTTGTTGATGATTTTGCTAATGATAGTGGACATTCTTCACATGTTGCAAGTAGACCTCCTACATTTCTAAATATTCTTTAAACTTTATGTGTTAATTTCTTCAAATTGTCTTTAATTTTTAAATTGTATTCAATTAATGTGTTCCAATTTAATGTATATGTTATTATGCTTGTAGTTTGTTATATATGTTCAATTATGTTTAGGATTTTCATACCCTCAATAGGGTGAAGCTGAGGATCACAATGTAGGATCGATCCCTTTGTTAAATGAAGTTATAGCCACTATCACAGTTGAGGTTAGCTCCCAATAGACATGGATTACACAATATCTGGATAAAATCTCTGCTAGTTTGCCTATTAGGCGTAGTTTTCGTTTGATGTTTGATAACATCAATAAGTTGATCGGGACATACTAGAGTGCAATGCCACAAAGCCACCTCATATATTACATACATAGGATTAGGAGGTTGAAGGTTAGAGGCCCACATACTTGGGAGGCAGTGAAAAATGGCACGAAGGGAATTGATGTTTGAGGGGAGATGTTTGACACCCCTCTAGACAATTGTGCTAGAAATATCAATTTGATTCTTCTCAAATCTTTTAAGAATGATTAAAAACTCCTTTTGTATATGATCGATTGATTGGAGCTTTGTAATAGTTCCCCCGCCATGTCTAGGTCCCCATTTAATTCGTGAAGCGTATATATGCGGAATTCGTGCTACATATGAGTTCGTATTACACTAGCACTGGATTTGAGTTCTATGGACCCTACTTGGAACGTAGCTATGATCATTTCGGGGTTTGTAGGGACCCTTCACATGTATCACCACCTTCAAGATTGTTTCCATGAGCATCTTGGAGAATGGTATTCTTGATGAACCTACAGAAATCATCCTAGCTCAATGTTAAGACCAGGAATATCGTTGGACATATCACGAAAAGTAAATTGGCCATTGCACATGCTGCATTACGTAGATAGATGAGCATACAACCTCTATTTTTTGGTGACCCACCAGTGCAATTACATAACCATTCATATCTCTATATTTTATGGTGTGCCCAATGTTCTTCATATGCACGTCCGAGTCATGATATCATTTGTGAAACTTGGAGGATACACGGCCCACGTGACATAAACCATGTACATATATACAAATATTTTGACTCTTTCCATAAATTATACATTATTTAGATTAAAATATTTATATAAGATTGCATTTATATTAATAAGTTCATGATAACCTGCATACACAGCCTGACTACATGGATGAGCTTCTCAGATCATCTAAGGGGGAATTTGATTAGCCAGAGCAGCATCCCCTAGTTCATTTTTCCATGGCTGATTCTCCTACACGTCCACCTCCACCTCCACCTCCACCTCAGAACACTCATGTGGAGGAGAGTCACTATGTATAACCACATGGACCAACAATTGAGGTAAAAAATTATATTCATAAGATTTCAATATTTTTTTTAAAGTTACATGTACACATGCTAATTAATTCATATAATAATTATAATTTTTCTTTTCCATCATATACATAGTACGACATGTAGAGTGGCGTCGATGTCAGAGTTATGTGGATGCATGAGTGGGATGTTTTGTATGGAGTCATTGAGCCACATGCTGAGTAGTGCCAAACCCAGATTGATCAGACCACCATTCCTCCTTACCTCCATGTACACTCGACTAAGACACATATAGGGGAGCAGAAAACCTAGCTTGATCAGATCCCCATCTCACCTCACTTATATTTTAACTCAACTAAGCCATAGGTAGTGGACTCATTAAATGCACAATTGAAAATCATTTATTTCAAGATTATTTATTTTGTATAAATATTGTTCTAACTAAATTGAATTTGAATGTGTTATATTGCAGTACTAGCTTATGGACACTTACTTTGTGCAACATAACTCACGTAAGAGTTATAGAAGTGATACTTTCTACACTAGATCACAGATAGTTTGTATATTTTCAAGCTAATTTCATAGGAAACATTCACATGTGATTCAGCCTTTGTACATTTTCATACAAGGATAGTTTGTGGATGCATGAACATTATTTATGTTTATGGATGTTAATGTAATGTAATTATTGATACACTAGTTATTTTAGTTTATGGATGTTTATTAATATTTTTTAAGGATGTTCATTAAATTTTAGTTAGTTTATGGATTTATTGTTGGGTGTGTAGCCTGATTATCTTCTTTTTTTATCGTCATGTTGGATCGATGTCCTTAATAGGGTGGAAATGCCACCCACCATTGAATCGTCCTCGCCCCCCCTTGGTAAGGGGTTTCGGGGGAAACACCCCCAAAGCTAGAAAGAGATGTAAAATTTCCTTTTTAAAATATTGTAATTTCATAGTCAATTTGGCCCATTAGTTAGGTAGATGATCTGACAGTAGAAGTTATGTTTAATTTAGGGTTTTTTCCTCTAAAAGGAAGCCCCTTGTATTCTATGAGGGTCATATTGTGGTTGTGTATTGTGTGTATAATCTGAGCGAGAAATAGCCAAGGGGGTTGTGTGAGAGAGTAGGGGATACTACAATAGATTTGTTGTAGGTTGTGCTCTTCATGTTATTAGATAATATAAAGGAAGGACTGGCCATTTTAGTGGACATAACCCAAGTTGGGTGAACCACATATATATGTGTCTCTCTTGTTTTATATGTTATTTATATGTTTGTGCTTCCACATACTTTATGTGTTCTATTTCTCTGTAATATTTAATTTTCTAACAACTTGTATGAGAGCCAAAGGTATACTTTTCTAATAAAATCATAGGAAAGAAGGGTTCCTTGTTCGAGTGGAAGAAATGGTGAAAAATGGAAGATTTAGGGCCAATAAATATAATGGCCAAAACTACTAGTTGTAGAAGACGCAGATGGAAATTGATTTGTATCAGAAAGATCTGTACCTACCATTGAGCTGAAAAACAAAGAAGCTATCGGGTATGACAGACAAAGAATGGGAGATTCTTGATAGAAAAGCACATGGAAAAATACGGTTGTGCTTGGCGGCATCAGTAGCCTTCAATATTTCGAAGGAAACGACAACATAGGGTTTAATTATGACATTTTCAAAACTATATGAAAAACCCTCGGCCTCAAATAAGCTATTTCTTATGAAGCGTTTATTTAATATGAAGATGTAAAAAGGTGGGTTTGTTGCTGACCATTTAAATGAATTTAATATGGTTATGAGTCATTTAAGTTCTTTAGGGGTAAAATTTTATGATGAAGTCAGGGTTCTATTATTTCTATTCTCATTTCTCGAAAGTTGGAATGGTTTAGTTATGACCATTAGTAACTATGTCTCTCGATCTAGTGCTTTAAAGTTTGATGACGTTGTAAGTGCTATCCTTAGCATGGAAAGACAAAAAAAAATCTCTGGTGAGACATTAATAAATTAGTTAAGTGCAAATAATAGGGTAAGGAAAATGGTAAGAGGAAAGAGCTCAGGATATCGTAGTAAATCAAGGTAAGGTAGATCCAAGTCCAAATTGAGTATAGTGTGTTGGAAATGCCAAAAGAAAGGACACCTAAAGAAAGACTGTAAGTCTCAGAAGGGAAAAGAAGGAGACACACAATAAGAAAACAATCATTAATAAAATGTGAGAGGTGATGTGTTACAATATTCTTTGATACTTTATTTACAAAATTTTATTGATTCCTGGGTGGTAGATTCAGGGGCCTCATTCCATGTCACACTTGATAAGAGACATTTTCATGACTATGTTCAAGGATATTTTGGAGAGGTTCTTCTAGGTGATGATAAACCCTGTAAATTTTTTGGAATGGTTAAGGTTCTTGTAAAACAATAGAATGGAAACCAATTCTTATTAAAGGAGGTAAGGTATGTTCCTGATCTAAAGAAAAATTTGATTTCAATAGGGTAGTTAGGTAGTGAAGGTTGTGTGACAACTTTTACAGATAAAACCTGGAAGGTCACTAAAGGAGCGTTGGTAATAGCAAAAGGAGAAAAACTTGGTACATTGTATTTATGCAAAGGTATTTCTAATTGTGTTAATGCTTTAACCTCCACAGGATAACATGCAACATTATGGAACTATAGGCCCAGACACATGAGTGAGAAGGGGTTGAAGATTCTTCACTCAAGAAATTTGTTGCCAGGTTTGAAGAATATCGATTTGGATTTATGTGAGAATTGTGTTTATGGAAAACATAAGAGAGTCATATTTCTTAGAGTTAGGAAAGAAAAGAAGAGCGAAAAAATAGATCTTGTGCATATGGATGTATGGGTACCTTCTCACGTATCATCTCTTGGTGGCTCTCTTTATTATTTTACTTTTATTTATGACTCGACTAGAAAAACTTGGATTTATTGTATTCCGAATAAATATTATGTATTTGATATTTTGAAGAAATGGAAAGCTTTGGTTTAGACTGAGACAGGTTAGAAGTTGAAGTGCCTCAGATAAGAAAATGGACGTGAATATTGCAACAAAAGGTTTGATAGGTTCTGTTTAGAGCATGGAATTCACAAAGAGAAACCCCGATTCAAAGCCCTAAGGCCCTTGATGCATCGAAATGATGAAACGGGGAAAATCATGGAGTGTGCAAGGTGCATGAGATTGCATGCATGATTTCCTTTATAGTTTGAGCGAGATGATGTAGAGCGAGAAAACTAATCTAATAAGCAGAGGACCTTCAAGCTTTGGATGGTGGTATTATGGAGGAGGCATGGACGGCGAAAATGGTAAACTACTCATTTAAAAAGGCAAGTGGTTTGTGAGCCCTTCCTTCCAATAATAAATAAAGTAGAACAAAGCAGGAAAAATAAATAAATGTGCCTTTCTGGATGTGAGCATGATTTTCATAATCATGTTTTGGCGGAGTTCCTTACGGGCCCCGAGCGTACGATTGCTTCTATAATATCAAGCGGGCAGCAATAAGGCAGGTAGGTGCGACAGTGGACTATAATTTGGAAATCCCTAGGTCAGTGTCCCGTAAGTAAGAAGCAAGAGACTTCCCGTCGGCAAGGCAGCAAGTTGGATCAGCAGTCAGTGTGCCTTACAGTGTAGACTCCGTACTGTACGCGTATGGGTACGGCCTCTCAGTCGGGTAAGTATGACAACCAGGGGTACATCTCTTTTGGGTATGGAGGGTTGAAAGGGGCCTGCCTTATCCTCTTTATATCAGACATGGGAATGGGGTAAATGATAAAGCAAGCAAACCAAGTTCATCATCTATTTCCAGGTAGAGAAAGAGATATACTGCTTAAAGAGACGTACAGGTAGCATTCGAGAGATCAGGCAGGCATATCTTTAAAGCAATGCAGTAAGTGAAAGGGCAGACAGGAAGGTCGATAGAAGATATATCAGGCGGTAAGCAGAGATACGGCAGCAAGTTCGATGAAGGCAGTTCGTGAGGTCGTTGAAAGGTCGAAATGAGATCGAAAGCAGTAAGTCAAGCGGTAGAAGGTAGGCAGGAAGCACGTAAGTAAGCGCGCCCGTTGTTTCTTCTCCTAGCCATCCCGCTGTTTGTTTGTATTCTTTTCCTAGCGCGTGCACCCGTTTCTTCTGCCAGCAGCCGCCCTTTCCTTTCGCCCGCGATAAATCTAGCAAGCGGCGAGGTTCCCTTTCAACCTAAAGAAAAGCAAATGATTTCATCCATCCAATCATAGATCAAAGTCGTGAAAAAGGCAATAGCATGTCTTTCTCTTAATAAGAGAACTGATCTTACAGCAGCCCCTTGAAATGGTTCAGCAGATGAAGTAGTATATGTAGAAGTGAATTCGGTGGCTGAAGCATATGTTCCATTCACATATCTAGATCGATACCGAGGAGCATAAGCAGCATCAGCGTCAGATATATTCCAATAAAGTCTCCGTGCACCTAACTCACTCTGTTATGCCAAGGGACTATTTGAAGGGGTATACTTCATAATGGGGGACTAAAGACTATTGGCTATTATTGGAATGCCCTATAAGTTATATATGTGATTAGCAATAGAAGGTTTATCCAATGTGGTCATCAGGCCAATAGAGAGTTGGAGGGAAACCCTTTCATCTTCCGCCTTCATCACCAGCCATGCCAAGTCCAACAGAAGCCAGAGCCCAGCCAGAAGCCTGCAAGATAAGCCTTCACCCAGCCCTAAGCAGACCCAGGAAGATTGAAACAAGCCCTTTCTTTTGATCCGAACTAAAGCATAATTACATATATAATAAATGCATAATTACATATATAATATCTCTCATGAATGACTGGAAGCATATCCTCGCCCTTCATAGGCCACCTTTTCACTCTCAAATTGACCATTATTAAGGACAAGAGACCGTTTACGATCCCATCCCCCATAGATCGTATTGTTCACCGATCAATTGCAACAGTGCTTGATGAGATCTTCGACCCCGTCTTCTTGCCTGTTTATCATGTCAAAACCATCATCCCGGAGTGGGTGGGCTCAACAGACCTGATGGGCCCTAAATGAAAGAAAGGTGAGTAATTAATGAGTGCTCTCCCAATCATCATTAATATGCTCTCCCAATCAGTAAAGCCGCATACATGATCGATCGGTTCATTAACCTCTATCTCCCGGGTTAAACCTCAATCAATCATCCGGTACCGCACGCGGCCATAAATGAAATATTATGATTCGGTTAAATGCCCCTTATATAGGATGCCGTTGAAAGAAAGTAAGTATCGGATCAGACTCTGCTAACTCATGAAATCAAGAAGGCAGACTCTCTCTCATTCAAGTGGGCATACTCTTCATCATTCGATCAAGCAAGCATTCAATCATGAAATCAAGGAGCCGGGAGGCTACTCGACCATAAGGGAGAGGAGGCATACTCTCAATCAATCAATCAGACTCTGCTAACTCATGAAATCAAGGAGCCGGGAGGCTACTCGACCATAAGGGAGAGGAGGCATACTCTCAATCAATCAATCAATCAATCATTCAAGCAGGCATACTCTCCTTCTTACACATTCAGACTAACACACAGATCAGACTAGCATACTTAGAAACTACTACCCATCTACCCATCCATCCCATCCATCATCCATCATACTGCTACTCATACTCATACTACTGCTAACCCATATACATCATCTACGTATATATTGCTATATATTCAAATAGATATAGGAACAAACAATGTACCTCGGCGAACATCATTGGATCGAGGATTGAACCTATAAACCTATAAAGGATCAATTCATCAATCGACTGGAGAAACTAGTTATTCCAGCGCTTAGAGCAAAGGCAGTTGATCCGCTTGTTAAAGTGCGAGGGCTTGTTCCAGATCCCTAACGGGACCCACCACCAGTAGAGGAAACCACCGGAACATTGCTAATGGGAACTAAAGAGAGTGCTGGAACATCAGAAGTGGGGTCAATAGCAGCAGATATTGGAACTTCTACTGCTTGCAACGATGCCGATGGATTTGTTGCCTCTGCCATTGATGCCGGTGGATAAGCCTTTACCTTTGCTGCTTACTCTACCGTGGGTGATACCTTTGCTTATGGATTGAAATATCGATCCGGGGAACGAACTCAATCTCGAGCTGCCTCTTAAACCCTTCATTGATAGAGTAACCCTATACATAGTGACCCTAGAAAGAGTAACCATCCCCACATCTTATGCTCTGATTCGTCTCCTTACCTTATGTTACTTACTGGATAGGGATATTCATTTTGGAAGCCAGGATAGATAGTTTGTGAAAATAGATAGATTAACCAATATAGTTTGTGCGAGTTTGTTAAACTTATCCTTACTTATGCCTACTAATAGTTATTTACGCATACTTATCTTCTTGGATAGAGTGACTCACTGGCCGGAACTTACACCGACACCGACACAAATAAATAATAAATAATATATAGACCGGCACCGACACCCAGGTTGTTCCCCTCACTGTAGTTATCGAGGGAGGAAGAGGCAAGCCTGAGCCCAGGTCCAATAAGTAAGGTAGGTAGAGCATTGGAAGGTAGACCCTGAAAGGCTCCCCTTCAAATGTCCTTAACCTTAGCGAGAAGAAAGATAGGTCTTACCTGAGCTGAGCTTATAGTAGTTTCCCCGAACCGACCGATAGGGCGGGAAAGGAAGAAGGAGGGATAATCGCCCTTCCTTAAGGTTATACCCCTACCCCTCGATCGACTAACCTTGATCACCCGAACCCAGGCCTGCTGAACCATACCTCCCTGAAGACGAGGAACCTTGGTTGGCCTAACTCATCACTGGAAAGAAGTGAAACCGGTTTCCCCCTCTCGGTAGTCCTTCATTACCCCCGCCCGGTCAAGGAAAGGTGGAAAGAAAGAGCCTGTCCTCCAATCAATAACAAAGTGGCACGATAGTGGTAGGTAGTTCAAGGTTGGTTGGTGAAGCGGGTGTGATTAAGGAAGCACCTAACCACCAACCTTACTTGGGTTGTGGAAAGATATAGGTAAGTCGTGCAGTTGGTAGGCCTGAAATAAATAAGATAGGGAAAAAGTGTATGCATAAAAAATCTAATAAGTGAGTCTCTAAAGCCCGTCCTGCCTGATATGCACCGTATCTAAATATAAAAGGTATTATTGCTAAATAACGTATAGAAAGGTATGATCCCGGCTTCGTGATAAGATAAAAAAGAAAAGATATCAAAGCTAAGAAAACATGCATCTCATAAGGTTTTCGCTTCGCGCCTTTACTTTCCGATTCTGGCGCCCAGGACAAAGCAAGCCGGAGGTAGGGGATTAGGAAATTAATAAAGTGTACTGTTTATTAATTCTGACAGCGCAACAGCACACAGACCACACCACCTGATAGCGAGCGCTTCTTAGATATTGCTTTAGGGCATGGCGAGGCTGGGACTCTTTCGCGCAGCGTGCCTGTACTTTAGCTATTTTATTTTCTACGCTATTCTTTCTATGCTTTCTATGTTGTATGCTATAAGCAGCTATGGCTAATATGGGTATATGTGTATGGCAGCTATAGCTCCTGTCTATGGCTCATGGCTAGTCCTCTTGGCAAGGCCTGCTTTCCTGTCTCTGACAGGTGGTTATGGGTAAGCTCTGTAGGAACTCCGGTTCCGTAGGGGTAAGCCTCGTCCGTCCCGGGGAATATGGGGAACTCCTTCTCTCGGCAATGACCTTCAAGCAATGATAGCGGCTATAGGCTCTCGGCTGACCCTATGGCAATGACTGGCTAACTAGAATGCCCTAAAGGCTGCAATGATACTGTCACTAGCTGCAATGGGGCTATGACTGTCAATGACTAGCTGCACTGACTACTTGGCACAGACTAGAGCTTAATGCACTGATTCGAGCTTCAATGAGTATAGGTTCCCATGAGTATAGCTTCGATGCGTATAGGTTCTATCCAACACTGACCGTAGCTTTTAGGCAATGAGTATCCATCCCAGTTGGTTAGCTAAGCCGATTAGCTAGGCCGATTAGCAAAGCCGAATAGCGCAACATCCGTCCCAGTCGAGTATCCCCCATTTGAATAGCGCAACAGCCACAGTCGAGTATCCGGGGAGCTAAGCCCAACCGAGCCCGAGTAACCAAGCTGAGTATCTGAGTAGCCTGGCCAAGTAACCAATCCAAGTCGAGTAGTCAAGTCGAGTAGTCAAGCCAATAAGTTGAATAGCCAAGTTGAGTAGCGTATTTGGCCCGGGAGCTAAGCCCAACCGTGCAGTCCAACCCCGGTAGTAAATTCAAGTGTTCATCGGGTATGAGCTGAAAAGGCCACTCTAAGTTAGTGTTGTCCACGGCTTTCCACGTATCCTTCCCTAACATGCTAGGCATACTTTCTCTAATATGCGGTGTTGCAATGACACACCCAGCAGAGACAGCTTGCCTACTATTCTTTTCCAAATAGTAACAACATCCCCATGATAATAGATAGGAGGTAATATTGGTTTTTTTTCCCACCTCTGGCCCTTCTCAATTGGGCATCGATCAAATCAATCAAGTATTTGGTCATCCCGCTCCTTTCCGGCCAGCACATCATCAGATTAATCAGTTATAAATAATAAATCCCCTCCCGGAAGACTCTAGCCCCTCCTTCCAAGAAGTACTCAAGAGGTAGGTGAGTTGAGCCTCTATATATTGGCTCTGGGCCTATGCCTGCCTGCTTGAGGGAAGGGTGAGTGCCCCCCACCCAATAAGTCAATTAGGTCTAACCAAGTGGAAAATTTGAGAGCGAAAAGGACCCGGAGGGTGAGGGTGAGCCTGCCGAACTCTCGACTAAAGGAGAGGTAGCGAACTCTCGACTAAAAAGAGAGGGCGCTTTCCTCGACCTCGTAACCTCGGCCGAGTCCCTACGGGCCTGTAATCAGGGGAGGAATGTATATCGCTTGTCTGTAATCAGACAAGGTGGCCTCTTAAGTAGTGGAAAAATCCCCTAATAAACCTAAGTACCGGTAAAGGCAGTGAAACCTCCCTTGAATCTCATAATAGATAGGAACTCTGAACATGAGATGCTCCTCCGACTCGGTCTCTTGTAAGAGGTGTAGCTGGCAAGTACTATCGGGCGTGGGATATGGTGATCAGTCTCAACCCGAATCCGATAAACCCTACTCGAAACTGTCCAAAGGAGATCCTGAGGCCGTCCATCCAATAGCAGTTAGTTTCAACGCAACACCATTGGTGATACACCCTGGATAAAGGAGTAGTTCCTTAGAAGTATAAGGTCGTCTAAATTTGACTCTAAAGTAGGATGAAGCCATAAAATCACTAGTTAATATGGGTTTGGCCTCCCTAGGTACTTGAATAAAATACTTGCAATAGAAGGATATTGAGATAGCTAAAAAGCATAATAGTCCTTATCATACTCCTAATAAATCTCCTAGGGATTCTCTTACTAGTAGGTGGACCTTGCCCGGTGCGGACAAGCAATAAATTACCTTGCTTTATTACCTTCCAACAACTAAACGCCATTGGGAGATACACACACGTTTCATACGTTTATTTACCTTTGTGTTCGCTTGAGATTTGATCGAGTAGAACTTACTATCGCTGATCTATAGACCCGATCGATTCTCGATTGAGAACTGACTGATAGCAGCTGATCTCTATCCCTGATCAATTCTATCTATCCCCCCTCGACCTCTCGAACTACAAGAGCCAGCCCACCTATAAAAAACCACGGACCTACATGAATCAGCCCACCAAGAGAACGAAGGACGTTCACCTCACAAGCACACAGTGAAACCTTCAGCCCGCAGTGGAATCGCTTATCGAGCGAACTTGCTGCTTGCCTTCATCGACCGGAGACCTGGCACCTTCGATCTATCTGCCTGATAAGAGAGGACATTGATTCTGCTTAGATCGAATAAACCAACGAAGGAGGAGCGTCTGCTGAGTTGAATCACCCAATGAAGGAGGACAGGAGGATATATCTTGCCGCCTTACGAACCAACACACCCATTGCACCCATTGCACCCATTGAACCCATCGAGACACGGATCGATATTGAGGAGTTAGTTCCCCCAAGTTGACATGGAACGAGATATTAGATTTAGTTCCCCCATAGTTCCGCGATACGATATATTGAGGTAACCCATGTTGTTTCCACGATATGAGATATTGAGGGAACCAAAGTAACCACCAGACGGAAGAGATTAAGCCAAGTTCTTATTAGCCCCAGTACCTTGGTGAGCCCGATTTCTTTAGCCCCATTCACTTGGTTAGCCCCATTCACTTGATGAGCACGATTCACTAGTTGAGCCCGATTGCCTTGTTGGGAACGATTACTTTTACCCATTCAATAGTTGAGTCCGAGTCCCTACCCGCCGATAAGACACTTACCGCTGAGTAACAATATAGAGTTTTCTGCGGTTTTATCAAAGGTAGTTTTTTATGAACTAACCTCTCCGGCTGGCGGTGAATACCTTGCTTTTGATCCATCGATATGATGCATCTGGGTCCCGAACTCCATTTTTGCTTGAGCCAATTTGCTTATTTCATGCATGTAAGGTTATTCCTTCCGATATTTTAAATGGGCCCTACCCTATTCCCTTTTGCAAGCTATCGACCCTGCCTTCCTCCTTCATCGAACGAATGATCCCCTAAATGCCTGCCTCCTTAACATGTCCACCCTTGAACTAGTAAAATTACCATATTTATAGGCCCGCACTCTCTATCATCTTTAGACGCCACCTTTCATTAGGGTGAGGTAACGTGTGAGGAGACGAACAACTCTCTTTTGGGGGAGGGGGTGAGGTTACGAACCCACTCTCTCGACCAAAGGAGGGGGAGGGGCCCAAAAAGAGAGGAACTTGAAGAACTTAAGGAGAGGGAATTGTCCACTTCAATCAAGGCCAGGATAAGGAAATAAGCATTACCGGCTACTTCCCATACCCCACCTTTTCACTCGTGAATTTACCGCCTAATAACAATAATTATTGTTGGCTCAAGAACGCGTATAAAGGTTGGCCCTATAGCGTGAAGAAGCTCGAAGTTGAGTAGGTTAATACTAGGTCGGGCGAGACAGACTCAGGCAAACCTAGGTGAGGTAGACTCAGGTCAGGCAGGCTCTGGTAAGGTAGAATAAGGTAGGCTTAGGCGAGGAGACAGACTCGAGTGGGGACACCGGAACATATATTTTAATGACCCGCTAGTAGTATTGACCTAACCGCTTTCGTCAAAGTGAGCAGCTATCTGGTACGGACTAAATCACTTTCCTTCAACCTTCAAGGTTAGCATGCATAAGCATAAAGTAAGGACCCATTGCACCTATCTTCCTTTCGCACTTCTCCTCCTTTTTAATAGGAGTATAAGGTCAGGACCCCAATAGCTATGCCTATCCTCCTTCGTAACAAGCTAAGACCTCCTTCATAAGCGTAAGGTAAAGACCAATTAAACCACCTGTCTATGAATAGCTGAGCTGTTGTTAGAACCTGCTCTTTCTCAATTGCTTACAAACTTACTCCAACCAGACCTAGGGAGGTGATAACCTCAAGGCCACAGTCGAACTGATCGATTGCTGCTGGCTGGCTTTACGAATCACCGAACGAAAGATATGATGTGATGTTCCCTTTCCCATGTTACCAACACGGACTGAATGGGACAATGTTACTCAGCTGGGGCTCTGAACAAAGCTTAACGCTACGAAACAATGCTATGCTCCTACCTCAGCTAACCCAAGAAAGCTTAACGCTACGGAACAACGCTATGCTCCTCCTACCTACTGCAACAACTATACATAGCGAGAGAGAGACATGGTTAATATACTTGATTAACCGTGCGTGTTACCTCTTTATTTGATTGCGGGCTGGGAAAAAGAAGAAGTGATGAACCGAACCCCGGGACCGGGTGCACGGAATTAACCCATACGGGGTGGACGAGAATGCCGTGCTTTGAGGCTTTACATCGATCTTATATACGTTTATATGCCTTGATAGGAGCTTTTTCAATGTTTGTTGAGGCCCGGAGGAACGAAGTCACTCACTATTCATATAGTGAGGGTGAGCCTGCCGAACTCTCGACTAAAAAGAGAGGGACTCGACCGAGGTACCGAGGGAGAGGAGCTTAGGAAATCGATGTTTAGAAGTTTTAGGAGGAGCTGGATGAGTCAATATAACTGAGCCAGTATTCAGGGAGGGGCGACGAGAGCCATTCATCACAAGCCATCAGCCAAGTCCACCATCAGCCACAAGCCAAGCCCACCTAGTTATTGATTTATATTGATTGACGGCCGATCCTTCCACCCGAGATATGCTCGATTGATAACTACCCGATTGCTTATCTCTATGCCCGATCGATTATATATCTACCTCCTATCCCTTGATACCTGGAGAAACAGCCCAACAAGTTCTTGGGACGTTCACCTAAAGTTCCACAGTTCACCTGCCTGGACATACCACACACCTATATCAGGGCTGGCACCCATCGTTACACAGTTCACCTAAAGCCATAGTGGGACCTACCTGCTGATCTCGACCTTTCTTCTTCTCCCTTTCCTGCTTCGATCTTTACTGCTTCCTTCCGACTTCCTTCTGACAAGGTGCCTTCATCACTAACACAATCTGTTGGAGCTTCCACTAACACATCTGCCTTCTTCACTTGGAATCGTCTAGCCAAAGGGTCTAGCCTCAAAGCAATTCATCCGTGTAAAGTTCATCGTCTCCAGTTAGCAAGAGATAGACGGGCAGCAAGAGTTCGATCTAAGGTCTCCGGTTCGGTCGCAAGGTCGATGAAGGCAGGCAGTGTCAGGAAGGATCGGGGGAAGGGGTCCGCGCTCTATCGCAATGGGGAAAGTAATAAGTCTGCTGGTGCTGGCTAAATCCGCTTGCATGGGGGAAAGAAATCTATTCTGGCCGCTCTTCGTTCGATCTCGCTACCTGAAGCACCGGAACACAAACACGGGAGGAAGCTTCTGTCACGGCCCTAGGAGGAAGGGGGGGAGAATTATTTATTTCAAACGAACCTGCTGTGTATTACTTAGATCAGCCAACTTACCTTCAACCACCAACTAGATAATATAAGTTTCATTGAAGTATAATATATAGAGATTGAAAAGTTAAGATGCCGCCTAAGTTGAACGAGGTCGAAGGTTTGGACCAATCGCAATTCGTCACCATCTTGCCTGCTTCCGATTCTGGAAGAAACGAATGGAAGAAGTGGTAATCGATCTCTCATTCATGGAAAGAGAGAGGTAATATGCAAGAATAGGAGGGAAACCTCACTATATGAATAGTGAGCCGATGGCGGCCTTATAGTCGAGAGTTCGTCCCTCACCCTACCGGTCCTTCACTAACCTCCGCCTCGATAAAATGGCCAATCTCGTAGGGAAAGATGTTCAAACCTCCGCCAAAGGACAAGTAGTTGATGGTTCATAATGCATTGGCATTCGAAGCCCAAAGACTTCGTATACCTCGTCATATCAGCCAAGATCTGGGAATGCATGCGTCTATCAGACAGAGAATATCAGGGTACAGAGATTGGTAAGGCCCCATATAACGACAAGCATGAGCCTACTCTTTCGGGAAACAGGCCTCCCAACCAACCTTCAGGTTCAGTCAATGAAACACCGCATCGCATAGCCCCTGGAGAAATAGAGAAAAAAGACCCACCCTCCTTACCGTAGCTTATATCCTCCATTGACTAGTTTAGTGCTTCGACCTATTGATCCATTCAAAGTAACCTGATACATTGAAAATAACCTACCCGCCCTCACGAAGCACGCTTGTCACAGAGTGGAACGGATCATAACGATAGAGGAACGGAAAACCAAGCTATTGCCCGAGTAAGCCGAGCGTACCACGGAGGAAGAGGAGATTAGTGCACATCGAACGACCCATCAGGCCATACACTAGAGGGATCAATTGCACGGAACAGAGCGAGAAGAACGGGCATCCAACTCAGAGTAAGCCCCTCACGAGCACTCACTGAGGCGAATCAAATCATGAGCTTTTGGTATTTCCTTGACCAGGGAATACGTGACCGAGTCTTTCCTTTTACTGCTAGTCATGAGAATATAAAGAGTATAGCTCGGTTTAGCGCAAAGGTAAAGTGAGTACAGTGAAAAATATGGTTAGTGCTCCCCTTCGGTTGGATATTAATGGGCATGCAGAGGCTTCCTTGAGTCGGATTACCAATCTGTCTCCCACTATTAAGTATAGGAAAGGTGCCCATATAGTCGAGCTCCCGATTGCTGGCTAGAAAAATAGGTTCAACTTTATACCTTGTTGTCTCCTTGTTTAGAAGGGGCAGATCCACTCTGATGGAACCTACGTCGAGTACAGGCCGGTCATCCGTAGAATGCTTGAAATGTAAGGGAGGCATGGAACGTTGTCCTTCCAACTATGGAACGCTATCTTTCCTTGCAACAATGGAAGGCACAATCTCAGCTCATCAAGGTGGTGTAATCTCGCCTCATCACACGGTCCCTAAACGCTCCACAACATGCCACATCTTAGCAAGCTTAACCCAAGTCACATGCCACCTTCACTGAGCCCAGACCTACACGCTCAGAACCAATCACACAGCCATCAATGTCGATCCGATCTACCAATCATAGCAGGAGCGACCCACCTAACGCCTTACCAAATGCACCAGCCAGATACGCAGCAACGAGCAGCAAAGCAGCAATCTCATCACATTGTCAACCTAGTCCACGACAACAAACAACCATCGATCTCCGTTCCTTCCTTCGGGTTAGAATGCCCCCCCTTTTAGCGTGTGATAACCTGTCCGCTTATTGGGCACAAGCTAGTCTTTTCGCCCTTCCAACTCCGCCTTCGATTCGACCTTCACCTCAGTAGAAAGGATCCCCGATCTGCTATGCACTCTGATTCTCCGAGTAAGGTGGATTCGGGACGACCTATTCTTTCGTGCATTCCTGTCGAGATCCATATACCGCATTATCCAGGTGGTCGTTGTTCTTCTGTTTCTCCAATGGACCACTCCCTGGCCAGCTAATAAGCCCAAGCTCGCCAACCGAACCACCTCCCCTATTTGATGCGGATCTGTTCGGACCCTCCAAAAGGATCCATTGTGCAGGAACTCTCCCCATCGATTAAGCAGAGAAATACGCATTTGTGTTCTATTATTTACGAGGATTGCACGTGACGAGAAAGACGTTCGGCTCAACACATCCCTCATAGGCTGCTTGGGCCGAACCAAATCACCTTTTTCTCCCAAGGTCTAGGCGTTGCAGATAGGTCGGTTCACGAAGTCACATGAGGCCACCACTTGCTATCAAGCCATCTTCTGCACAATACGATTCTGTCGGCCATAGGTTTTTCACCCCCAATAGTTTAAGTAGTTGATTAAGCAGGTGACTGAGCAACACTACCCGCTAGAGAGGCCCCTTTAAATGGTTATGCAGTTAGTTCAGTAGTCGGTTCTTATGCTTTTGACTTTCGAGATAGAGACCCAGTAGCTAAGGTAGTTGGAGAAAAGGTATCACCCGCATTCCCTACTACCACCTAGCCCAGATATGGATCCAAAGCACGTAGCATCTCTTCATGTTCAATAGCCAAAAGTAAAGGCAATGGCATAAAGAAAAGCACGATAGGATAGCGCACCATGTGATTAACTAAGCGTGTTAGGATCTCTATGTCCAGGGGGGTGCATAAACAAAAGTGAGCGCGGGTAGCTCTTATATTCAATTAAACAGGTTTCTAAGTGCTGCAAGTGGCTAAGGATTGTAACCTTTGCACTCTAATATAGCCCCCTATCCACTTGTAGCAGGGAGTTCTTTTTAGAAATATACATGGTATAGGTAGCAATGGGAGCAGAGATAGCATACGAGTAAGTTGCTTATGTTCCAGTATCAGTTGATGGAGTTTACCTAGTTTATTCAGTTGAAGGAGATCCAGTGTAGGGCATGGGTAAGGCTCCTGCTCCGGCCAAGGTCCATCCATAAATAGCTCACCCAGACCGATCACTCACACTGTTGGGCGAATCATATACCGCTTATGAAGGTTCTGAAGGTGGAGCACCAGTCAGGGGTAATAGACCAACCAAGAGGACTTCTTCTTTTCAGCTTCTACCCTCATATCATAAGCACCCTAATAAAGACTGCTGCTCTGTTATGAAGGACCTGGCTATAGCTTCTCCAGCAGCAGTGGGTTATTGTGATAATGATTTTGTTACAGTAAGACACGGAGAATCGGGAAACGGAGAAGAAGGTAGAAAGGTAAGAAGATAGTCTCATGCCATGCCATTCCTCCCATGCGGGGGGTTCCATAGTTGTACCTCGCTACTAAGATTAATTCAAGAAGTGGTGTAGGGCTAACATGCCTAGGTCTGAAGGTGTATAGGTTGTAAGAGTAAAGCAGCAGCATAGTAAAGGGTTCATAGTATAAACTAATCTCATAAGTTAAGGCAGTACTAAAATAATAGGGTCCAATCTGGATGATCCACCAACCCAACAGAGCTGTCCAATGGGGCAAAGTAGATGGGGAATTAGAATCCGTGCCATTCACGATCATGGGGAGCAAGGGAAGCTACAAAATCCTGGGCGCTATTCGACCATCCAGTTGTGTTTCATAAGTTCTTCTGGCTATATATAATCGAGCAGTTCTACTCCGTGCCTGCTAAAGGTTTTGGCAAAGTGATAAGTGCTGGCTGTCCTGGGCATAATATGTCTGAAGCCTGTCCATCCCATCCCATAATCCAACGAGTTTCTCTGATGTACCATAATTCCCAATCCATCCGGCAGTTCTTCCACGCCACGATCTCTGTAAAAGGGAAAGGCCAGCCTCTCGGGATCCCATCCCATAATGTATCCCGACAGGAGCACGCTACTCAAATTCTGTCCTTGTCTAATGCTCCATCCAGCCACCCCGCCATTGAATCCAGCGATAGTGAAAGGCATGAGTGAAAGGCATGGGGAAGCGAAGAAGCTAACTACAAGGTCCTCTCCCTCGACCTCGTAACCTCGGCGGGCGCGATGGCGGCCTTATAGTCGGGGATTCGGCGGGCTCACCCTAACGGGCCTTATGAGTGGCCTTCCACTTAAAATCCTCCTTGAATCAATAATCCGAGTGTTCCATAAATCTTTGTGATATTTGTTCAATCCGGTTCCAACCATTCAATCTCATCCAACCTTACCTTACCTTCGGTGTTAACGAAAACCTACCCACCGAAACCTTAAGCTTACCTTTGGATGGATCAGACCTCTGGAAAGCCTTGCCTTACTTTCTACAGCATGGAACCACACTTGAGGCAGCATTCACGAACTTTCCTGGAATCACGCTTGTTAACAGATACAAATCATGTTATCACTTACATGATTATGAAAATCACAAAATAATTAGTAGCATAGATGTAATATTGCAGGAAAAAAAACTGGAAAAAGAAAACAAAGAATATACAGTTCTTGATGAGATTACTGAAAAAATAAAGGTTCCTGAAAATAATATTAATCAAAATCCACAATGAAAAAACCACCACAACAATAACAGGCACCCTAAACACCTCAAAGTTGTGTTAGAAGATCTACCAGGATAAGTAGACCCCCTAAATGATACTCTCCTTCATTATATTATGTATTTTTTACTTATTCTAGTGAAACCGAATGCTATGAAGAATAAATGTAGGTAAAAACTAGACAGAAGTGGGAGCTAGCCATCAAAGAAGATATTGTCTCCTTAATACATAACCAAACATGGGACTTAGTCATGTTGCCTGCAGGTAAAACAACATTGCAGAATAAATGGCTTTACAGGTTGAAGGAAGAAGATGAAGGAAAACGGAGGTACAAACCTAGAGATGTGGTGAAGGGGTTTGCACAAAATAAAGTTATTGACTTTGATGAAATATTTTCTCTTGTTGTTAAAATGACTTCAATCAAAACAATTTTATTTCTTGTAGCAGTAGAATATTTTCATATTGAACAGTCAGAGGTAAATACAACCTTTCTCCATGGGTATTTGTAGGAAGATATATATATGTGGAAACCACAAGGATATGAGGTCAAAGGGAAGGAAAAATTAGTGCGCATGTTGAAGAAGATCGTGGATGGCTTAAAATAGGCTCCGAGGTAGTGGGATCTAAAATTTGATAAGTGTATGCCTGAACAAGGTTATACTAGATGTCACTCTAATCATTGTGTTTATCTGAAAAAGAAATTTGATGGCAGCTATATTATATTTTTATTGTATGTATATGACATGCTTGTTATAGGGTCAAACATACACGAAATAAATGTGCTCAAAGGAAAATTGGAAAATTCATTTGCAATGAAGGATTTGGGAGCTACAAAACAAATCCTTGGTATGAGAATAACTAGAGATAGGAAGAATCACAAATTAACATTGTCTCGGAATGAGTACATAGAAAAGGTGTTGAAAATATTTAATATGCAGAATTCAAAACCAGTTAGTACACCTTTTTCTAGCCATTAGAAACTTAGTAAGGAGATGTGCTCTAAGACCCAAAAATAAATGGATTATATGTCTAAAGTTCCATATCCATCAACAATTGGAATATTAATATATGAAATGGTATTCAGAATGCTTGATATTGCACATGCAGTGAGAGTTGTAAGTAGATACATGAAAAATATAGGGAAATAACATTCAATGGTAGTGAAATGGATTCTCAGATATTTTAGAGGTACCACAAATCAAGAATTATGCTTTGGTGGTTTAAAAATTTCTCTACAGGGATATGTTGATGTAGATATGGGAGGTTATAAAGATAACATGAACAACACTACAAGGTATGTATTTACTATAGGTGGAACAATTGTCATTTGGGTTTCAAAAATTCAAAGTGTTATTGCAGAATTTGGTCAGACTTGGCCATGTGGTTGGGCTAATGAGGCAAAAAATTTGCATAATCTCTGCACATAGGATCTGGCCACCGAAATGGGAAAATTTTTTGAATCCTTAAGTTTTCCAGTAACCTTTATTTTCTGGTCGACATTATTTGACTGGTATGCCTTAATATAACAAAATTAATATATATATGTGTGTGTGTGTGTGTGTGTGTGTGTGTGTGTGTGTGTATGTAATTGGTTGGCGGTCCACCAACCTTGCCAACCAAAACATAAATATACATTATAAACATGGTGCTAGGAGGTTAAGCCCCACAACTCCATACCCCAATGGTTGGATATCATATATTATAAAAAATGGGTGTATGTGGTGGGCAGGTTACCCCTAATGGACCCACCCAACCACCAGTGGAACAAGTAAGACATAACTACCAACAAACTTTTTCATATCATTTAACCACTAGATGTATGTAACCAAACATTACCTCATTTTAAAAATAATCGAGCTATTATGCGAGGTGGGGGATTCAAAACTAGGATCTCTACTGACCTAAATGGTTATGATGCTAACGAGCCATGGGCTCATTCCTTGGTGGATCCTCCCAACACATGTATTTAAACACAAACAATTAAGTCGACCAGCCAGTGGAGGAAAATTGGAGGAGAGGCAGAACCCTGAGCAGACAGAGGGTGTGGAACCATAAGCGAGGTGAACAAGGGATGAAAAAATATTTCATTAGAGTTCTAGAGGTTCAGATGTCAAAATTAGACAATTTAATAGTAGACTTTGCACGTTTTCACGCCAATAATTCAGTGGTGACGTCCATTTCTCCAACTGAAAGATCCATTTTCAGGCCATCAGTAGAGGTATAAGGGTAATTTTTGTAAATTTTATTGTACTTGATTTCTTTCACTTCACTTAATAAAATAAGGCGTCCTGATAGTTGAGTAGGGCCAGGAGACACAACCCACATTGGGTGAAATCCGTAGTCAAATCGTTCTGTGGTTCATCTCATGATTTCTTATGTTTTTACACTTCTCTTGGAGTGGTTTAATTTACCTGGCTAACATGCTCTATTAGATATAATTATAAATTCAAATTTGGAAAAAAATGTCATGGATCATCACTTTTTGGTTCTCCACATATCTAATAATTTGCAAACCCAAAGTATGAAAAGAATGTGAATTCTAGGAAGGAAAATTGATGTTAGTATCCTCCACAGCGTTTTTATTGCAATTTCCATGTCGACAGTGTCTAGTGTAACCATATTCATAAATAAAAGTGGATTATCTTGCCTAATACAATTTTGGAGAGGACCGTTTACCCTTATGTGGGAAACTAGATGGGCTCCTTGAATATTTGGTGAACAATTTCTATGATCCAAAAACCAAGTAGAGCTACAAATTGACAATAAAAACAGTGATATTCTTTCCTATTTGCAAGAACTGGACAAGGTCAAGTTGAGTGTTTCTTGAATGGATCATCTTATCCATCCTTTAGTCACGGTGTACATTCCCATTCCATGGGAACCATATTTTGGGCCTTAAGCTGTCCATTTGCAATGTTTGTGCAATGATAAAGCCGAAGGCACTATTTGAGGAGAACCTAGCTTTAGCTCAACGCATAGAGATTTCTCCTCTAGCCCTTTGTTTCTGAAAAATTATGCTAGGGAGTTCACCATGTGTTTGACATGGGAAAAAATTATTAATTCATTTTGAGAAATAATTTGAGCTAAGTTTTACATACTTTCATCGAAGCACCTTCAGGAGGATCACATGGTTGGGTGGGAACATGAGTGGAGATTATTTGTTGCATGACTAATTAATTTAAACTCACCTTCTACAATGAGAGGAATAATTCCTCTATTCCACGTTATCAGGAGTCCTAGAATCAAATATTTTGTCTCTCTTACATTTTTTCTCTCATGTCCAATGTAAATTTGATATATGCCAATGATTTTTCCCCTAAAATTTGTTATGGAGCCGCATAAAATAGTTTTCCCAGGGTTTCCTTTTGAGGCACCATCAAATTTTAGTTTGTAGTGTTGAGTAAGAGGAGGTTCCCAAAATTTGGTGCTTGTAGCTTTTGAATTGGGAAGCAAAATTATTGTCATGGAGGAGGGTTAATGGAACTACCACCGGGTTAGGATGCCTTGTTCATGAGGAGATCTTTTGAGTTCATGTTTTTCCCATATCATTGGGAATATAGTTTCATTGAGGTTCTTGTGGAGGAGGAGAGAAATGGTGTCCAATTTTTTGTGTTTGTGATTGAGGATCCATTGGTCGTGTTCCTTCTAGATTTTCTATACTAGGAGGTGAGAGACTAATCTCCATAGGCCCATAGTCTGTTGGCGAGTGAGCTTTGAAAGGGAATTTTTTCCAAAGTCTTGAGGTCTTGGACAACATCCCCTCTTGGTCCTTATATTCTATTGAAGCCTATTGAAATATTTGCCTAGGCACTATTCACTACTTCAAAATTGTGCAACAAGTGGTACATGGTCTCTTATTGTTTCTTGCACATGTAGCAACATGAGAGTCCTTAAAACCTTATTTTGTGCAAGTTTTCCTAGCTTAGGATTATACATTTTGATAGAAGCCATAGGAAAATTTTTACCTTTAGCCATAGACCAGTAATCCAAAGTTTCTTCTAGAAAGGATTAGGATCACTTTGTGGTGTTTTCCAGGATAAGTGGTAGGGCTCTTAGATTGTAAAGTATCCTACACTTTTATATCCCCACATCTAAATGTGTGGCCCTTCTTTATTTGTAATTTTCCTTCTATTGATTTATGTCCATAGTTCCTAAGAGTCTTTCTTTTTTCCTTCCACCTACCATAGGTCTAGGTGTTGCCAAATTTTGACAAGTGTATTAGGGTCTATGAAAAGAGTTGGGTTACACTTTTTCCCAAAGAAATGACGTGTTTTGGTTAAAAAGGGAAGCTCAATTAGCCATTTTAAGTACTCGATCAAGCTTCTTACAGGCTTAAACATAGCTCGATCGAGAATTCAAAGAAACTATCGATCAAGATTTCGTTTAACTTGAGTTAGAAGCTTTGTTGAGAGTTATGGAACGTTCAACCTTTATGGCTCGATCGAGCATTAGGACTAGATCGAGCACTAGGGATTGATCGAGGCCATATTTCTTATTCAAAACTTGGTCACGGTTTTCAAAATCAATTTTGTGTGAACCACGAGGAAGGACTTTGAAGAAGGATTTATAAACTCGACCAAGATGGAGGAACTCAATCCAGTTGCCCAAAAGCCTTGCCAATGAATTAGAGCCTAAGGCCAAGGTAGGCTTCCTAACTTTTTTATCTATTTTATTTAATTTTTCTTGAAAAAAAATGAATTGATTTGAAATAAAAACTCACCATTCAAAAACCACAAAATTAACCCACAAAAACCATAATGAAAACCACAAAATTCACCAAGAAAACCCTTGAAAAACACAAAAAATCTATAATTTAGGTTTATTTTGATTTTATTTCATTATATAAGTTTTTTGCAATGGTAGCATGTATACTATGATTTTTTTCTATCGTAAAACTTTATTTTTTAATTATCTTATCTTTTAAGGTTATTTTTTAGAAATATATTGTAATAAATTCAAAAAAAGAGAGATTTTTTGTTATTTAAAATACATTTTAAAGAAAATTTGACCAAAAATGTGCCAAAAAAAAATTCCAAAATAGAAAACGACGAAACAATAACCAATAAATAAATAAAATTGGAGCTTCAGATTGACATGATGAATATGATTGCTCATGGTGAACATCTATTTATCAAACAAGAAATTTTATTTCATTTTTTTATTTTAAATTTAAATTAATTTATATTTTTAATATTTTTAATAATAAATATAGTAATTTTTAAAAAAAAGTTGATTGTAGTTAGATAAAACATTAACTAAATTAAAAGTCCAAAATGATATATATATATATATATATATATATATATAACATAGCTAGATAACTAAGACATAGCATAACTATATATATAGTTCTATATAATATAACTATATTTAACATCTATTATATAATGACACACACACACACACAAACAAACACACAGATATATATATATATGTATATATAGGATAATATAACACACACACACATATTCAAGTTTCATGATACATCATGGATACATACATTAAATGGATGGTGAAAAGTGAATTTAAAGTGAATATAAGTGTTTTGATCTTTTCTAATTTGTATCGTATTTTCATTATGTAATGTGGTGTCTGAAAGCATTTGCTGTGCCTGCTGTGCATATGGCACTGTACATGTCATGTGTAAAATTAAAGCAATATTACAAGGCTTGTCTTATGGATTATTTGGCTTGCATGAAATTATATTAGTTTTGCAATTTGCTTACTTCAAATATGTATATATATATATATATATATATATATATATATATATATATATATATATATATTTAGTAAAAGCAAATTGCTTGCTACTGACTGACTCACCATATATATATATATATATATATATATATATATATATATATGCGTATTTATGATCTATGAATGAAATGCATTATTTAGAAATGGGAAAAAGTATAAGTCATATTTGATCACTTCTTCTGATTACGTTTACATGGTACTCAATACGTTGGTTGATAATTTATCAAAAAATAGACTTTAAAGTTTATGACTTCAGGCTACATTACTCTAGTTTAGTTTATAAATGGTTTTCTTGTCGACATTTTTTTTATGTGATTAGCTTATATGTATTATATGTGATAGTTTAGTCACCTTTTTTCTTGGATTGAAGTTTATATGTATTATACGTATTATATGTAATATGTATATACATCTCCCATACTGCCCCCAATTGCAGTCTATCAGAGAGTTGGGGGATCTTCTATACTTGGTTGGGCTTGTGATAGATCATGTAGCCCAAAGAGAGAGTGTGTTGCACTCATAGATCCTCTCTCCTACACCAGTCAGAGTGTCAAACGTAGCATTTTTTTCTCTGTTGATGATGTTGCTAATGATAGTGGACATTCTTCACATATTGCAAGTAGACCTCCTACATTTCTAAATATTCTTTAAACTTTATGTGTTCATGTCTTCAAATTGTCTTCAATTTTTAAATTGTATTCAATTAATTTGTTCCAATTCAATGTATATGTTATTATGCTTGTAGTTTGTTATATATGTTCAATTATGTTTACTATTTTCATACCCTCAATAGGGTGAAGTTGAGGATCACAATGTAGGATTGATCCCTATGTTAAATGAAGTTATAGCCACTATCACAGTTGATGTTAGCACCCAACAAACATGGATTACACAAAATCTGGATAAAATATCTGTTGGTTTGCCTACTAGAAGTAGTTTTTTTTTTATGTTCGATAACATCAATAGGTTGATCTAGACATACTAGAGTGCACTCCCACAAATCCACCTCATATATTACATACATAGGATTAGGAGGTTGAAGGTTAGAGGCCCGCATACTTGAGAGGCGCTGAAAAATGGCACCAAGGGAAATGATGTTTATGGTGAGATGTGTCACACCCCTCCAGACTATTGTGCTAGACATATCTATCGGATCTGCTCAAATAGTTTAAGAATGTTGAACAACTCCTTTTGTATATGATCGATTCATCGGAGCTTTGGGATAGTTCCCCCACCGTGTCTAGGTCCCCATTTAACTTGTGAAGCGTATATATGCAAAATTTGTGCTACATATGAGTTCTTATTAGAATAGCACTGGATTTGAGTTTTATGGACCCTACTTGGAATGTAGCTATGATAATTTTGGGGCTCGTAGCAACCCTTCACATGTAGCACCACCTTCGAGACTGTTTGCATCACCATCTTAGAGAATGGTATTCTTGATGTACATAGAGAAATCATTCCAGCTTGATGCTAAGACCAAGAATATCATTGAACATATCACACAAAGGAAATTGGCCATTGCACATGCTGCATTATGTAGAGAGATCAGCATACAACCTCTATTTTCTGGTGACCCACTAATGCAATTACATGATGATTCATATCTCTAGATTTTAGGGTGTGCCAAATGTTTTTCATATGTACGTACGAGTCATGATATCATCTGTGAAACTTGGAGCATGCATGGCCCACGTGATAGAAACCATGTACATATATATAGATATTTTTACTCTTGTCATTAAATTATACATAATTTAGATTAAAATGTTCATATCAGGTTGCATTTATAATAATAAGTTCATGACAACATGCATACACAACCTTACTACATGGATGAGCTTCTTAGATCATTCGAGGGGGAGTTTGATTAGCTAGAGCAGCCTCCTCTACTTCATGTTTCCATGGCTGAGTCTCTTACACCTCAACCTCCACCTCTACCTCCACCTCATAACACTCATGTGGAGGAGAGTCACTATGCATAACCACATGGACCAATAATTGAGGTAAAAAATTCTATTCATAAGATTTCAACATCTTCTTTTTTAAGTTACATGTACGCATGCTAATTAATTCATATAATAGTTATAATTTTTCTTTTACATCGTCTACATAGAGCTACATGTAGAGTGGTGTCGATGTTGGAGTTACGTGGATGCATGAGTGGGATGTTGTGTATGGAGTCATTCAGCCACATGCTAAGTAGCGGAAAACCTAGATTAATCAGACCACCCTCCCTCCTTACTTTCATATTCCCTCGATTAAGACACATGTAGGGGATCAAAAAACCTATATTGATCAGATCCCAAGCCCACCTCACTTCTATTTGCACTCGACTGAGCCGCAGGTAGTGGACTCATTAAATGCACAATTGAAAATCATTTATTTCCAGATTATTTATTTTGTATAAATATTGTTCTAACTAAATTGAATTTGAATGTGTTATATTGCAATACTAGCTTATGGACACTTACTTTGTACAAAATAACTCACATAAGAGTTAAAGAAGTGATACATTCTACAATCGATCATAGATAGTTTGTATATTTTTAAGATAATTTCATAGGAAACATTCACATGTGATTCAAACTTTGTATATTTTCATACAAGGATATTTTATGGATGCATGAACATTATTTCTATTTATGGATGCTTATTATTTCAGTTTATGGATGTTAATTTAATGTAATTTGTATATATTTCCATATCGATAGTTTATTGATACATCTATTATTTTAGTTTATGGATGTTTATTAATATTGTTTAAGGATGTTCATTAAATTTTAGTTAGTTTATGGATTTATTGTTGGGTGTACAGCCTTATTATATTCTTTATGTATCGTCACGTTGGATCGATTTCCTTAACATTTTGGCAACACCACCCACCTTTGAATCATCCTTTCCCCCCTTGGCAAGGGGTTTCAGGGGCAATGTCCCCAAATCTAAAAAAATATGTATAATTTCCTTTTTAAAATATTGTAATTTTGTAGTCAATATAGGCCATTCATTAGGTAGATGACATGATGGTATAATATATGTTTAATTTAGGGTTTTTTTCCCTAAAAGGAAGCCCCCTGTGTTCTATGAGGGTCATATTGAGGTTGTGTATAGTCTAAGAGAGAAATAGCCAGGGGGACTCTATGAGAGAGTAGAGGATACTACAACAGATTTGTTGTAGGTTGTGTCTCTTCATGTTATTGGATATTATAAAGGAAGGAATGGCTATTTCAATGGACATAGCCCAAGTTGGGTGAACCACATATATATGTGTCTCTCTTGTTTTATATGTTATTTCTATGTTTGTGTTTCCACATACTTTATGTGTTATATTGCTCTGTAATATATAATTTTCTAACAAATTTAATGAGAGCCAAAGGCATACTTTTCTAATAAACTCGCAGGAAAGAAGGGTTCCTGGTTCAAGTGGGAGAAATGGCACAAAATGGAGGGTTTAGGCTCAAGAAATCTAATGGGAAAAACTACTAGTTGTAGAAGATGCAGATGGAAGATGATTTGTATCAGGAAGATTTGTACCCACCATTTAGCGAAAAAACAAAGAAGCCATCGGGTATGACAGACAAAGAATGGGAGATTCTTAATAGAAAGGCACTTGGAACAATACGGTTGTGCCTGGTGTCATCAGTAGCCTTCAATATTTCGAAGGAAATAACAACATAGGGTTTAATTATGGTATTTTCGAAAATATATCAAAAACACTCAGCTTCAAAGAAGATATTTCTTATGATGTGTTTATTTAATATGAAGATGTCGAAAGGCGGGTCTGTTGCTAACCATTTAAATGAATTTTATATGGTTACAAGACAGTTAAGTTCTGTAGAGGTAAATTTTGAAGACGAAGTTAGGGCTCTGATATTTCTATGCTCATTTCCAAAAAGTTGGAATGGTTTAGTTATGGCCATTAGTAACTATGTCTCTCGATCTATTGCTTTAAAGTTTCATGACGTTGGTAGTGTTATCCTTAGCATGGAAATGCGACAAAAAAGCTCCAGTGAGACATCAAGAAATTATTTAAGTGCAGAGACTAGGGTAAGAAAAATGGAAAGAGGGAAGAGCTCAAGATATCATAGAAAATCAAGGAAAGGTAGATCCAAGTCTAGATCGAGTACAGTGTGTTGGAAATGCCAGAAGAAAGGACACCTAAAGAAATTCTGTAAGTCTCGAAAGGGAAAAGAAGGAGAAAAATAACAAGAAAAAAATCATGAATAAAATGTGACAGGTGATGTGTTACAATATGCTTTGATCCTTTCTTTACAAAATTTTATTGATGCCTGGGTGGTAGATTCAGGGGCCTGATTCCTTTCCACACCTGATAAGAAACATTTTCAGGACTATTTTCAAGGAGATTTTGGAAATGTTCTTCTAGGTGATGATAAACCCTGTAAATTTGTTGGAATGGGTAAAGTTCCTATAAAACAACAGAATGGAAGAAAATGTTTATTAAAGGAGGTAAGGTATGTTCCATATCTGAAGCAAAATTCGATTTCAACATGGTAGTTAGGTAGTGAAGGTTGTGTGACAAATTTTACAGATAAAACCAGGAACGTCACTAAAGGAGCGTTGGTAATATAAAAAGGAGAAAAAGTTGGTACATTGTTTTTATGCAATGGTGTTTCTAATTGTGTTAATGCTTTAACCTCCATAGGATAAGATGCAACATTATGGAACTATAGGCTTAGACACATGAGTGATAAGGGGTTGAAGATTCTTCACTCAATAAATTTGTTTCCAGGTTTGAAGAATATCGATTTGGATTTATGTGAGAATTGTGTTTATGGAAAACATAAGAGAGTCATATTTCTTAGAGTTAGGAAAGAAAATAAGAGCGAAAAAATAGAGCTTGTGCATACATATGTATGGGTACCTTCTCATGTATCATCTCTCAGTGGCTCTCATTATTATTTTACTTTTATTTATGATTCAACTAGAAAAACTTGGATTTATTGTATTCGGAATAAATATTATATACTTGATATTTTCCAGAAATGGAAAGCTTTGGTTGAGATTGAGACAAGATAGATGTTGAAGTGCGTCAGATCAGAAAATGGAGGTGAACATTGCAACAAAGAGTTTGATAGGTTCTTTTTAGAGCATGGAATTCACAAAGAGAAGACAATTCCAAGAATACTACAGGAAAATGGTCTACCAGAAATGATGAACGAGACAATCATGGAGTGTGCAAGGTGCATGAGATTGCATTCATGATTTCCTTTATAATTTGGGTAGATGAAGTAGATATTTTTGTTTATCTAATAAATAGAGGACCTTCAAGTTCCTTGGTTGGTGGTATTCCAGAGGAGGCATGGACACGTAAAATGGTAAACTAATCCTTTTTAAAGCATTTTGGTTGTGAGGCCTTTGTGCATATTAATAAATAAAATAGAACAAAGCTTGAGGAAAAATAAAATAAATTTACCTTTATTGGATATGGTGTTAATGATTTTGGTTATCGCTTATATGATTATGAAAATCACAAAATCATTAGCTGCAGATATGTAATATTCAATGAAAATGTCTTGTATAAGAATCGGTTGCAGGAAAAAAAACTGGAAAAAGAAAAAAAATAATACACAGTTCTTGATGAGATCATTGAAAAAATAAAGGTTTCTGAAAATAATATTAATCAACATCCACAACGACAAAAACCACCACAATAATAACAAACAACTCAACCACCTGAAAGTGGTGCCAGAAGATCTACCTGGATAAGTAGACCCCCTAAACGATACTGTCCTTCATTATATTATGTATTGTTTACTTATTATGGTGAAACTGAATGTTATGAAGAATAAATGCAGGTAGAAATTAGGAAGAAGTGGGAGCTAGCCATCAAAGAAGAGATTGACTACTTAATACATAACCAGACTCGGGACTTAGTCGTGTTGCCTGTAGGTAAAACAAAATTGCAGAATAAATGGGTTTATAGGTTTAAGGAAGAAGATGGAGAAAAATGGAGGTACAAAGCTAGAGATGTGGTGAACGGGTTTGCACAAAAGATAGGTATTGACTTTGATGAAATATTTTCTCTTGTTGTTAAAATGACATCAATCAGAACTATTTTAATTCTTGTAGGAGTAGAAGATTTTCATTTTGAATAGTTAGAGGTAAATACAACCTTTCTCCATGGATATTTGTAGGAAGATATCTATATATAGCAACCACAAGGATATGAGGTGAAAGGGAAGGAAAAATTAGTGTACATGTTGAGGAAGAGCTTGTATGGCTTAAAATAGGCTCTGAGGCAGTGGTATCCAAAATTTGATAGGTGTATGTTTGAACAAGGTTATACTAGATGTCACTCTAATCATTGTGTTTATCTGAAAAAGAAATTTAATGGCAGCTATAATATATTTTTATTGTATGTATAAGACATGTTTTTTATAGGGTCAAACATGCAGGAAATAAATGTTGTCAAAAGAAAATTGGAAAATTCTTTTGCAATGGAGGATTTTGGAGCTTCAAAACAAATCCTTGGTATGAGAATAACTAGAGACAAGAAGAATCACAAATTAACATTGTCTCGGAATGAGTACATACAAAAGGTGTTGAAAATATTTAATATGTAGAATGGAAAATGAGTTAGTACACCCTTTTCTAGCCATTTCAAACTTAGTAAGGAGATGTGCTCCAAAGCTCAAGAATAAATGGATTATATGTCTAAAGTTCCATATGCATCAACAATTGGAAGCTTAATATATCAAATGGTATTCATAATGCTTGATATTTCCCATGCAGTGAGAGTTGTAAGTAGATACATGAAAAATATAGGGAAATAACATTCGATGGTAGTGAAATGGATTCTCAGATATTTGAGAGGTACCACAAATCAAGCATTACACTTTGGTGGTTCAAAAATTTCTCTACAGGGATATGTTGATCCAGATATGGGAGGTTATAAAGATAACATGAGGAGAACTACAAGGTATGTATTCACTGTAGGTGGAACAATTGTGAGTTGGGTTTCAAAAATTCAAAGTGTTGTTGCACTTTCAACAACAGAAGTATGGTATGTTATTGCTATAGAGGCTAGTAAAGAAATGATTTGGTTACAAAGGTTTATGGATTAATTGGGTAAGAATAGGGATATGGGAAGGTTATACAGTGATAGCTAGAATTCCTTTCATCTTGTAAATAACTCAACTTTTCATTCTAGGACTAAACACATATAGCTCAAGTACCATTTCATATGGTTGGTGTTGGAAGATGGATAGTTGAAGCTGGAAAGGATACACACTAGCCAGAATCTTGAATATATGTTAATAAAAGTTTCAACCAGGGAGAAACTAAGATTATGCTCAATTTCAATTGGTCTTCAAGTATGATGATGATGACTAGAAACAACCAAGTCCAAAGTAGAGTCATTGTCCAGCAAATGAAGTAGTGGTGGAGTTGCTACAATCAGTCTCCAAGTGGGAGATTATTGGGGACAGAGCCTTATTATCTTATTTATGTATCATTGCAATAGATAGTTTTTCTTAATGTGGCAGCAACAGTTCCTATCATTTAATCACCATCACCCCCTTGGGGGGGTGGTTTCGGGGGCAACGCCCCTGAATCTTAAAAACAATGTAAAATTTCTTTGTAAAATATTGTAATTTCGTAGTCAATATAGGCCCTTCATTAGGAGGATGATCTGATGGTATAATTTATGTTTAGTTTAGTGATTTTTTTCCTAGAAGGCAACCGCCTCTATTCTATGAGGGTATTGTATTGCAGCTATGTATTTTGTGTATACTCTGAGTGAGAGATAGCAAGGATGACTGTGTGATAGAGTAGAGGATAATACAATGGAACTCATGTATTAAGTTTCTCTTCGTTTTCCTGGATAATATAAAGGAAGGACTAGTTGTTTACATGGACGTAGCCCAAGTTGCATGAAGCACATATATCTGTGTCTCTCTTGTTTTATATGTTATTTTTGTGTTTGCGTATATGCATATTTTATGTGTTCAAATGCTCTGTAATATAAAATTTTCTAACATTTATTAATTATTTTGCTAGTTTAAGAAAAATTCTATAGTATAAATTTTATTAAAAAAATATCAATTTTGATTTCTTGGTTCATAGACTAAGAAAAGAAGTACAATATTTGACTATGATGAAAGTCACTTTGATACTTAAAATGAACTAAAATATGTCACAGTTCAACTAAAAAAAAACAAATAGCATTAAAATAAGTTTAAAATTCAATTTTAGAAGATGTCTTCAACCATTAAACAACAAATAACTTGTATTCAGTTTTATTTATTTTGAGGTCATCTGCATGAGGTTAGTCATAAAATGATATAAGTCACATGTATTGGAATTTGATATAACAAAAAAAATGAATGATATGTTTCTAGATAATTTTATATAATTTTATGAACTTTCCTAAATTTGCTTGGCTATGCATATATTTCAATAAATTCCTTTTCTTAAGATCTTCAATTAAGAACATTCAAGAAGTAAAATTTTACAAAATAGCATTTTTTATTTCTAGTTTCATTGACTAGGGAAATAAGTACAACCATACTATGATGCAAGTCACTTTGATACTTAGAATGAACTAAAATATATCATGTACATCATTTAACATTGAACTTGTATAAAGTATCGTTTAGTGCAATCAATGCATGTTAATTTAAACAGTTAAGGATATATTTTTATATAATTTTATGAACATTCTTAAATTTAACTGGTTATCGAAGTATTTAAATCAATTCCTTATCTTAATACCTTCAATTAGGAACATTCAAGAATTAAAATTTTATAAAATAACAATTTTGATTTCTACTTTAATAGACTAATGAAATAAGTACAATATTACTATGATGGAAATCACCCTGATAGTTAAAATGAACTAAAATATATCATGTACATCAATTTAATACTAAACATGGAAATAATTACAAATGTGTTGTCATATTGGCTTGTATAAGTTTCTTTTAGTGCACATTCAATGTATGTTAAATTACAATGATTTTAAATATGCCACCATGTATACTACAAATAATTTTTATTCAAACTTTATTTCTTTTGAGGTTGTATAAAAGAGATTAATAACCATAACAGGATATATATATATATATATATATATATACAGAGAGAGAGAAAGAGAGAGAGAGTTGTTGCAATTTTTAAAGTCAAATATTAAGCATGTAACTCTTGACATGATTTACATCAAACTCACACATGGAATTTATTAATAACACAAAAATATTTCAATGTTGTTCATAACCTAGATAGTAGAATTTCCATTTTAATTAATATAATATTATATCAACTTGGTTGTTATATATTGAAATGGAATTTCTAGGACCCATTATGATATATATCTATAAGATTTCTTCCATGCTCAACATGAATACTATACATGACATTTCAAAAAATTAATATGAAAAAACAATTAAAACTAAATCTAAATCTCTATTGATTCTAAATTTTAGATCTATGGGCTTCACATAAGGATCTTATCCCTTAAATTAAAACACCCTTGAAATTTGGAAAACTTTAAAAATTAAGGACCTCAAGGAAACTAAATATTATATACAATATATTTACACCATTATGAATCCATCCTAGACGAGAGGAAAGCATTTCTCTATTCAAAATTACAAAATTACAAGAGTATTCATCTGTCACAATTATAAATTACAAAATTCATATGTTGATATCTTAAAATATATTATATTACATTTGACTATTATATACTTGGGTTCTGGGCTTTCCATCTACGTCATTTACTCATCTGCCTAATAGATCATAGGAATGCAAGTCTCCATAATATGTTCATGGTTCGATTTTTTCATCTTCCATCTCTTTGGTTCACCTTTATTTATTTTTATTTATTTGAGATTGATTCGAGATGCTATGATTGTATGTTGGTATTAATAAGATATATATTCAAGCATAAAATCTCTATAAATGATGTGAACAACCTGCTTTTTAAAATTTAAAAAAAATGGCCCGTCAGATACATGTCATCAATTTGGTATTTAAATTTTCCATCTCAATATGGTCACACCAACTTTCTTTTCACTTGTGTGCATCACATCAAATGGTAGGCTACATTCTCTTCATTTCCTGAGAGGGAAATGATAGTAAAAATGTCACCTATAACCAGGATACAAAAGATGTATTAGTTAAATATGTTCAAGCTTTCAGTTTATAGATGAAATCGTTAAAGATAGATGGGCCACACACATTCCCTTATAACATCATATACTCAATCATGATCAAGTCAAATGATGGCCTCTTCATTTTTCATCTCTTGCGACATCAGAATTGGATGTATCTCTTTGGATTAAGAGGGAGATATTTCCATCCTTTCATGCACATTTTTTTTTCACATTGATTAAGTCTATATCCATCAACACCAATGTAAATATCAAAAGTACATGCAAGTTCTTATCCCGATGGAAGATATTCCCTGCATGTCTTTCTCCACACTTAGTGTAATTCCCTTCTTCCTTCTATAGTATTACAATACCAAGGAATGGATCTATTCACATCAACAAGTTCAACATTCTATAATAACCTATGCACATGCCTAATATATTTGTGACCTTCATGTACTAAATGGGTTGTGCACCAGTTGACCACCTCTAGTGATGATTTGATTCAATATGCATCATGGCTCATTTAGTTCCTCCAAATTTCTTGCTTCATGCAAGGACCTACACCATCATGCTCACCCTTTCAATATCATGTTTAAAAATAGATCAAAGTATGTTTATTTTTGTCTTATTTTATAGCCAGCTCAAATGAAACTAAGTGCTAACTTGAACTTCCCTACACAACCATATGACAATATACAATGATTTTTTAATGATATGTCATTTTTTTAAAATGATTCATAAATCAGTTCAAATAAATGTTGTATAAACAATGTGGCATGATCATGATCACCGTTGATGTAGAAGTGATACTCCATAATCACCTCACGTGACTTGGTAATGTTATCCCTTGCATCAACATTCAATTTTTCATGTATTTAAAAAAAATGTATGAATGTGGGAACTCGATCCAAGTGATATCACTCACTCTAGATCTTTGTTTGAGGAGAAAATATGTAATTCTCGGAAAATTATCCCATTGATATGATTGTGCCTAGCTGGAATACTTTTCAAGAATACTTAAATTCAGAAGATTTCCACATGGACTTGTGCGAGTGTTTGACATATTTATAGAACTAATTCTAATCCAGATTTATGCAGGAACACAATGAAATACATAAATACACATAAAATCAGAGATGCAATAGAAATAAAACTTCATTTCATTAATAAAATATGACTGAAATATGCTTACAAACATAATTGAAATAAACTAGCTAGGGCGCTGGTAGCTTATATTTGAGAAGAGATGTGGCAACTACAAGTCTCTGAACTGTATTACAATGAGGCTTGAGGGAATATTTATTATTTATAAACAATGGAAACCCCTAAAAATCAAGAAACATAACCCTAGGAGACGAAGCACCAAAACTATGGGCCTCGTTTGGGTAAATTGGTACATCAATCTTCCGGGGACGTAACTTTGGCATACGATATCCATTTGACGTGCACAATACCTCATTAGAAATATCTATACGATTAATAAAACTTCTTATGTGATAAACATTAAATTAAATTCCATGTGTCTCCTATTTTTTCCAAAATAATGTCATTTAAGGCCTCGAAATGGCTCCAAAAGTTTACGATTCGAGAAACTACTAAAAATAGTAAATTGTGCTACAATTAAGGAAACTATAAAAGTAAAAGAAACAATGGTGTGGTCCCAAGTGGAAATAGGCAGGTGGCCACGAATATCCACCTGGATCATTCCTACCCCATTAGTAAGTAATGGTCCCCATTGCGTTGACTTCCTCCATGAGGTGAGGAAACTTCTACTGAACTTGGTCCCTGGTGAACAATTTGCCTTAGCGTAGGAGTTGGCCAGATTTGACAATCGGATGCAGTTGGATCTTCTGCTAGTGAGTGTTCTTAATTTATATGTCGATGATACGATCCATGGTAGCCTATTCCATGTAGTCTCAGTTTAACTCTATTGGTGCAATTTGTTCTGCAATGTCAAAGGTGTCAAGTAGAGGTGGGAAGTAGGGTCGAAGGCAGTCCACATTGAACAGTGGGTGCAGACCAAGGAATGATGGAATAATGAGCTGAAAGGAATTGACCCCTACAGCCTTGGTGATGGTGTGCGACCCATATCAGAGCTGGTGAAGCTTGCAGTGGGGTCGAGCGAGGCACTCCTTTTGCAAATGTGGCCACACTTTGTCGCCCACCTGGAAGTTGTGTGACACCCGATGTTGATCATGTTGTTGCTTTTACTTAGCATTGGCTCTGTCCAATATGTTATCAACCTGTTGGTAGATGTTCAAATGTGCTCAATGAATTTTTTTGCCTTGTCAGCTTCAAAATGGACATGAGCTGAATCAGCCTCAGTGGCTGCAAATGGCATGGCTACGTCAATGGGACATAGTGGCTAGAATCCCAAGCCCACCTGAAAGGGGTTGTGGCTGGTTGAATTATGGAGAGACTCTTTATAACTGTGTTTCACATAGGGAAGCCTCTCATCCCATGTGCGTAGATTCTATGAATTGAAAATGCACAGAATGTGTATAATCATCCTGTTGACGGCTTAAGTCTCACAATCAGTTTGTGTATGGAAATTTGTGGACTTGGTGGGCTTGGTGTCCAGATTTATCTAGAGGGTGGACAAAAATATGTTGAGAAACCTGCTTTCCTGAACTGAGATGATATACTGTGGGATCCCAAAGAGAACCCACACTTATTCAAAGAACAGTTTAGCAGTGCCTTTTGTTGTTATATTCTTCTTGTAGGCCGCCATAATGGCCATCTTCAAGAATCTGTCGATGGCCATGAAAACATAGTCATTTCCATGCTTAGTAGAAGGAAGACCCGACATGTAATCCATGGAGATGGATTCCCAAGGTCGACTAAGCATAGCTATTAGAGTATATAGGCCTCGCTTCTTGATGATTGGTTTGGAAATATCACAAGTAGTGAAGGATCTGATGTTATTATCAACATCCTGTTCAATGTTCAACCAATTGAAATTCTTCTGCAGTACTGCCACTGTTTTCTAGACCTCAAAATTCCCATCGACCAAAATATAGTGCACTTCCTAAATCATCTTGGCATGCACACTTTAAAAAACACAAAGGTGTCCATGGTGAAATAGCAGTGCATCATGGAGGTGAAATTTTGGAACTTGCGTACCCTCCAAGAGTGTCTTGTATGTGTGGTTGAATCTGGGATCACTCTTGTAGAGAGGAAACGAATAAAATTCCTCGTGCCCACAAGATTTGATAATGTTTATTAGTGCCACGATCAGTGGTCAGATGAGGCATTCTACAAAATTATTGGTGCTGCTCTTCTTATACTTGATGTTCAAATGAAACTGTTGCAGATATATGGACCACTTCTAATGGTGATCATTTTTCAATTTCCCTTACATCTGTATGAATGAAAAGGGTCAGTGGTTTGTGTGCATGATCATTTCCTTCCCCAAAATGTAATGCTTCCATTGTCAGCAATCCTGCACAATGGAATACATTTCTTTGTCATAAGTGGGATACTTGGGGAATGTGTCTGACAATGTATCACTGTGATATGCCACTAGATACCTTTGTTGTGTAATAAATGCCCCAATAGCATAGTTAGAGGCATCTGTATCAATCTCAAATGGTTGTTTCACGTCTCGTAATGTGATCACTGGGGCATAGCAGAGGTGATGTTTCAATTCTACGAACGTCTTCTGTTGAGATTACGACCAAAATATTTTTCTTTTACTCCTCCCTTGGTGACTTGACTAAAGGGCCAAATGATAAGAGAGAATCCCAACATGAACCTACTTTATAAATTAGCAAGACCCAGAAGCTGTGAAGCTCTGTTAGAGTGGTTGGTGCTAGCCAATCCCAAATGAATTGGATCTTGGTTGGATCCATATGAACCCCCTACTTGTTAATGATGTATCCCAGATACTGAACCTCGGCCATGAAAAAAGTGCACTTCTCCAAAGACACACACAAATTTTGTTGCCACAGTGTTTGGAGGACCTGTCGGATGTGGTGGAGGTGCTCTTCTCATGTCTGGCTGAAGATTAGGATGTCATCCAAGTACAGTACTACAAATTAGCTTTTGAATGGTCGCAAGATGTCATCCATGAGCCTCATGAAGGTTGAGGGAGCATTCATCAACCCGAAAGGCATGACCATCCATTATAGAAGGGCCTCCTTGGCTTTGAAGGTAGTTTTCCACATATCGTAGGGTTCAATTAGCACCTGGTGATACATAGACTTCAAGTTCATCTTGATGAGATATTTTTCCCCATTGCGTTGGTCCAGAAGGTCATCAATCTGTGGGATTGGGTACCTATTCTAGACAATGATATTGTTCAGTGCTCGATAGTCCATACAGAGTCTCCAAGTCCCAAATTTTTTCTGCACCAACACTATCGAGCTCCCACGTGGTCATGAACTAGGTCGGATGTGAACTTTATGCAGCAACTCCTAAATATTCCTCTTGACTTCATTGTTCTCCATAATTGAGTGCCAATAGATCGGGCCATTGGGCAACGACGTGCCTGGGGTTATATCGATGGGGTGCTTTACTTGATAGTGCAGAGGAAGCCCTGTGGGTGAAGGGAATATTTCCACATACTCCTCCACGACCTTGTTCATTTCTTGTTTTCATGTGGAGGAGCCCTGTCTGGAGGTCGTGGCCACAGTCTTCTTCTTTCATTGAGGGCAGATCACTAGGAAAAAAGAATTCATGGTTTTCAAAATGAGCTTAATGCATTTTTTTGCAGTAACAAAAGAGATAGCAACATGTGGTGGTACCTCTGGTATCTTTTACAACTTATTTCCCAAAGTAAAAATAACGGTGTGAGGATGGGACTCATACACAATATTTCTCTTCCACAATTATGGTTGGCCTTACAATACATAACAAACATGAAGAGGATCAATGTCACATAACACCTCATCCGTGAAGGGCTTGATGTTGTAGGGAAGGTGGCACTGTTGGCTGACATGGAGATCTTGTCCTTGGTGAAGCCACCCGATGGTGTATGACTATGGGTGTGCTGTGGTCAGCAACCCCAACCACTTCATGACCTCTCCTGAAATGAGGTTATGTTTTCTCCCACTGTTGACAATGAACTTTAGCTGGGAACCATTTACCCACATTTCGGTGGGGAATAGACACTCCTCCTCCTCTGGATTTTTGGGTTCCTGCTTTCGGATCTTCATGGTGGCAACGGTGGCATTGGGCTCTACATAGATAATCTGCTTCCCTTTTTCATTCCTGTTGTATAGGAAAATCCTCTCTACGGAAAAAGACGATCTTGGTAGCCCTAGAGTGGATCTATAAACAAGGGAAACAAGCTAACACCGATGTTCCTAGATTATAAATGAAACATAGATCGAAAGAGATGGCCTACCTTGATATGATGCTATGATGTTGCTCTTCATCGAAGTTACTTGGTCCTTCGCTCTTCCAAAACTTGATCTCTACTGCTACCAGCGTTGAATCACTTGCACAAGTGACTAAGAAAAAACAAGAAGCATATAAAAATATAACATCCATATATAAATATAACTTATCTAACTGATCAAGGAATGATATAATCCTTAATCATAAACATGAACAAGAATGGACAATAAATATCAGTTGTATCATATTATTAATAGAAGATTAGTTACAACCCGTGCCTTTATGTCGAAGCTCTCCTTTAGTGGATCTAAATTCAGGCACATCTCCAAATCGCTCGTTTTCAACTCAGTGTGAGAAGGCTAAGGGCTAAAATCTCTCCTTTAAAGCTTATGAAAATATTCAAACCTCTTTCTTCTATGCTCTATTATGTTCTAGCTAGCAGATGCATTGGAGGATGATGAATTTATAGAGATGGAGGAGGGGACATGGATCCACTTATGATGGGAAAATGGCTTATGTCTCTAGGAGGTTCCTCTTTTGTAGGACCAAGAGGTCGAAGTGAGGAAGCTTAGCCATATAATGTTTAACAAACATCCAACTCTCCAGTATTGAATCTTCTAGGCCATGAATCTTTGTTTTGATTTTAAAATATCTTCCAGAGGTAGATTGGTGCAGGTGTGATGTCCATACTAGTGTCGATCAGTGCTGGTCATCGGTGCTAGTGAAACATAGGAGGGTCTCTCTGCTCCAAATAAGTATGTTTTCATGGAGCTACTCTAGGAATGATCAACAGAGAGTTTGTTCTTCAGAATATAAGGGATGTAATGGAATACTTTCATGATGGAAAAGGTACACATGGGTCATTGTTAGGGTCCACCAGGATTCGGGAACATGGAGTTTAGGTACACTGAAAAAATTTTGTGTAACATATGTCCCTAAAGCATGAAGGAAAAATGAGAATGAGGGGTGAACTTCTTTACGATAACGTGCCAAGACCAAAATGTCGTTGTTAGAAAACCTGAAAATCATGTGCATTTATACAACTGAAATGTATAATATAAATACATGATTATGAGGCATGGATGCAGCCATCAGTAGAAGAGATCATTTAATAGTATCCATGGCATGGAAACATCTATCCAACAATAAGAAGGATCATGATATTGGACTCACATATGGTTGCATCCATCCAGCAAGAAGAATCATGTATACAGTCATGAGTAACTCATGTTGCCTCGTAAACTAGAATTTATCACACAAAATGCAAGGTCTTACGTGTTGGAAATACCTATAAGGGGGGTGAATCTATATTCCTTTCAATTAGTATTATTATTAATATTTTATATCATTAGTTAATTTTCAATTATTATCAGTGTTTGTATAATGATAGCAGTAAACAAAAGGAACACAAAAGCACACATTTTTTAAGGTGGAAAACCCATCTGGGACAAAAAACATCTGAATGCCTTTATAATAATTATTTAATGTTCAAATCCAATAAAAAAGAAAGCTCGAACTTCCTAGAACCTAGAAAATAATTATTCTCCAACTCCCACTAGATGCACGTTCCAACGCTTGAGATTCTTTAGTAGTCAACTGAACGGAAGCCCCAACACCCAATCAGCTACAACTCATCCTCGCACCACCCAAACACCCTGAATTTTTCATAGGCTTGAACTTGTTGGTGACTTCATGCACTAGCTAAGTGCCACCCTACCACCCTATAGAATAATAAAATAAGAATGGAATCCCATACCAGGGAAAATGCCCCACTTTAAAATGATATAGAATGATGTAGAATAAGAAGACACACTAGACCATAACCCCAACTATTACACAACCACCTATTGATGATCCTAGACCTCCTGAGACCGCCTCTTCAAATCTTGGCAGATATACACTTGTACAAATTTTACAATGATGCTTTTATAGTGACTCAGTACAATGATACCTTTACAATGAGTATATGTAGTGCTGCCCACCAGAGCACTTCATGTGCTAAAATTATTGTTGTTGTTTTGCATCTTGATTGCTTCTCTTTTCATGCTACCATTTCTCACTCTTCAGAACATTAGATCATGTATTGATTCTTATCTTGATGAATATATCATACCTGCAAAAATTCTTTAAGGAAATACCCTTGACACGATAATAGAAAAACTTACCTCATCCTACAGAGCATATCTCAGTGCTAAAAAAAAAAACTAGAATACAAAGAACCTAATGCAATTCAGAGATGAACATGCATATAAAGAATATACTTACCTAGAGCTTACCTTTGCTACATCATTTTTATGCACCTTGTTTTTCTTTGCTGCCCTAAAAAGTATGGTCCTTTGCAGCCCTTGACAACACATGATCTAGATTTTTCTTTCCTTCTAGGAGCTAGATATTGAATCTGATGTATCTATGTTATTTCATATCCCCAATATGTTATTTTCAATCCTACAGTAACCCTCTGAGTGTTCTTTCCAATGCCATAGGTTTGACCCAATTTGGATTCTTCAAGACAAAGTTATGACCAATCTCTCACAATGACCTAATTATGAAATAGTTTAGTAAAGTGAATTTGTAAAACATGCCACGTGTCATTGTTTCCTCCTTCAACTCTCAAATTGATAAAAATAAAAGTACAGTCTATGCACTATCCACAACTTCTAACAAAATTCCAATCCGATGCTCAGAGAGAGAGTTATGGCAATTTTCCCTAGGTCACTATTAACAATATAAAATCGTACAATAGAAAATGACATTAATTAATGTTGAGCCCAAGGATTTATAGGACAAGAATACATTATGGAATCAATAATATCTAAGGTTTTGAGCAATTCAAGATTGAACTAGTCATAAATGCTCGGATGCGTGCTTTTTCCTTCGAAAAGAGCACCTTCTCTGCCCACTAGAGCCCAATAAGTGCGCATTCCTGGAAGTAGCAAAAATTCACTTTCCGAGACTAGAAGTAAGAAAGGGACAGTTTCTCCTTATGTGAAATCCACCTAAGGGCAGCACCAGTGCCTCCTTAAGCCTTGTGTGAGCACACAAAAGCATATTTCAGCACACAATGGAATATTTCCCCTCCCTTGGGTCACTATCCACCATGTACCAAGGGAGGGAAGAAGGTTTGAAGGCTCACCTATATAAACCCTCAAAGAGATGAAAAATGTGTGATCACAAGGTTATGCTAGCCAAATTTTCCCAAGCAACACCAGTGTCTTATGTGAACCAAGGAGAAAGAGTTGAAGAAGAGGACTCGATTGTTGGACACCCAACAATCTTAGCCCATTGCAGCAAAGAGAGAGAGTTAAACTGCGTCAAAAGGCAGAACTTGAAGGACAAACATCCTTGCATCGGGTCCTAGAGCCTCTGCCTATGCCCTTTGGCAAGTGGGTAATATTTTTTGTTTTCATTCCAAGAATTCAATAAGAATAAGGCTACCAAGCCATTTTTTACCTTGTTATTGTTTGGAACTCTCTATTTAGCTTCTTTCTATGTTTTTAGTTTTACTTTTTTAACAGAGCATACTTTAGTGTATTACTTCATTTAGGTTCTATACTTCTGAGCTCCCCCCACATACTGCCTGTTACTTATGGTTTAGATAAAATACCACATTCTCTAAACGGGTGCGATTTCATACACCCGCATGTCAAATCCACCACAACAGGATTGGCGACTCCACTGGGGATAAAATTGACGTGATCATACACTCAATCCCATCAAAAGTTTTTTCCAAAACCTAACTTGGACGACCCTCAAATGGTTCCAATGGAACCTCGTCAATCCAGGTGTCTTTCGAACCTCCCCCAATTAATGGGATGGGTTCCAGGTCTTTCGTCGTTTAGGTGTCAAAGACGAAACATTGCCACAGTGGTTGGTTCCTCTTTTCTTGGAGCAACCTTCCTTGGGAACCCTAGCCGGTCTCCCAACACCACACCGCACATCACTCACCCCTCGTCCCCTAGGGGGCAGAAGAGTGCATCCCATATGGGAAGCTAGCTAAATTCACAACTGGGTATGTCACGGACTAACCCTAGTTCTAACCAGAACTTCGTGTCTTCACACGTTGCCATGGTGTCTACCTCTCAGTCACCCTTTTTAGCAGCGTTAAATCTACCGAATTTAACCAATCTCACCAATGACCCCATCGCACATGACCCCAATTGGCCTCCCATGCCCACGAAGCTCCCTTCAGACATACCAAAGTTTGAGGGCAATCAAGCGGAAGACCCGGGGAATCATATAATGACCTTTCACCTGTAGTTCTCATCGAATAACATCATTGACGATACTATTCGATTGAGGTTGTTTCAACGCACTCTCACGGGAGTGGCCACAAAATGGTACGTCGATCAACCCCCTTCTTCACATGGAACCTTTAGCGCTCTCGCTACTGCGTTCCTCACATACTTTCAGCTACCCATTCACCACGATTCGGGAATGGAGTTACTCACTCATTTCAGACAATCTCCCTCTACCCACATTTCTGAACATGTCCATGATTGGAGACGACATCGTAGCTTATGCAAAGCTCAACTCAATGACCGAGTCCTTGTAGATTTATTCTTGAAAACTATGACAGTGGAGATTTCAAAAGATGTGGCGCAACGTAACCCCACATCCGAAGAGGATGCAATCAGTAAAGCCCATCAGCTTGAACTGATTTATACGCAATCAGGGTACATATATAATATCCTGCCTAACGCCCAGCACCTGCAATCTTATCAAGAATTTCCAGGTGCATCGAACTCTACAGACTGACTTATTGGGTCAATGACCCAAGGGTACCTAGGCAACATCAGTCAGAATCCTCCTTACACACACAGGTCTACCCAAGACATGTCCTAACCCATATTTCAGAGTCATCATATACAACAGCAAAAATTGACTAATAGGGCACCAGTTTATCACCAAGGAGGACCTTAACCTCCGGCTGGGGGGTCCCAGTATGCAGAAAGAAAAAATGACGAAAGAACTCCCCCCAAACGGCCAGGTGTAAACATGGGACAACAATATGTTCAATCCCAAACACATAACCCACCAACGCAAAACTACGTGCAGGTGAACTTTGTGCAGCCATCTCAAAATCAACCACACCAGTATGATCAAGATAATTAACCTCCTAATGTGGTCAAAATAAAGATAAAAATCAAACCTAAAGGGAACCCTGGAAAGGGGGGCAGCAACCAATAGCACCCACCACGACCTTGGCCTGGAAATAACTCCAACCGAAACTAGAACCAGGAGCCAAGAAATGCTCAAAAGCAAGGAAAAAGGCCACCTCTAGAAACAAACCATTCTTGTTCAATATGTCGTCAGTACGAGCACTATACTCACCACTGTCCCAAAATCCCTGAGATTAAAAAGCTTTAGAGTAACTGAGGACAAGGAGGATCTTCCCAAACAACTGCAGTTATGCAAGAGCCCTTTCCCCTCAAATAATGATCAACACTTAGTAGCAAAACCCCAATGATTCCGAAAAAAAAACTGTGAAATTTACATGGCCGGGGAAAAAATGTTTTTCCAAACCCGGAATTGAAGCTATGACACCCCACCAGACACCACTACATCAGGGGCTAGTAGGTGCACACTGACTGCACCTTTTACCATTCCAAATATTCCTTTGGAACCATTGCCAAAAATGGTTAAAGGGCCTAATAGGCGAGCAGGTAACTACTCTAAAGCAGCCCACAATTATAGCATTGTAAACGATTTAGTCCAGTCACTTGCTACCATGTCTTCTTTGGAGGTACTGCAGTCATGCCCGAAGCAGCGGAAAGCCCTACTTTCCACCTTAGGCACCATCGACCCTGCCCACACACACATGATGGCTTTTGAATTACAAAAAGCCACCCGTAGGCTTCCCTCCATGGTCGCCTTCCAGATACTAGTATCGGTACAGAATATCACTATTCACTGATGTGTCATTGATGAGGGCGCATCGACGTGCATCATGTCAAAAAATGTATGGCATAAGTTAGGAGGCCTAGAAATCAAACCTTCCGTCATCACACTCAGGGCATACGACGGTCGACCCTTGACCCCCATTAGTCTCTTCCAAAACTTACCAGTCTAGTTAGCCATAAAAATGGTCCACATAGACATCGAATTCTTGGATGCTCACTTGGATTAAAATATACTCCTTGGGTGGAGTTACATGTATGCCATGTCTGCCATAGCATCCTCCATTTTCTGCATCCTGATGGTCCCCCATGAGGATCGAATTATTACAGTAGACCAGCTGACGCACACTAAAAAGCGCCCCTTGACCAATACGGATATGGTTTTACGCTATGTAGACATAACCATAGATGGTCTTTTACGGTATCAATAATATGGCCCTGGCCAATTCAAACCGTCATCCATCCTAGGCTCATTCCTAGGAGATCCTCCTATTATCCCTGAGGTATCACCCGATGCCACAGCGGCCCTAGTATGCATGATGTCCACATCAAGCACTGAGGTTATTTAGGACACGGACTCAAGCAGTAATGACACTGAGGCATCAGCTATTGTAGCCTCCCTAGTCTATGTTGCCTCCCAAATTCCTTTCCTATACCCACCTCCTAGAAAGTCTTGACAACATTGGTACTACCCAAAATATCATTGGCATTCCCAGTGTGGTATCTTTTTCCCCCTCTAGGAACGCTAGCTACCAATGTTACTGCCATTGGATAAAAGCTCCCCAGTCCTGAGGACCCCAACCTACCCAAGTATAAGTCGAAACTTCCCCCGCAATGGAAAACCCCACTGCAAAACTGGCGACCCCGATAAAGAAAATTCCAAAGAAAGGAAAGAAAGTGGTGACCCCCACCATATAGTGGGAGTAATCATCCTGTGCTATATGTGATGTCATAGGACACCCTACTCACATATGTCCAGAGTTGGAAAAATTAAAACCACCCCTTGGCTATGAGGCAGGCACCTCAAAACGAAATTTCCATAAAAAGGAATTTGCCACCAAAATTACAGGAAAACCGCTGCATACCAATCATGCATGTGCCCTCTGTGACACCTATGGGCACTATACCCACCATTCTCCAGAAATTCCATGGTATAGGGATGCCTTAGATGCGATCGAGCAATCCTATCAAGAGGATCCCTCCATCCAGTCTATCAATGACGAGTTGCACACCATCTTATACTTACAAGAGGAGCATCGTTACGTAGAACACCCCCCGGTAATGCCCATTATACGTTGTATGCTATGCGATGAACGTGGCCACTACCTCGAAGAGTGTGCTGCGTTGGAACTCATTCACAGATGGTATCCAATCGAAAGGGTCTACCACGTGGGGCTATGAGCGGCACAATTGACATGCCCGTTATGCGCCGATAATCACTTATTGGAATATTATCACTACATACCTCGCTTCCGACTAGCCCTTGCTAAACTCAGTCATAGTTTGTCTCTCCTAAGAAGACGATATGGATGTCGGATCTATCAGTAGCTCCATGAGCCAGGCAGAGGAGATGAGCTGGTCTATCACGTTCTTGTCAGCTGAAGAACGACCTAGTAGGGAACCCATAGTTACCACTACTGGCACCTCATGAAGGCCTCCCGCATGCACATTATGCAAGCAAACATACCATATAGTAGTCCACTTCCCCAATTTAGTAGCATACCGATGATGGTACCCCACCCGGCCTCAAACCATGCACAATGGAAGACCCATATCACAGATATTTTTCCTGATATGTTAGGGTAATCATTATGATCGACATTGTACTAATGTCTCATGACTCTATCCCACTATCGACTTTATTAATGCCGTAGAAAAAATGATGAGCGACCTCCAAGAATGGCATAAAAGATACACTATTGACCCAATGACCTCGCCACTAGGGTCGTTCATCACGCCTGCTAAGGTCACACACCAGTCACGTCAACCCTAGGCCCAGCCTAGGATAACATGCGGCCTATGTGATCTAAACGATCACTGAATCAACCAATGTAGTGAACTCAAACCCCTTGCAAATAGTCTCCGCATAATCTTGTCTCTACCCCAAAACCTTCTCTCTAATCAAGAGAAGATCACACGTACTTACTGCCGAATTTTCTCACACTTTCATCATACATTTATGTGCACACATCTCCCCAAGCTGAGAGCAGCTAGAGCGTCATTAAGTTAGCCACCCACCAAAAAGGGAGGTAGGTTCCAACCCATGACGAAAAAATGGAAATAAAAGACACCTTGGTCCACAATAGACCCTTTCCAAGCATCCACATCTAGAACATCGAGTAGTGTAGAGTCTCACACTATCTACTCTGGTATCGCGGTGATACCTTGCACTATTTGCACCAGTCATAATCACGGGCCAGAGGGATGTCCGTTGCTACCAACGTTCAGACATCTCTATGATAAAATCAACTTCCATCTACCGGGAATCGACTATCCTAGTAGGAAGGCCAACTATCGGCTAACTCAGGACTCCATTACGAAGATCCTTCCCCCACAGCACACCAATGATAGAACTCATCACATACGACTTGTGTCATCGCACGCCCAAAACAGGATTTTGACAACCTCCCCGTCACAGGGATTCGGATTTATTCCTGTCACAAAAAACCAAGGCACCCTACACCCTTACATCGATTTCCGTGAAATCCCAAACTTTCATGCAGCCTTCGAACTCCTTGATGACACCGAGCCTCTAGAACAAAGCCTCGTACAACTAGAGCTAGTTGACGAAAACAGGCGCTAATCGCTACAACAAAATAATGCCCATAAAAAAATGGTAAAAGCATCATTCGACTGCCACATCACTCCTCGCTCATTTACTGAAGGAGAGCTAGTCCTTCACTATGATGTTGGAAAAGAAGCCTTAGGGCCAGGAAAGTTTGAGACCCCGTGGAAAGGGCCCTATATCATCAAACATTGCCTCTGGTAGGGGGCATATATCTTGACGAAACCGGAAGAGACCTACCTAGCTAACCCCATCAATGACCTTTACCTCAAGAAATTCTACCCATAAGGGCCCTAGTAGCCCTTATCCCCTACAGTTAGAGTACACAAAAATCCCAATACCAAAATATTTTTTACCTAAAAAACCTAAAACACGCTCAAAATATCACCATGGATCACCAACTTGAACCCTATTTCGGATTTGCTGATGGAGCATCGCGATGGTCTCAAAACTTAGCTACAACCGCTTCGGTCATCTACTACCCTGACCGATCAACACTGTGTTCAAACGGTGTGTGCATCGGATCAACAACCAACAATCAGGCAGAATATGATGCCGTCATCAGACTTATGTGCGAGGCCCTCCACCAGGGCATCCACCATATGCATGTCTACCTTGATTCCTAATTAGTAGTCTCGTAGTTAAACCAAACATTCGAAACCAGGGATGCAAACCGATTTATAAAATATTTGCGTACCAAAGGATTAAGCAGACAATTTGATTATATTACATTCTCACATGTATCAAGGAATCAAAACCAAGCAGCTGATCGCATATCTAATAATATCCTAGACTGGAATGCATCGCGAGCAAACGACCATACATAAAAAACCAAAAACATGTATATCCACTAGCATAACACAAAATTCATAAACCAAAATAGAAATCACACCATTTAGAGCCGCAAAAAATATCTCTCATATATATATCGAAAGATATGTGTATCAGAGTACAAAAATAGTAGCACTAGCCCATTGGCTAGCCCAAAAATATAGAGGTCTTCAAAAATAAGGGAAGAATCCTCATAATTGGTACTTTCCCTATGTAGAAATCTACTCTAAGGGGGTGCCCCCTTAAGAGGAGCACCCGGGCCCACCAATGCTCCTGGTACCACTACCAGAGCTGCTGTCACCACTACTATAGCTACCCATCGGAGAATAGGCTGGTAGTCTGTCTCATGGGCCATCACTATCTCTATCCATATCTCCTCGAAGTCATCCATATGACCTCGAGTAGGCATTCCATAGGTCAAATAGTACAGTCGACCCCAGAAGTCCTCTAGAGCCTCTACCTGAGCTATAAGTGCTGCAATGTGCACCTCAGCCACATCTGCACAAGCTCTCACTGCTGCTACCTAAGCTGCACCTGTGGTGCTTCCATCACTAGAAGGACCAGCACCATCCCCGCCTGACCCACCGACACCCTCGCCCAGTCCACCTACGGCACCACATCCCCGACCACCAGGTGGTCATGGTAGAGGGTTGTGACCCACCATTTGGGCCACTGGACGTCCCACCTCGCCAACATCTACACGAGTAACCAAAAAAAATTTAGTGTCAATGAAAAACACTGAAGAACAAAAAACAATTGAGTAAATGTAGAAATATAACACATACCTTTGAGGCCCCAAACATAACCAAAAGGGAGAGCAATATTTGGATCACCCTCAAATTCCATCCTCGCATAAGGGTATGTCAAGAAAATTTATGTATTGGCCTCAAACCAGGCCTCCGTCGTGTCGTTCCAATAACAACCCACTCTACCACCACCACTACGTGGCATCACTGGAGCCCACCTCCTCATACGTGGCTCCCTCGGCCCCTCAATAAGCACAAGCACTACGGGCCTCATCAGCATGACCCTCTCGTACATGATGCTGCACAAAATGATGGCGTATGCAAAGGATTTCGATCCATGCTGGACCCTGTTCAGTTGCAACACCATACCATCAAAACAGAAGCAGGAAAAATCAAAGAAATGCACGTTCCTCAAGTGGCATAAAACTGCGAGCTGTGGGCCCAATCCCCAGTGAGGTGCAAACGACCCTGCCAGTTGCAAAATAATGGCCAGAGCACACCGCTCGGCCACATATGTCACTGAGGAGATATTGATGCACCCCTCAGTAAGAGGTGCACCACCATAATTCCGCCCCTGTAACCTGTCCATGTTCACCTGCCCAACAGGAAGTGGATACCTCAGCGCCTCTCCCTGAGGCAGTAATCCGGTCACAAAGTAAATATCTGTCTCCGGATGGATAATCAAGTTTTTCCCCCTCAGGAAAAACATGTTGTGCCTCCTATTCCAATGCTAAATAATGTAACGTAACAATCGGTCCTATGACCGGAGGAACTCATTCTCCGCAAATTTCAGGAGGCCCCATGCGGCCAACTGACGGCGTGCCCCAGCATTAGCAACCAGAGCAGTCCAGATCTTGGCCCAATCTCACTCTCTCCACACTAACTTGCCAAGCAATAGGCACCCATCAGTACAAAGGAGAAAAATCATTGAGGACAGCAAAAAAACCCAAGTTTTTTCAAAAGCACTTCCCTTGCACACCTGTCTCTTAGACAAGCGCACAGTTGTGTGCCTATTTCATTTATAGGCGTGCCCTTGCGTGCAAAAAGGCAGGGAAAACACACATTCGCAGGGCCGTACCTGAGAAATATGCGCAGGGGGGGTGCCTATTTCCCTAGATCTCCCGCGCAATCTAGGGCAAAAAGCCCCTTTGAGGCCATACAAACCTAATTTGTACGGCCCCCGGCGTCACCAAATTGAAAAAATAAAAATGCAGGATTTCATGAGAGTTACCTCAGCATAGTATCGCTAATCCCCAGTACAAAAGCTGGCCGCAACGGCAATAAAGGCTCTGCTATCACCTCTGATCTCCCAAGCTCAATAAGTACAAATGAATAAGATTAGGACCATAATCCCTTATTTATCTCCCTTTTCCAGAACTTCGGAGGTCCATAATAGGAGATCAGAAGGTCCATTCTGCAAACCGTAAGTTGCACCATTATCAGTATAACATGACGAATGAAAGAAATGCCCCACATTTGCTTTCCGAAGAAATATTTTTTTTTCAAGCACTGGCAGGTATGCACCCTCCCATCCTCCTTTCCAAGATTCATGTTTTTCAATAATATTAAACGAAAAGAAGATGCTTTCACTTGAGGTATTTGTTTTTGCAGGAAGAACCCGCAAACCATTCACAACACTGACCACTCAAAGTTTTGGAGCAGGTATCATTCTACCCTCAACCTGATAGAGTCCCAGAAAAGTTTTCATATCCTGACATCATTTCTCCATCAGAAATAAACCATAGGGTCCTCATACCAGACCAAATTTATCATCACCTCCATGGCGATCGTCATCTCAAGTATACCACACATCATTCCACAAGTGACGCCATGGCCATACCATTTTAGTCTAGGAAGCACCTCATGCCCATACATATATCATGCATAAGGTCAAGTTCACCATTCAAACTCAACCCCATTCCTGGACGATCGGGTTGTACAATCAGAATGAAACCACACCTCCACGCACTGCATTTGGCCCACCATACCTCCATTAGCATTAACCCATCTGCGACATCTTTCGCTTCATCAGCCCCACACATGAGACAAACCAATGGGACCCCTACCCCCAGCAAAACACCTTCCTCACACCATCAAGTGAGCAACCCTCTTTCGTATTTTGGGGTACCCATCTCTGTGTTTTGTACAAACCAAACCCCATTATTTTATTCTTTTGGTAAGTGTATAAAGATCACAAAAAATGCCCTTCTCCTCTTCACCCTCATATTGCAATTTTCCTCCCATGGCAGTAGTCCCCCTTTCTCCCTTGGTCAATGTATTTCATACCCACCCATGCACGCACCATTACGACAATCATAGCCGGTTCATACCCACCCTGGAAGTCCTACCGACTCCAGGGAATTTTCACTTCATAAATACCTATGACTGCTGCCAAGCTACTCAAATATACTTTGACCTTGGGCCACTGAATCCCCATCAGTTGTTTTCAGCTACTACTCATCAACATGCCTATGTTAAACCCACTATATTTTGGTTAAGGCTTCCTTTTTGTCGACATCAACACCCATTTCCCAAAAAGGAAGCGATACCTTAGATGACCCCTCCCCATGCAAAGGAGCATCCTCAGGTGGCACTATGGGAGACATCATTGTCCATAGATGTCATTGATCCTCTTGAAATTCGACTACAGCAAAAGCTTTCATGTCATGATGGTATCGTATCTTACAACCATTGCACTTTGATCAAGATCCGTCGAAGACCTGTACCTTTATAAGCATCTCTGACAACAATGCTTACACAGGAAGGTCCCAGTGAGTACATATGCATACATTGCGTAGTGATATGCCATACCAAGATTACGCATATGGGTACCACTTTCCACCTATCATCAAAGAAAAAATGCCCCTAAGGGCATCAACAGTCATCGTCAACAACCACCAACATCACTACCACAGTAGTGACATAGACAGCACATGTATCGGTCAATTTTGTTTAACTAGATATAGCATCACGAGCATGGGACATGCCCGTCTCGTTGAAATTTTTCAAATATGTTGTATATTTTGTCTACTTACAGGGGGTCCCTTAGGCCATGGTTATCTTGGAACTAGTGTAAGGTGTTGTCTCTTCTACACACAAGCCTCTCTCTCTCTCTCTATCTCTCTCTCTCTCTCTCTCTCTCTCTCTGCGTATGATATAGAAAAGAAACTATAATGTATTTTGGCTATACAGTTCTTCCTAGACCTCACACATTAGGGGCAACTGTTAACACTAGAAAATCGTACAACAGAAAATGACATCAATTAATGTCGAGCCCAAGGATTTACAAGACAGGAATACATTACGAAATCAAGAATCTCTAAGGTTTTGAGCAATTCAAGATTGAACTAGTCATAAATGCTTAGATGCACACTTTTTCCTTCGAAAATAATACCTTCTGCATGCACTGGAGGCCAATAAGCGCGCATTCCTGGAAGTAGCAAAAATTCACTTTCCAGGACCACAAGCAAGCAAAGGAAAATTTCTCTTTATGTGAAAGCCACCTAAGGATAGCACCAGTGCCTCTTTAGGCCTTGTGTGAGCACACAAAAGCATATTTCAGCCCACAATGGAATATTTCCCCTCCTTTGGGTCACTATCCACCATGTACCAAGGGAGGGAAGGAGGTTTGAAAGCTCACCTATATAAACCCTCAAAGAGATGAGCAATGTGTGATCACAAGGTTATGCTGGCCAAAGTTGCCCAAGCAACACAAGTGTCTTGTGTGAACCAAGGAGCAAGAGCTGAATAAGAGGACTCGATTGTTGGCCACCCAACAATCTTAGCCCATTGTAGCAAAGAGAGAGAGTTAGACTACGTCAAAAGGCAGAACTTGAAGGACAAACATCCTTGCATCGGGTCCTAGAGCCTTTGCCTATGCCCTTTGGCAAGTGGGTAAGTTTTTTTTGTTTTCATTCCAATCATTCAATAAGAATAAGGCCATCGAGCCATTGTTTACCTTGTTATTGTTTGGAACTTTCTATATAGCTTCTTTTTGTGTTTTTAGTTTTACTTTTTGAACAGAGCATACTTTAGTGTATTACTTCATTTAAGTTCTATACTTCTGAGCTCCCCCCAGACACTTCCTGTTAATTATTTTTTAGAGAAAATACCACATTCTCTAAACGTGTGCGATTTCGTACACCCTCGTGTCAAATCCACCACAACAGTCACCTCTTTAAGATGAAGTTTAGGAAACTGCAAAAACACTAACTTCCACATATCATATCTCTGAAAATATTGCGAACCATGATCTAAACATTTTACACGTGCTTCCTTAGGATTTCAGCTTAGCGTGATAAAAATTTCAGCTTTTGAACCTTCATAGAGAAAAATTATAGCAAAAATGCCACGATGACCTATTTGAAGTAGCGAAATCCTTGCATGAGGAGGATATCAGGATCACAATTTATATAAATTGTTAGGTTGTGAAGGTCTTGAACAAGTGAATCTAGGATGGATTTTAGGAGCTTAAAAACTATTAATTATGTATTTTTCAATGACCACAACCAATGATTAGTGTCATGCCACAACCCCATGGGGTTCTAGCCCACTAACTGGGGTTAATAACTTCAAACATGAATATATCTTAAACCGTGAAGAATTACGTGGCGTTTCATATATCAACAGAAACATCTCGACAAGTAGAAACCATCAAAGATATCCTTGACTTAGAATATTGTAATTTTGTAGGCCAACATTCCCATGAAAGGTTGGGGTAGCCCCTGGTGCTTCTTGGGTTGACATCAATGAAAACCACTGATCAAAATTCTCCCCCTTTGGCATTAATAGCAACACAATTACTCCCCCTGCGATCATGACACCTTTTCCTACAACATTCTCTCCCCCTTTGACATCAAAGGTTTATAGAACATATCACTAGTTTTTTCTTTTATACCAACATATTCAAGTTTGATATTCTTTTCAACAACTTTTTCATTAACAAAATGATATTTTATCATAATGAGTGTTGTTTTTTAATGCATGATAGGATTCCTAGAGATGTTGATGGCACTTTTGTTATCATAGAGCATCGGAATAGACTCACTGAATTGTACTTGGAGATCTTGCAAAGCTTGTTTCATCCAAAGGACTTCAGTACAACAAGTTGTCGGTGCAATGTATTATGCTTCCATTGTAGATAACAAGATTGAGGTTTTATTTTTTCTCAACCATGATATGAGACAACCACCTAAATAGAATGTTGCTCCACTAGTACTATGACGATCATCAATGCTTCCTGCGTAATTTGTGTCTTTAAAGGCTTCAATAATGATATTTTTACCATTGGTATACGATAAGCCATATTCTGTTGTGCCCTTTAGATATCGAAGAATTATTTTGATGGCAATAACAAGTGATTCTTTTGGTGCTGCTTGGAATATTTGTACTTGTCCAAGTGCTAGCATAACATGTGGCCAGGAGGCTATTACATATAGAAGACTAATAATCATAGATTTGTAAAACATGTGATCCGCATCCTTATATGAATCATCTATGCTCAATTTGCAACCTGTTACCATCGAAGTCAGAACAGGTTCGCAATATTCCATTTTAAATTTCTTGAGAGTTTCTTCGATGTACTTGGCTTGACATATAAATATTCGTTTATCTTGCTAAGATATTTTAAGCCCTAAGAAGTATGTCAGCTCACCCAGTAAAGACATCTCGAAATCACTTTCATGTTTGTAGCAAAGTTCTTACTTAGATGATCATCATTGCTACCTTGAAATATATGTCATCCACATGTACCTTAACGACTGTTAAATTATTTTTTTCTTATGTACATAAATATTGCTATCAACAGTACCTTTCTAGAACCCTTTTTGATGTAGATATCTATCAAGATGAGCATACCATTCTCTGGGAGCCTGATTGAGACCATATAGAGCCTTCTTTAACCTATAAACATAGTCTTATTTTTCTGATAGTAGAAAACCTTTAGGTTGTTCAATGCAAACTTATTCTTCTAATTCGCTATTCAGGAATGCTGACTTAACATCCATTTGGTATAATTTGATTTTTCTTGAAAATTTATAGGCAAGAAACATCCAGATGGCTTCCATTCTGGCAACTGGTGCAAATATTTCATGGAAATCAATTCCTTCCACTTGTGCATAGCCTTTGCAAACCAATCTTTATTTGTTTCTGGTAACCTCTCCATTTTCATTCAATTTTTTCCTGAACATCTATTTAGTCCCAGTGACATTTTTATATTTTGGTCGTGGAACTAATTCCCAGGCCTTATTCTTCTTGATTTGATCCAATTCTTCATTCATAGCTCCTACCCAATGTTTATTCTGGCTGGCTTCCTCAAAACCACTAGGCTCAAAGGTTGTTATAAAAGAAATGTGAGCTTGTTGTGATGAATGAAATTGTTGAATTTCATTTATGTCACCAATGATTTGATTTCATGTATGGTTCTTTTGAATCCATTATTTTCTTCTCTTTGGAGCAGCCTCTTGTTGTTGTTCTTATATATCTTGATGATGATTATTTACTTCTTCCTAGTTGATAGCTGCTTCTTGTTCTAGAATTTTTTGTGTGTCCTTTTCATCCTGTCTCAAGTTTCAAAGATTTTAGATCCTCATCATTATTCATTAGAACACCATCTTTGTCAAATGTAACATTTATGCTCTCCACTATCTATTTTCATCTTAAATTATAACATTTATAGGCCTTTATTTTGCGTGAGTAACCAACAAAGAAAAATTCATCAACACGTGATTCAAACTAACCCAACTTTTGATCTTCTCTTTCGATATAAATTTTTCTTCCAAAGATTCGGAAATATTTTACATTAGCCATTTTTCCTTTCCATATTTCATATGGGGACTTGTTACACTTATTTCTAAGAAGAGTTCAGTTGATAATGAGGATTGTCGTATCAATTGCTTCAACCCTGAATTTTTCATCCAATTTTGATCCCTTCAACATTGTTCTAGCCATTTCCTATACGATTATGTTCTTTCTTTTAGCAACTCCATTTTGCTGAGGTGTTTGTCTTCCGTAAATGGGTATACTTACATATGTGGGACGTAATATCACCCCCAGATGATAATGCAAATCGTTAGCGATAGCTACTCTATTTTACGACGCCGAAACACGTCTATATCCTAGACCTATAAATTTTTTGTGTTAGGTTTTAAAAGGTCCTTAGGTTAATTGAGGTTCATTTTAAAGTTAATCTTGATTAAAGTTTCAATTTGAAGGCTCAAAACGATTGTCTCATGAATACCTATAATGAAACTAATATGAAAAATGATTCTTTCAATTTGATGAACACTATCTAGTTTAAGGAAGAGTTTCAAACAAATATGCAACAATAAAAAATGTAGCAACCAAAACTTTTCTGACCTACTCCACTCACACTATCCCAATCGAAAACAAAATATTCAAAGATGCAAACTACGCAATGTAACCTATGCAATGTTTTTTTGAAAATTATGCAATTCTAATCTATGCACAATTTCTTTTTCTTTCAATGAATAAGAATGCATGAAATGCACTTCTATCTTTCAATCGTTAAAAAACATAATCTAAGTTCAATAATTAATCTAAAAAATGATTTCCGAATGTAACTTATCTAATGCGCTTTCAATGAAACACAAATCTCGATATGAATGGAAAAAAAATTCTTTGTATGGGAAAAATGAAAAAATACACAAAAGGGATGAAAAAAAACACGTGTTTTGAGTATCTGAAATGAATTCCTTGAAATGCCACAAAACTTAAAAAGTGGAAGCAATAACGAGATATTACGAATCACTTTATCAAAACAAAGACTCTTCTCTTTTCAAACAGACTAACACATAAAGAAAGATCTTTCAGTTGAAAACAAGCAATGTGATCTATTCTTGTGATAGAAAAGAGAGAATAAAATGCACATGGGGTGGACACTTGAAAACCTTAATTACAGGTGTTATCACTGGAAAATTGTACAAGAAAAGGTGACATTATTTAATGTCAGGTAGAAGGATTTACAGGGCTGAGAGACATTAGAAAATCTAAAAGTATTTAAAAATATCTAAGGTCTGAGGAAAAATAAAATTTTGTACAGGAAGCACTAGTCAAATATGATTTTGCGCGCAGAATACTTCGATAAATGCACCCTTGCATGCCTTTTGACCCAAAAAGCACACAATCCTGGAAGTGGCCGAACCCACTTTCCGGGACCATAAAGGCACACTACAGGACAATGATTCCACAGTTGAAGTCACCTAAGGACAACAACCCAAGCCTCATTAGGACATCAAGGGAGAACACAATGGAATAATTGTGGCACACAATGGAATCACCCTCCTCTCTTGGGTCACCATCCACAATGTACCAAGAGAGGGAAGGAGGATTTGAATTCTCCTATAAAAGGCCACCAAGAGATGAAAAATTTGAGAGCACATTGTTATGCTAGCAAGAATTTCCCAAAGAAATACTAGCAGTGTGTGATCTTGAGTAGAGATAGAGGGGAAGCAGTTGTTGGCCATCCAACAACTCCAGTCCACCATAGTAGAGAGAGGGATAATTTGTGCCAAGGAAGCTCAAGAGTAAATACATCGTTGCATCGAGACTTAGAACCTCAAGTTCTAAGTGCCCCTTGACAAGTGGGTTAAAGTTTCATCTTCATTTCCTACCAGCACTTAATAAGAGGGGACGTAAGAGCTGTCATTTAGATTATTGAAGTTGTTTGAATCTAATAGAGTTTTTTTGTTATTTGTTTTAATTTTAGTTTAAATTTTATGTTTGAATGTGCATGCTATTTCTCTATATAGTATGTTTATGTTATAGCATGTTCCACTAACTTGCTTGACTCCGTATATTTTCTGCCTGTGAGCAATAGCTTAAGAGGGAAAACCACACCCCTTAAGTTTCCTTTTATTTCATACATAGGTGCACCAAACACACTAACACAGGATTGCGACTCCGCTAACTTTTATTTCCAAGTTTATGTGGTTGTGCCTTTGTGCAGAGACCTCCGTCTCTGCTGTGGAGTTGGGCTGGAATTGCCCCCTTCCTCTCCTTCATTGTCTGATTCATCCCAACTAATAGGCTGAAGCAGAAGTGCTCCAAAAAATTACATTTAAGGAATTTGCACACAGTTCTCACAGATAGGCACGCCGGGGGTGCGCTTTTAGATCTGACCTGTGCATAGACATCGCGCCTGTTTCCCTTTTTCATGCAAGAAATAGAATGAAAATTTTCTCCAATATTTCCATCTTTTCCTACTTGTAAAGGTGCCTGACAACCCATAATACATCTTCCATCACTGGTTGAGGTGCCCCGCAGCTTGCTAAATTTCACTCTTAGCTGCTTTTGGTAGGCATGGTGTTAGTTTTATTTCAAGTTGATTTTTTAAAATTTCACACATACTTTAAGTAGTGGGGGAAATTAACTTGCATTCTGAAAAAAATTATGTTTTGAAAATTTAGGTACCAAAAAACCTAGATAATTGGCCAAAGTAAGTGGCCCGAGTCCACACATGCTTAGATAGTTCCTTTTCTAGTGTAAAATTCATTAGTTTAGTTCAATTTTGCATTACGATTTCAGGACCAGGATCGAATTGTCAATAGAAGAGCAAGTAATCTTTGTTTCCTTTGCACTCTCCGGTGATCCTAGGTAAGCATATGGACACTCCCTATTCACAACTCACCATCTCCCTATATGTTTGAACAGGGAGTCCTATGAAGCTACGAATCTAGTCCATTTTGTGTATTTTTTATTATATTTTGTGTAATGCAGGGGTTTTGGGGTGGGTGAAAGCCCCTAATGCATTGTAAGCAGGTCAAGGGTAGACCAAGAGTCTGCAAACCACAGTTTGTGGACCATTGGATGTGTAGGCTAAATTATTATAAGTAGTAGAACCTTTTTGAGTTGATGGGTAGGAATGAATAGAGATTGATGCTAAGTGCGAACTGTTAGATCTAGGATTGGGTTATTGGGGAAGGACTCCTGCTGGTTGTGCGCGCAGAGATCCTTAGTCCTGTTGTGTTCGTAGGTTGGTTTTGGGGTATGTAAGAAACTTTTTGATAAGTTATATATGCAAAGTATTGCAGATATCTGATGCCATTGATCTATCTAGTTATGGTTACTGTCGACTCGAATTATATGTGATTCTGTTACGAGCTGCAAATGATATGTGTTTATGACCTGTGAATTATCTTTGTTATGATAACTATACCTACAATCTGATTAAGTCGGCTGCAAATATATTGTTTTATGCTTATACTTGGCTATCCACATGTGGATGCAAACATGTTATTTAAAGATGGTAAAACAGTACTCTGGTTAGTCATTGAAAGTCCCACGAATGACCTCTGATTACGTAGATTTGATAGTTTCCGAATGTTTCAACATACCTGCTCTCTCTCTCAGGGTGCGGAAACCTGGTTCCAGCACCCACCCATACTAATTCAGGTGAGACTTTGGCCTTTGGAAGCAGGTCACCGCTAAAAGGGCCAGTAGTATAGGGGTTTGTTGGAAAACCTTAACCTCCGAACCTAGGTCAGGACCGTCTGAGCCAACAAATGGTTCTGTTGCCTGGACCAAGAGCATTTTGAGAGAGGGATCAGGTAATTCCAAGGCCGTATTGGAAGGCTGAAGGAAAAGAAATTGATGAATGGTTTGAACAGCAAGTTCATGAATTCACAGTAAAATGAAACCGCAGCATGAATTTGACCACCGAAGAGTGGAAGAATAAGTATATTTTCACAGAGATCTACAAGATCTTCTTTGTAACAATTACGATCAAGCTTCAGCAATGGTTCGCAAGGTTGGTCGAATTTCAGAAGTATTGGAAGGACGAGGGAGTTACATAATGAACCCCTGAATTGATCCAGTAGCTCGAAAAAACTGATAACACCATCACTCGCATGGTGGATCACTGGGTGGACAATGTACTGGGAGGGTTTATAACATAATTTACCATTGATCAGTTCGTCTCCTACTCTAAAGCGGAGCGAAGATTCTCCAAGGGTTTCCGAGGTAAGTTTCTAAGGACCTTACCACCACTGATTAAGATATTACTGTGTGAAAAGAGTATTCCGTGTAGCCACACTGAATGAATGACCTCTAATCCAGCCGGAAGTACGACACGAAGCGGAAAGTACCATCAGACCAATGAAGAAGGAGATAGATCTGCCTACAGTCCGGTAAGAGAAGAAGTTGCACAGAGTCCTCTGGCCACACCACTGTTCAATCAACAGAGGAGTAAGAAATCACCGACACCTCTGTTACCACTAGAGGGAGACATGGTTTCACACATGAAGTTGCCTACCTTTAAGGGTATGGGGGATGAAGGCATGGATCAGTTCTGGTTTGTCGTAGGATCTGTTTGGACTGCGCACAATGTATCTAGTGATATGGTGAAAAGGGCACAGCTATCCTTGGCCTTCGAAGGAAGAGATTTGGACTGGTACATGGGGTATATTGGCCAACATGCAAATGCGACCATTGGAGAGATCAAGCACACCTTGAAGCAACAATTCAAGAAGCATAAATCCTACTACTCTCAAATAGTGGTTGATCTAAGAGATTTCAAGAAGGGGGCCTCTAAGTTGGTGTGGGAGGCCGATCAGCGAGTAAAGAAGGTGATCAAAGAATGAGGGTTCCAGTATGATGACAAACAACACACGTAGTGGTTCTTGCTATGCTATTGCCTCATTTGTGCATACCTATGGGTCATCAAACTTTCAGATCGCAGGAAAAATCTTTGGAGGTCGCTATGAAATTTGAAGTTGTGCCAAGAGATGATGCCCAACTGGGCATCCAACAGATCCAAGGAAAATTGGAGGCAATGCACATGGAGATCTAGAACCTGCGAAAGGAATGATGAGCCAAAGCTAGCCCCGAAAAATGGTGCATACGATGAAGGATGAGTGGCCACACCAAGGATAACTTCCCTCTCTTAACAGACTATATGCAGGCTAGGGGACCTAGTCCATTGCGCCCTAGGGAACTTATAGGATCAAGTGGGCAGGCGTTATGGTGCGAAGATTTCCATGTTGCAGGACTGCATGATACAAACCACTGTCCCTGCCTTGCTGCGTATGTCCCAAAGGTAAAGCAGCGATGGTGCAAGTTCTGCAGGTCAATAGGAAACGATGAAGAAAACTGCCAAACGTATGATTTGATGATCGATCGAGGGAACCTCTATAGGGTACAGTCAGATCCATCCTCGCCAAGATCCCTCTCAAGCACAGGTAGCTCCCTAGCTAGGGGTAGGGGAGGCAAAAGAGGTGGAATTGCAGGTCGAGGACGAGGGCAACTAATCTGTTATAATAGTGGGGAAGTAGGACTCTTTGCGAGGGACTGTCTGAATCCTACAAGGTAGTCCTACCGGTATTGCAAACAGCTAGACCATGTGATCGAATATTTTCTGATATTGATAGAAAATATATAGGAGAAGTAGCTGACACCTACGCAGAATGTGCAGAGGGTTAAGGCTACAATGCGAGACAAAAATCCAATCGCAAATGTTGTAACACGCAGTGGGATGGACAGCGCAAGAGAAAATACTGCGACCGAACCTACGATCTGGCAAGAAGTTATCAAGTAGGAGGGTTTGGACCTAAGAAAAGAAGAAGAAATGTTGGTCGCTGCTTGCACAGACTCTGCAGAGGCTGAGGCGTCTAAATCGCAGTTGTTGGGAGGCCTCAAGGCAGGAGAGGAGGTCAAGCCCTTTTTACAAGCATGTATGAAGCTGCTACGCAACCCAAAGGTTATGGAAAATATTCAGGCATTAATAGATATTTGCACAGCATGACCTATCCCCCCTCAAGAAATCAAGGACGTACACAAACTATATAGATATAAGAAACACACTGGTAGGGAGATGAGGTTGAATGCACAGATTGGCGATTACGAGATCGATCAGGTCATTTTGGACCTAGGGTCAGATGCGACTGTATTGCCTAAACATACTTGGCAACGAATGGGGGAACCTAAGTTGGAATGATCCACTATCTAGCTGCATATGGCTGATCAACAGAAGATAATAGCTTTGGGGAGACTATAAAAAATCGTGGTAGATATCACAGGAGTTTAGATCCAGATTGATTTTGAAGTTATTAAAATTGTAGAAGATGCAGACCCCTACCTTGTGTTGTTAGGGTTATATTGGGCCATAGATATGGGGGTTATCATTAATTTGGAAAATAGGATCATGGTGTTTTAGAATAATTGTACTAGGGTAATAGTACCATTACATCCCGTGAAAGGAAAACGATACACAGAGCCAGTGTACGAAGAAGAGGAGGTGGATTACATCTACAAATTAACTATGCAAAATGAATATTGGATTAACCCCATAGTGATTGGAGTAATCTACTGGGAAAAGGACAGTGAATGCTTCTCCGACTTTGATGAGGAGATGGAGAAATAGCACACTCGGTTACATAAGGTCTCTGAGTTGCGATGCCTTCAAATCACCAAGAATTTCCGGTGCATTTCATCAGAGGTAAGAGATCTGCCCTATTTTGATGGTTCTGATAACGTTAGGGACATTTTGTGGACATTTGAAGCAGAAGTTCCCATATAATGAAGGTTATGGGCCCTTAACCTAGCTATGTGTGCTACCGCTACACGATGGTGGGATACGCACAAAAAAATGTTCCAGAAGTGGGAGGATTGTTGGGACATGATGCTCCTCTAATTTGAGACGCCAGCGAAAGTATGGGTCAAGATGTTCCTTAGCCCAGGAAATCCGCTGGAACACATGGATGAATGGATAAAGGCATGGGGCGATCGAACTACGGAAGAGCGGGTTCATTTACTCGTTTATGTGTTGGGTCTGATCCCTACTGCATGGTACCTGGAGGTGGAGCTCCATCAGCGCAGACACCATTGGGAAACTTTGACAAGTGACTTCGTAAAAAATTTCATACTGATAGGGGGTTCTGAGGCACTTGACAAAGCTCTGTAGGACATAGATACATTTGTGTTTGGAAAATCTGACTCCTCTGCAGCATCCAGGGAGCTCACCTGGGAAGCACATATGCAAGATATTATCCACTATCGTAGCTTGGCAAGGAAGGATGGTGAATATGACACACGGTCTGTCACTATCTTGGAGTCAGAAGGGGAGTGCGTCGTTGAAGGACCCTCACTACAAGAAATTGACATCAATAAGCCACTCAAGCTACACGATGTAAACATTGGAACAAAAGAGCACCCTAAGATGGCTAAGATTGGGGACTACTGCGATGAGGAGACAGTAGGAAAGGTGGCTGAGTTACGTACAGAATACGCGAACTTGTTCCTGACAAAGTTCTCAAAGCTCAAGGGGATCACGGGGGACTTGGGAATCATGCATATCACTCTCAAACCTGATGCACATCCCATAAAACAACGACCTTATAGGATGAACCCAAAATATTAGCACAAGGTCAAAGAAGAACTTGATAAAATGCTGGTTGCAGGTATCATCGAACCTGTTGAACAATCAAACTGGGTCAGCCCAATGGTGGTTTAGGAGAAGAAAACTAAGGGAGAGATTCAGATCTATGTGGACTTGTGCAAACTGAATGATGCCTGCATTCATGATCCATTCCCAACACCATTCTTAGACCATATTTTAGATAGCGTGGGAGGACAAGAAGCATACTCGTTCACGGACAGGTTCTCAGGATACCATTAGATCAGAATTGCACCATAGGACCGTAGAAAAACCACGTTCGCGACTGAATGGGGATCTTTCCAGTATACTTTCATGCCGTTTGGGCTCAAAAATTCCCCTGCTAATTTCTCCAAGGTTGTTGTCGCAGTCTTTAAGGAGTTCATCCACAAGTTCCTCGAGGTGTATTTTGATGTTCGAACTCCTTTCAGCCTGGTAAAGGCACACATATCAAACTTGTGCATGATGTTGGATGCTTGCCGAAAACACCAGAACTCCCTGAATATCAAAAATTATATCTTCTATGTACCTTTTGGAATCTTACTCAGCCACATAGTTTGTTGGAAGGGACTGATGGTAGACCCCGCCAAAAATAGTAGTTATCGAAAACTTGCAAGTACAAACCACAGAGAAACATCTGCGCTCAATCCTTAGACACATAGGCTACTACAGGAAATTTATTCAGGGCTATGAGCTGACCACTGCCCCCATGGAACAATTTCTCAAGAAGGATGTGTCGTTCTTTTGGAATGACGAATGCCAAAAGAGCTTTGAATTACTTAAGGAAAATATGGTCTTAGCACCTATTCTCATCTTTCTTGATTGGGAGAAGGTATTTCATGTTCATGTCGATCCATCGGGCACTGCCCTCGGGGCTGTCCTTACGTAGCCGGGAGAAGGACATATTGACCATCCGGTTGCCTTCACAAGTAGGAAACCTTTTGGTGCGGAGCACAACTACTCCACCATAGAGTGGGAGGGGTTGGCCATGGTCTACGCTTTGCCAAAATTTCAGCATTACTTGCTCGGAGGACACTTCAAAATATTCACAGACCATTGATCTTTGAAGTACCTGGTAAATAATCCTGTGTTGGGGGGGAAAATATGCTGATGGCTACTACTATTTAAGGAGTATGTCTTTGAAATCATCGTTAATCTGAGAAAGTTGAATTCAGGTTCGGATCACGTATCCCAAATAGAGAGTGGTGAAGAGCCAACCGATCTAGAAGCTAGACTACCCAATGCGCAGGTATTTTCCCTTAAGATAGTAGATGCCCACTTTGAGGATATCATTCAGTTCGTGACTATAGGAACGACACCACCAGAGTACTCTGTACAACAGAAGAAAGATCTAGTCACAAGGGCAATGTATTTTACTATCATAGCAGGTCACTTGTATAATATGGGAGTAGATGAAGTATTGTGGTGGTATGTTTTGGAGCATGAAAGGCACGCTATCTTGGCAGAAGCTCATGACGGAGTAGCAGGGGGTCACTACGCAGGAAAAGCAACGTCGCAAAAGGTCTTGACAGCTGGGTTATAGTGTCCAACCCTGCATAGCGACGCACATAAATATTGTAAAGCATGCGACACATGCCAACGAACAGGGAGGCCATCCTGCAAAGATGAAATGCCCCTCCAGCCACAAATGGCTCTCCAAGCATTTGATAAGTGGGCCATCGATTTCATTGGGCCTATCAACCCACCCAGGAAGAAGACGGGTGCGCACTATATCATTACTGCCACTAATTATGTAACCAGGTGGGCTAAAGCACAAGCCGTAAAATATTGTACTGTAGATACCACCGTGCACTTCATCTTCGAACACATTTTGACTAGATTTGGATGTCCAAAGATCCTCATGAGAAACAGAGGTACGCAATTTGTTAATGAAAAAATCCAGGCATTGACCGAGGAGTTCTGGATCAATCATACAAATAGCACACCATATCACCCACAGGCTGATGGCACAGTTGAATCTTTTAATAAAATATTGGAGCATCCGCTCATGAAGGTATGCAATGCTAATTGCAGCGATTGGGATGTGTTCATTCCATCGGTCCTCTGGGCCTATCGCACGACCTGCAAGAAGCTAACAGGAAAAACCCCATTCAAGATGGTTTATGGTAAAGAAGCTGTCATGCCCATGGAATATATTGTTCCTATTCTACGTATCATAACATTTACAAACATGGCAGAACCTGACATTATGGAGGAGCGATTGGTGCAACTTATGACTTTGGAGGAAGATCGATTTCTTACGAATTTCCATCAGCAAGTCTAGAAGGCCCATGATAAAGCCTGGCATGAACAACATATTCACTAGAAGACATTCACGAAAGGTGAACTAGTCCTCTTCTATGATAGCTAGTTTTCCAAGCATCCCAGAAAGTTTCGACAGCATTGGGTTGGTCCCTACACAATTCGGCAGATCACGGATGGGAGAGCTATTAGGTAGCTACCCTATGAGGCGATCTACTACGAGGCTATGTCAATGGTAGTTGGCTCAAATGGTATCATATCAAATGACTATATTCCATGCATAGCTATAACAGGCGCAGTTGGAGACCCCACCACCATAGTGACTCAGGACGAGTCACAAGATTGTGTTGGGGGACTATTGGAACAGGGTCTCCTATGAAGCTGCGAATCTGGTCAATTCTGTATATTTTTTATTATATTTCGTCTAACGCAGGGGTTTTGGGGTAGTTCAAAGCCCCTAATGCATTGTAACCGGGTCAAGGGTAGACTAAGAGTCTGGAAACCATGGTTTGTCGACCATTGGACGTGTAGGCTAAAATAGTATAAGTAGTAGAACCTTTTTGTGTCGATGGGTAGGAATGAATAGAGATTGATGATAGGTGCAAACTATTAGATCTAGGATTGGGTTATTGGGGAAGGACTCCTGCTGGTTGTGTGCACGAAGATCCTTAGTCCTATTGTGTGCTGACCCTGTTGCTGTGTGCACAGGTTGTTTTTGGGGTATGTAAGAGACTTTTTGATAAGTAATATATGCGAAATATTGCAGATATCTGATGTTGTTGATCTATCTAGTTATGGTTATTGTGGACTCGAATTATATGTGATTATGTTATCATCTATGAATGATATGTGTTTATGAGCTGTGAATTTTCGGTGTTATGATAACTGTATCTGAAATCTGATTAAGTCAACTGCGAATATATTTTTTTATGCTTATACTTGGCTGTCCACACGTGGATGTGAAATTTTTATTTAAATTTGGTAAAACTGTACTTTGGTTAATCATTGAAAGTCTTGTGAACGACCTCTGACTGCGTAGATCTAATAGTTGTCGAACGGTTCGAATTACCTTCTCTCTCTCTCAGGGTGAGGAAACCTGGTTCCAGCACCCACCCATACTTCTTCGGGTGAGACCTTGGCTTGTGCAAGCAAGTCACTACTGAAAGGGCTAGTAGTATTGGGGTTTGTTGGTAAACCTTAACCTCTGAACCTGGGTCAGGACCCCCTCAGCCAACATTATATTTGATCACATAAATTAACTAGGAAAAATAGAAAGCGGCCCATATCCGCACATTTTTTTCTTTTGAGCAAGGAACAACATAACGTAGTTTAAAGAGGGGATTTTGAAAAGGATCATCACATATCCACACGTTCAAACCATGTGCTTGTTCGCATTTTTCTCACACACATCCACACACTAAGAAAATCAAAGAAACCTAAAACGAACTTAACGAAACTCACTAAATTCTCCCCACAGGGCCACAATAGAATTTATAGTCTAAGTTAGGATCAAGGGAGTAGGCATCCAATAAGCCATCTTGATCATTCTTCATCTTGAAACATAGAAGTTGACTATTTAGGGAGCTTTCAATTCAACCTATCAGCCCATGGAAAATAAAACCCAAGCGCGGTAGAGACCCGATTCAGAGGAGGTTAGGCTTAGGCGAAGTGCGTGCAGTATCAATTGGGGCTACCTAACCCAACTCATAATTGATACTGTTAGCTGAACTACCAAGAAGACCAAGACTTGAATGCTCATGTGGGACGGTGGTACTATTGGGTATGTGTTATATTCTTTCCATGACTAATCACGCACGGGGGGGTCACAGTGGGGGCGGTAGGCCCCCGTGTCGGGGTCTAGGGTAGTGCCCTAGAAATTTTTTTTGGTCCTTATTTTTTAGTGGGAGGATTTGCCCATGGTTTTTTGCATGGGTTTGCACATGGTTTTGGGGTATGATGGTTTTCGGCCCCTGGTATTTTGTAGATTCGGTCAAGGGAACTATGGTTATGTTCTAATCTAGGGTTAATGGATTAGGGTTTATGTATGATTCGGCATGTATATATATATGTGTTGTAACACTAAAAGGAATATAATGAAAAATCAAGTTGGTCGTCCCGATTTGGGATCTAGGAGAAAATCTCTGTATATATCTGTTTTATGTTTTATGCTCTCCCTATTGTTTATTTTCTATTTTTAAGATTCATTTGAGGCTAATTTCTGTACAGGGTTAAAACCTACGTTTGGTATCAGAGCAGTTTCAGCTTCGATGGGATGCCTTTGTTGCTGAGGGGTTTTTTGCTCAGGCCTGAGGTAGACCATGTTCAATGGGAGATCTGCGGGATCGATTCTTGTGGTGAAAGAAGATGCCAAGCGGCGGGAAGATAGAGATCGAGAAATTTAATGGTCAGACTTTTGAGTTGTAGAAGCTCAATATGGAGGATCTGCTGGTGGATAAAGATCAGTGGATCATGGTAGATCCAGGTATACTAAACCAACGAAAATGTCAGATGAAGACTGGAAGAAGCTGGATCGGAAGGCAAAGAGAAAAATACGGTTGTGTGTCTCAGATTCAATATTGTTGAATGTATCTGGGGAAGCCACGGCGGAGACCTTGTGGGAAAAACTTGGGAATTTGTACCAATCTAAGTCTCTAGTGAATAAATTGTTCCTATGGAAAAAGCTGTATAACCCGAGGATGAAGGATGGAGACTCGGTGACAGAGAATATGAACGCCTTCAATACTATGGTAAGTTAAATTTCATCTGTTGATATTAAAATCTCATATGATGATAAGTGCATTATTTTTTTGTGTTCTCTACCAGATTTGTGGGATAGTCAGGTTATTACAATAGGTAGCAATACAACTACCTTGAATTTTGATGACATTTTCTCATCCTTGTTGTCGAAGGAAATGAGAGGGAGAAATATGGAGGGTCAAAATGGCGATGCCTTATCTATTAGAGGAAGGTCCCAGAATAGAAAAAATAATAAGTTTTCGAGTGGGAGATCTAAATATAGAGGGAGATCTAAATCTCCTGGAAAGTTTGTAAAGGTGTGCTGGAAATGCGGAAAGGAAAGGCACTACAAAAAGGACTGCAGATCTAAAGCTCTTGAGAAAGGAAAGGGATCTGATGATGATCCTTCTGCAAAGGCAAAAACCACCTCGGATGAAGGTGGGGATGTGTATTTGGCTTCTTCTTCAAACACACATGTAGATCATGAGTCATGGTTGATTGACACAGGTGCATCCTTTCACTTCACTCCCCATAGGGAGTGGTTCTGTGAGTATGAGAAATATGATGGCAGTGATGTCTTATTAGGTGATGATAGGAAGGCTAGAATCATCAGACGTGGAAAATTCAAGCTGAAGCTGCAAGGTGGAACGATTAGAACACTTCCTGGTGTTCTGCACATTCTTGCATTGGCCAGAAATTTGATTTCTATAAGAAAGATGGATGATGCAGGTGTAAAAACAATGTTCGAGAAAAATACCTGTAAGATGGTTCGGGGAGCACTGGTATTAATGTGGGGAGTTTGGATTGGAACTCTGTACAAGCTTCAGGGCAGCACTGTTATTGCTGGATGCAACAGATCTATGGTTCACGAAAGTGGAGCGTAAGGCCTAGCAGTCTCTGGAGAAAAGACCATGCTATGGCATCAAAGGCTTGGACATGTTGGAGAGAAGGGCCTTCGAATACTGCATGGAAATGGTATGGTAGAAGGTATGTCTAATAGCTCTCTGTATTTCAATTTATATGAACATTGTGTATATGGGAAGCAGAATCGGGTGAGCTTTCCTTCTAGTGCTAAGAGGGTGAACAAGATATTAGAGCTTGTGCACAGCGATGTGTTTGGACCTGTGTCGGTTCCATCACTAGGTAAGTATGTGTACTATGTTTCATTCATATATGAATTCTCAAGGAATACATGGATATATTTCTTGAAGAAGAAATTTGAAGTCTTTGAAATTTTTAAAGAATTTAAGGCTCTGGTGGAAAAACAGACAGAGAAGAAGATAAAGGTGCTAGATGATAGATAATGGTGGGGAGTTCTGCAACAAGAAATTTGAAGAGTTCTGTAAGAAGTGTGGTATAGCACGACAGAAGACTACTGCATACAAACCTCAGAAAAACAGAGTTGTAGAAAGAATGAATAGAACGCTGATGGAAAAGGCAAGAAGCATGCTCAGTGGTACCGGGTTAGGACAAGAATTCTGGGCAAAGGCAGTGGAGATTGTATGTTACTTGGTTAACAGACCACCTTCATCAACGTTGGAGGATAAGACTCCACATGAGGTATGGACTGGTAAGAAACCCCCTCTTTCACATCTGAGGGTATTTGGATGTGATGCATATGTACATGTTCCAAAGGAGAAAAGGACCAAGTTGTATAATAAATCTGAAAGGTGCATCTTTATTGGGTATAAGGATGGTTTAAAAGGTTACAAGCTTTGGAACCTAGAAACAAGGAAGGTTATGTACAGCCGAGATGTAGTGTTTAGAGAGGTGAAATATGGTGTTAAATATGAAGTCCCACCAAAGGAACCTCAGAAGATAAAGTTTGAGCTAAAGGAGGATGAATCAGACTCTACAACAAAAGAAGACTCAGAAGAGGAAGAGCCACAAACTCCAGTTGTGAGAAGATCAGCTCAGGAAAGAAGAAAACCAGAAAGGTATAGTCCATCTGCTTTCTGTTCAAATTTTTCTTTAACTGTAACTGATGATGATCCCAGAACTGTCAGGTAGGCAATATATTCAGAGGATGGAAAACTCTGGAAGGAGGCCATGGTTGATGAAATGGCATCCTTGGATAAAAATGAGGCATGGGATCTGGTGGAGTTGCCGGCTGGAAGGAAGCCCATCGAGAGAAAATGGGTTTTTAAGAAGAAGATGAATGTATAAGGCAAGGTGGAGAAATACAAAGCTCGGTTGGTAGAAAAAGGTTATTCCTAGGTGCGGGGAATTGATTTTGGTGATATTTTTTCTCCTGTTGCCAAAGTTACTTCTATTAGATTACTTTTATCTGTTGCTGTTGCATTTGATTTTGAGGTAGAACAGATGGATGTGAAGACAAAATTTCCTCACAGGGATTTGGAAGAGGAGATCTATATGAAATAACCTAAAGGCTTTATGGTGAAGGGGTAGAAAGAGATGGTATGCAGGTTAAAGAAGTCTTTGTATGGGTTAAAACAGTCACCAAGGATGTAGTATCAGAAATTTGATACCTATATATGGGGACTTGGCTTCACCAGAAGCAAGGAGGATCACTGTGTTTATTTTAAATTAATTGGTGGCCGTGTTATTTATTTTGTCTTGTATGTGGATGATATGTTATTGATTGGAAATGACAAAGAAATTATCCAAGATTTGAAGACCCAGATGTTCTCCAAATTCGACATGAAGGATCTTGGTGCTGCAAACTATATTTTGGGCATGGAAATTAAGAGAGATCAGACAAAGAGGAAGCTTTGGTTAAACCAGAGGAAGTATGTTGATACTATATTGCAGAGGTTCAATATGCAGGATAGTAAACCGGTGAATGTTCTGATTCATATAGGTACAAAGCTGTCTGTCAAACAGTGTCCCAAGACACAAGAAGAAGAGGAGGATATGTCCTGTGTTCCATATGCAAGTGTAGTGGGTAGCCTAATGTACGCAATGGTCTATACTAGACTAGACATTGCACATGGAGTGGGAGTATTGAGCAGGTTTATGTCAAACCTAGGGAAGGAGCATTGGACAGCAGTGAAGCGGTTTTTTAGATATTTATGTGGCACTAGTGATTATGGCTTGTGCTACCAGGGAAGACCAAAATTGGAAATAGTTTTGTACATTCATGGTTTTGTTGATGCAGACTAGGCTGGAGATCTGGACCAAAGAAGATCTACAAGTGGGTATGTGTTTAGCCTATTTGGAGGTGCAGTCAGTTGGATGAGTAAACGATAGTCTGTAGTGGCTCTTTCAACTATAGAGGTAGAATACATGGCAGCCACTCATGCAAGCAAGGAAGCAGTTTGGTTGCAGAGATTGTGTTCAAGTATGGGGTTGGTGTAGCAAGCTATAAGGATAGACTGTGATAGCCAAAGTGCAATTTTATTGGCTAAGAACCCTGCTTATCATTCAAAGACAAAGCACATTGATGTTCAATATCACTTTGTGAGAGATATCTTTGAGGCTAAAAGGGTGTTTCTAGTAAAGGTGGACACTTTGAAGAATGTTTCAGATGCATTGATGAAGTCTGTAAGCACTCAAAAGTTCTCTTGGTGTAGAGAAACAATGGGTGTTACAGAACTGGGCTAATGACTAAGCTCTCCTGTGGCCCCCTGCGGAAAGAAAACAACAAGTGGGAGAATGTTGGGTATGTGTTATATTCTTTGGTCCTTATTTTCTGGTGGAATGATTCGCCCATGGTTTTTTGCATGGGTTCGCACAGGTTTTGGGGCACAATGGTTTTCGGCCCCTGGTATTTTGTAGATCGTGTCAAGGGAACTAAAGTTATGTTCTAATCCAAGGGTTAATGGATTGGGGATTATGTATGCTTCAGAATGTATATATATGTGTTGTAACACTAAAAGGAATATAACGAAAAACAAGCTGGTCGTCCTGATTTGGGATCCAAGGGAAAATATCTGTGTATATATGTTTTATGTTTTATGCTCTCACTATTGTTTATTTTCTATTTTTAAGATTCGTTTGAAGCTAATTTCTATACAGGGTTAAAACCTTCAGGTACTTAGTGGCCAAAATTGGGGCATCCTTTCCCTATAGGTGACGGTGGAGGCAAGCGCTAGATCCTCTACCCTAACCTTGTTGGATTTTCTTCGGCTGACTAGGGGTGTCTCTAGCTCTTACGAGACGTTGTGCCAACACTCAAAGGATATCTTCTTAAGACCTAGTTACATTTGAGTATGTGAGGATGATTAGGTCATCTAGGATTTGAGTATCATACGCAAACAAATAGAAACCATATTTTTTGATTGAGTGTGTTATCACTATAAAATTTTTCCAAACTTGGATAGTTTTCATTTGATCCTAATTCATGGTCTTAGATAGGGGTTAAGTCATTTTCATGTTTTTAGAGTCTATGTCAAAGAGTTAGAGTCTCATTTTCATCATCAAATAAAGTCTAACAACCTTGTTTCACACTATTAGGGGTCCCATATTATGTTTCAAAAGTCATGTGTTTAGTCATTTTGAGAAAAATTTTGAATAAGCCACGAAACCACATTTTTGTAGCACAGATAGTGTTAAAAACTTCTTTTGCGCTATGAAAACACTGGTCTTTTCGTAGCGCAAAACCCTAAAATTACATTGCATGCACTACAAAATCGGGGATTCGTAACCAATCTTGTCAAGCTGTCAAATCTACCAAATTTCGTTAAATTTTCATGATTAGGTGTCAGTCCACGAATCCTTTCTCACACATACAACCATTCATAACCATCATGAGATTCATTATGGGTCATTTATCACTAGTCATTTTAAATTTGAAAGAGAATGGTTGTTCTTGGTTGTATTATCTCATGCGAAAAACACTTGGTACATGTCTTTCTTTGAATGATAAACTTATGGTAATCAGAAACCAGAGTTTCTCTCAATTTTCAAGCGAGGTTGAACCCTTAATCAAGCGAGCCAGTTTCTCTGAAATTAAGCGAGGCAGTTTATTACAGGTTTTCTGAAGCCATGGGGATTTTGAGGGAAATATGACAGAGGAAAAAAGAAACCACAGGTCAGGCCACTGTTTGAGAATGGAACCTGGAGGCATAGAGGCTCTCACCAAGGATAAATCAGTTGAATAAGCCTTCAATAAGGCAGGATGCTGGAGATTATGTGAAAAGCTACAGGGAGGTCATAATCAAGTCACAAAAGAATTTTCCATTAATTTCACAGGTTCAAATACAAAGGTTGGATTTTTAAACTTGCAAATTTCTCCTGAAATTATATCATTAGTGATAGAGATTCCAAGGGGAGAAGAAAGGTGGTTCAAAAACTTTAGGTTTGAAATGGAACCTTGTAAATTATTTTTGAAGCCAGAGTTTGTGGACACAAATTTAACCAAAGCAGTGCGAACAGGTTATGTCAAGGATACATATGCTAACTTGCTCTCCAACATTCAAAGGTACTTCACCTGTGAAAGAAGATACCATAAGGTGTATTCTTATCATTTCAAACTATTATTGCATTTCACTGGAATAATTTCTCTAGATTTACCTTCTTGTTTCGAAGTTTGGCCAAGATGGCAGATAAGGTGCAGATGAAAACTCAGGCATGTGAAACTTCATTATTCCATCATGGTCTAGTAAAATTAATAGCTTTGCATGAACTTCAAAGGGTTAATAGACAATGGTCCACATTTCTGTTTTTGTGTGGACTTCGGGTAGAAACACATGGAACAGGTGTTAGCCCTAGGACCAAAGAAAAAACATCATCAGAAACCAGTGACCCTGCAAAATCAAGATCAAAGATATTTTTCAAGTTAAAGCCTACAAAAAAAGTGAAAGAGCCACAAATTAAAACACTAGTGATTATTTAAGAAACTCCTCAACTTGCACAAAAGAAGACAACCAAAGTTAAGGAAAAACTACAGGAACAATCAACCAACAAATCAGCCGAGAAAAGATTGACTAGAAGTCAAATAGCAAGGGAAAAGGGAAAAACAGAGGTTTTAGAATAAGATCCAAGTTTAAAGGGTAGTTTGAATGATATTTTACAAGCTATTAATATTGAAGAATCTCCTTTATTTCAGGTAGAGTTTATAAGTTTGGATGAAGGGAAATATAAGAAGATCAATTCTTCCAAAAAGTTGGATTTTAATGATGAAATTTCAGAGTTTGTGTTCAAGCCCAGAAGGCCTCTAACTAGGAATTCAAAAATGTTGCAAGGGCTCGATGTGGAGTTAGAAAAAGATGGAGAAGTTTCAAATATTTATGAGGAACGTATAGACCTTTCATCACCTATGCATGAAGATGAAAGAAACAAAGTTTTCAATACTCAAAGAGAAAAGAGTAGTTATGAACGAATTAAAGAAAAATTAAGATTAGCTAATCTTGAAATTGCTAAGCTTAAGAAGAAAGAAAGAAAACATGTTGTTGAGAAGATAAACTTTGACAGAATTAAGGCTTTGTGGGAGCTTGAAAGAGTCTCAAAACCTGAAACAGTTAGCAATGAAGCTCAATATTTTACTTGGAATCTTCCTGCAATCAAAGAGGCTAAATTTGTGAGAAGGATAAATGTCAATTTAAGGCCTACTAATAGAAGGTTGAAGAGGCAGATTGAAGATCTTGAAATTCAATTGACAAAATCTGAAGGTCAGCTACAGCAGAAGTAAGGTAAAAAGTGAAAAATCCCTAATACAATTTTGTTTTGGGAAGAACACCACTTTTTGAAAACATTACAAAGTTGAATTATGATATTCCTATGGCTTTCTTTATCTAGTTATTGGCAGTGGTATGAAAATATGATACATAGAATTCATTGGAAAATGCTCTAACTTCCTACATATGTTTGTAAACAATGTTATGTTCACTTTGTTACTATTTTGTTTGAATATCTAAAAAATATGAAATGCCCTAACTTCCATGATAAGCTTATCCTGATGTTTTGTGGAAACATACATTGACTCCATAGCCCAATATATGTTTGTTGATCAGTGATTCAACCAGTAATACACTTTTATCCAATTTATTCCTAGAGCTAGCCATCTAATCCTGAATTCAAAATCTTAAACCTAGTGAGAGAGCCCTCTCAGGTTAAGGACGCTAAGCCTCAACTAAAATTTTGGTTTGAAATAGTTACACTGAGGTAGCCTGACCAATAGCCTATTAGGTCCTATTTTGGTGTTAACAGAGTGATCACATAGGACTAATCTAAAGGGAAAATTTATTTTATTTTTCACTTTTTTTTATTGATGCGATCAAAGTTTTTCTTTGATTATAATCTCTATCCTCTCAAATACTTCCAAATCCATACCTAGTCGATGCCAAAATGGACCCAATGGGACCCCGTCGATCTAGAAGTCTTTTATACCTCCCCCCATTACCGAGAGGGGTTCTAGGTCTTTCGCCATTTAGGCATCAAAGACAAAACAATGCCACCATTATTGGTTCATCCTTTATTGGGGCATATTTAGTTGGGAACACTAGTTGGTATCCCAACACCACACCACACACCACTCTTCCCACAACCCCTAGATGGCAGAGGAGTGATACCCATTCAGGAAGCCAGTTGAATGCATAGTAGGGTGCCTCACAGAAAAACCCTATTCATAACTACAACATTGTGTTTTCACAAATAACAATGGATACAACCTCACAGTCACCTTTTATAGCTTCATTAAATCTACTAGATTTAGCCAAGTTGACAAATGACCCCATTTCACACAACCCCATATGGCCTCCCATGCCCACGAATATCCCTTCAAACATTCCAAAGTTCAAAGGGAGCAAGAGGAAGACCCCAGAAATCATTTCATGACTTTCCACCTGTGGTGTTCATCGAACAACATCGTTGATGATACTATTCGACTAAGACTATTTCAATGCACTCTGACTAGAGTAGCAGCGAAATGGTATGTGGAGAAACCCTCTGCTACACATGGAACCTTTAGCACTTTTAGCACCCTTGCCACTACGTTCCTGACCTATTTTCAGTTACCCATCCACCACAATTCCTGAATGGAGTTACTCACCCACTTTAGGCAAACCCCTGTCATCCATATCTCAAACCATCTTCACAAATGGTAGTAGCGTCGTAGTTTTTGCAAAGCCAAAATCGACGATTGAGTTCTCTTAGACCTGTTCCAAAAAACTCTCACCGCAGAGATTTCAAAGGATGTGGTGCAACTAAAGCCTATATCATAAGGGGATTCCATTAGAAAGGCCCAACACTCGAGCTAATCTATATGCAGTCAGGGTATATTTACAATATCTTGTCGAACGCCTTGCACCTGCAAACTTACAAAGAATTTCTAGGTGCGTTGAACTCTGCAGATGGTTTAATTGGATCATTTATCCAAGGTTATCCATGCAGCATCATTCAAAACCCCGGTTACACGTGTGATTATACCAAGAATGTACCACACCCTCGCTACCAAATTCATGACATTCCTTCGCAAAATTTGACTAGTAGCGCGTCATCGTATCACCATTATCACAGAGGACACTATCCTCCAGCTCAGGGGACCGAATACTTAGATACACATACTGAAGGAAGAGATCCCCCCCCAATAGCCATTTGCAAACCAAGGACCACATTATGTGGATTCCCCAGTACAAGACCCACCTATGCTGAATAATGCAGTTAAGAAAAAAAAAACATCAAGCCTAAAGGAAATCCTAGATAGGGGGCCATAAACCAACAACACCCTCCTCAATCTTAGGCTGGAGGTAACTCTAACTGAAATCAAAACCAGGAGCCAAGCAATTCGCAATGGCAGAACAAAAGGACACCTCTCTGAACAAACCACTCTTGTTCAATCTATGGTGAGTATGGCCATTACACTCACCATTGTCCCGACCTCCCTAAGTTGAAGAAGTTGCAGGGTAACCGTGGGCAAGGGGGATCTGCCCAGCATCAGGCAGTCACGTAGGAGGCCTTCCCTCATCAAGGGTCAGTTAGCACTCAGCAAAAAAATCCCAATGACTCTGGAAATAACAACCACGAAATCTACATGACTGGCGATGAAATGTCTTTTCAAACACGGAATCGAAATTACGATACCCCACCAGACACCAACACATCAGGGGTTAGTACCAGTTCACCAACAACAAATTTGACCATATCAAAGATGCCTATTGAGCCCTTGCCAAATATGTCTAAGGGACCAACTAGGCGAGTAGGAAACTATTCCAAAGTAGCCCATAACTATAGCATTATGGGTGATCTAGCTCAATATCCCACTGCTATGTCAGCTTTGGAAGTATTACAGTCACGCCCAAAGAAACATAAAGCCTTGCTTTCTACTTTAAGTGCTATCGACCCTGCCGATACATGCCTAATGGCTTTTGATCTAGACAAAGCCACCCCTAGGCTTCCTTTAATGGTCGCCTTTCAGATACCAGTATCGCTAAAAAATATTACCATTCACCGATGTGTCATTGACGAGGGTGCATCCACATGCATCATTTCAAAGAATGTTTGGCAGAAGTTAGGGTCCCCCAAAAAAAAGCCATCAGTCATCACACTTAGAGCATATGATGGTCGCCCTTCAACCCCCATCAGTCTCTATAAAAATGTCCCAGTCTTCTTAGCCAGAAAGATGGTCCTTATAGACATTGAAGTCTTGGACACCCACTTGGACTATAATATACTCCTTGGTTAGAGTTTTATGTACACCATGTTAGCTATTGCCTCCTCTGTCTTCCACACTATGATGTTCCCCCATGAGGACCACATCATTACTATCGACCAAATGACACATAGTGAAAAGAGACCCCTAACAAACATCGATGTAATCCTACCCTGCGCAGATACATCCATGGATGCACTTTTATGATAACAAGAATATGGCCCTGCCCAGTTCAAACTATCGTCCATCCTAGGATCATTCCTGGGAGATCCCCCCATTATACCTGAGTCATCACCCGATGTCACAGGACCTCCGGTGTGCATGATGTCAACATCAATAACTAAATCTATTCATGAAACAGACATGAGCAACAATGACACTGACTCCTTAGCTATGGCACTCTCTCTAGCCTACGCCGCTTCCCAGACCCCTTTCCTCTACCTCGAGTTGGATTCATATCCAAGCAGGTTTTGGAAACGGTAGTGTTACCAAACATATCTTTCACTATACCAGTTTGGTACCTCACACCCCTACTGGGATAGGAACTACACACATCATGGCCAGAGGGTAAAGCCCCTCAGTCCTGAATAGGCCCCACCCATACAGGAAACTTTCAAAAACATCCCTACAAAGGAAACTCCCATTGCAAAACTGATGATTATGGTGAAGAAAAACAAGAGAGGAAACAGGGTGGAGACTCCCGCCCTTCAACGAGAATCAGTTGGTTCCACCATATGTGACGTAGTAGGTCACCCTACCCATATCTTCCCAGAGCTAGACAAATTAAAACCACTCCTTAGCTTTGAGGCCGACATTGTGACACCACGTTCCCGCAAAAAGGAACATGCCACCAAAGGAAAAGAAAAATAATTGTGTACCAATCATGCATGCACTATCTACAGCAATTATAGGCACTATACCCATCATTGCCTAGAAATACCATGATATAGGGATTCCTTACATGCCATCGAGCGATCCTATCAAGAGGATCCCTCCACCTAGTGATCTGGAGATGAACCTCGTACGACCTTGTACCTGTAGGAGGAACGACAGCCACCAGAAAGACTCTCGTTCATATTTCTCCCTCCTATCATACGCTGCACGTCGTGTGATGAACATGGTCACTTCAATGAAGAATGCACAAACCTGGAAATCATTCACAGATGGTATCCCATAGAACGGTTTCATTACGTCAGTTTTTGGGTAGCACAATCACATGCCCTTTATTTTCCGACAACCACCTTCTGGAAAATTGCCACTATATCCCTCAATTCCAATTAGCACTGGCTAGTTTGCGCTCAGCCATAGTCTGCCTCTCCCAAGAAGATGGCACAGACTCGGAATCGATGAACATATCGGCAACCCAAGAAGATGTGACAAGAAGATCCATCCTCTTCCTATCAACTGTAAATAAACCAACCAGGGAACCCTTAGTTATCCCCAACCGCTCTCTACAAAGAAGACCAACATGTGCATTATGAAAAATTCCCAACCATGTGGTCAATACTTGCCATGATTTATTAGCATTACGACGTTGGTACCTCGCCAATCCACACACTGATTACGATGGGACCCCCATATAAAGGCTAATTTTCCCAGTATTTTAGGGAAATCACTCTAGATAGTGTTGTACCTATATCCTACAAATTTTTCCTCTCATTGATATGATTCATACAATGGAGAAAAAACGGGACGATATCCTAAAACAATATAGAAAGTAAATCACCCCTAGGCCAGTAACCCCACACCCACATCCGTGTGACGGACAATCAGGGATGGCGCACCAACCAAGCATGACCCAAGCCCAACCTAGGATACCATGAGTATTATGCAACCTGAATGACCACCAGGTCAATCAGTGCAAAGAACCGAAGCCCCTCGTAAGCTCTTTTCTCACAGTCTCTTCTCTGCCACAGAGACTTCTCTCTAACCAAGAGAAAAACATACATTCTTCTCTCTTCTCTGCCACAGAGACTTCTTTCTAACCAAGAGAAGATCTTGCTGCAGGGTGTCTCTCTCTACGCACACTATATCGAAAAGAAACTATAATGTATTTCATTTATACACTTGTTCATGGACCTCACACATTAGAGGGAAAATGTTATCACTAGAAAATCGTACAACCAAAGGTGACATTATTTAATGTGAGGTAGAAGGATTTGTAGGTCTAAGAGACATTAAATAATCTTAAAGTATTTAAAAATCTCTAAGGTCTGAGGAGAAATCACATTGCGTACAAAAAGTAGTAGTCAAATGTTATTTTGCACGCAAAATCCTTTGATAATTGTGCCCTTGCATGCCTTTTGACCAAAAAATCGTGCAATCCTTGGAGTGGCAGAAGTCACTTTCCGGGATCACAAAGGCACACTCCAGGACATTGATTCCACACTTGAAGCTACCTAAGGATAGCCACCCAAACCTCCTTAGGAAATCAAGGGAGCAAAAAATGGAATAAATGTGGCACACAATGGAATCATCCTCTGCTCTTGTGTCACCATCCACAGTGTACCAAGAGAGGGAAGGAGGATTTGAATTCTCCTATAAAAGGCCACCAAGAGATGAAAAAATTGAGAGCACATTGTCATGCTGGCCAAAATTTCCCCAAACAATACCAACTCTGTGTGATTCGTAGAAGAGATAGAGCGGACTCAGTTCTTGGCCATCCAATAACTCTATTCCACCATAGTAGAGAGAGGGAGACTTTGCGCCAAGGCATCTCAGAAGTAAAGACATCCTTGCATCGGGACTTAAACCCCAAGTTCTACGGGGCCCTTGCCAAGCGTGTTAATGTTTCATCCTCATTTCCTACTAGCACTCAATAAGAGGGGACTTAAGCACCACCATTTGGATTATTGATTTTCTTTTACTCTATTTAGAGCTTTTAACACATATTTCATTAAATTTGGAAGTATTCCGTCAATCTAGAATTTAGAACTTTAACTAGATTAAGTTTTTTCAAAATTTGGAATTATAAAATCAATTAGTTTACTAATTTTAATGTAGATATTCACCATTTTTGGTGAAAAAAATATCATGGTAAACTATATAAAACAAATTTATATAAACTTACAAAAACAAATCTTTCACATCTTAATCTTCGATTCCTTACATTATCTCTTTTCATATTTTTTATGGTTTGTACTAAAAGCTAAGTTTGTTAAGGTTATCTTATGAAAATAATGTTATGTATGTTAGTATTATTAACTTTATGAAAATAATATTGTGTATGTTACTATTATTAACCCGTTTAATTATAACTTGATATAGTAAATATCATTTATGTGTTAAGTTACGATTATTACTAAGACAAGGTTGGCACAATTTAAAATTCTGTCACCTCTGCAACACTGGTAATATGGTTGAAGATGAAAAACCCTCTTAGATCATCCAGTTTATACTCATATTGGATTTAAAATTCAAAATATTTGTGGCGCTACCAATCTTCTTTATCTTTTAACTAAACAAAATTATGATGATCTTGAAACACTTCTTTTAATGCTTTTTTTAGCATAACAACAAAATTCTAAAGAATTTTGAATCATATCTTTATGGATTCTTATATACCATATTTGGTCTTAGTGGATGATAATCATGATTATCACCATCATAATTACATACAATTTTTTTACTTCTAATTACTTTACAACATATTCATTTTTTCTTTAATTATAGCCCATATTATTTTTCTATTTAGAACATATTTTTTATTTTTTATTTTTTATTTAAAAGGGCACGAACAACCAAACTTACATATCCCCTCATACGAGGTTGTAGAATGAGTTTGGCCTCTCAGCTCAATTACTAATCATTTTAATTATCAAAATCAATTATGAATTAGAATAGTAACAAAGTAATACAATTTGATTATTTTCAAGTACAAGAGGAAAGAGAGAAAATTGAATAAACTATTTATTACAAATGTTTACTTTTTATTCCTAGAGTGTTTAAGGATATTATATTGATACGAACATATTGGATTCATCTAAAACTTAGATTCCTTACATTATTTCTATTATCATGAATATTTATATTTATGTATTAAATTTGACTCGTTAATAATAGATTTTGTAAAAAAAAACTTACCTAGTATAAAGATATTTAATAATATATTAATATTGTGTTTATTATTATAATTGACCATTTTAAATTAACACTAACTGCTTTTCCTATGTTGAGTACAAATTTATTATACTAGTACAATGTTGGCACCACTTCAAAATATATAAGAGGAAATATTTTATAAGTCTAGTTGTGTTGTTCAATGATCAAATCATTTTTTTATAAATTAGAGTGCAACAAAACAAAAAATTTGATTTATATCCATTATAATAAGGAATATTAAGGAAAACTCACTTCAAACATTACTACAAGTGTCTAATTTTTTTTTGTTAAGTGTTTAAATGGTTTATATTAAATAGAATAATAATTAGCTACTCCAGTATTGTTTTAATAGACCAAGTTTAGAAGATGTTGTTTTTAAGTGCATTATTGAATTTGATTATGCATATTTGATATTGTGAGAAGTCATGTTGGTCAAAAAAAGCTTTGAAAACTTAAATATTTTATGGCACTTTCATGTTATTTGTATCGCCACATGATTACATTGAAATACTAAATAATATAAAACTTCTCCAAAAATAATATGAAGGTAATATTTGATATACAACAAATATTGAAAAATGTGTCAAAATGTATACTAATAGATCCTTCAAAAAAAAAAATTCATTCATGAATCATATAAACCTAATCTTAATATATTAACTCAAGTATGTCAAGAACAACTTCTACACCATATTCATTTATCTTGGTCTTCTTGCAATGTTCTTTCTTTGGCATCGATGCCCACACTATGGTATTAATTGGAATAGAGCCAAGTTCTTTATCATCAGGATTTGGTATCCAATATTGCTCTAAAAATTTTCCATTATATTTCCCTGAAATAGGTTTCCACCAAACAAAGTTTACATGAATATTCTCAATTTCATTGTCCCTAAAGATATCTGAGATGGATTTTTCCATCCAAATCATCTCTCATGCATCCTCATTTCCTGATCTAACTAGAAACATCTTTCCTTTCTGAACATCAAGCATTGGATTGAATGTTGGATTTGGATTCTTTCATTTGGGTCCAACATATATTGGTTCATCTATTGCATTATCAAAATCTCCATCCATAATACTTGAGATTACATGGAGCGCATTACGATCAACATCCACAATGTGCCTTGTCTTGGGCCAGAAATCCTCAGAAGATGAATCGTTTCCATCTATTATTCTATGGCCATTATAGATTCCATATAATGTATCAAGAACTCTTTCCCAGTACAATACTTTATTTTTCCATTCCTTTGTAACAATTGGTGAATCCTCATTCCTGATAGTATATTTCCACATTTGTATGTATGATGTTATATCTTCCTTTAGTTATTTTAAATAGGAATCATTATTTTGGAAACTAAGAAAGATGGGTTCTCTATGCGAATTATAGGTTGCCCTTCATCATCTATATTGCATAACTCAACTGATCCTTACCACTCAATATCTCTAATGGATTCTTTGTACCTTAGTACTAGAATATCATTGAGTACAAGAAATTGGAAGTATTGAACATTAAGATGTCCAACTAGCACATTTTTCCCTCCTTGATGTATTCATTAAGGAAACTTTTGAAGTCATAGACCTTGTCAATAAGTGTAGGTGGAAACACTCAATTTTCTTCAGTTATGCGATACGTATCCATCATTTAGGTAAATAATATAGATATTTACTTTTGGGTTGGAATACATTCTTTTGTAGGTTCCATCTATGTCTTCATGGGTGTGTCGCACAAGGAAGAATCCAACCTCAATAGGGATTAAGACACCGAATGTAGTTAAAAGTGATAGAAAAATGAAAATATATGATTCTTATTATCACTTGCTGCGTTGTCCAACTGTAACAACAAATGTGGAGGAAGAGGTTTAAAATCAACATTTAGACTCTTTGATCTTCCATGAGATATAAAATCATCCTTATAGACTTGAGATTTTGAGTAAATAGAGGTTTCAAGTAATGCATTTGTGAGTGAGTTTCTTGAACTTCCACTCTCATAAAGTAGATCACCATACATATCAATTTGTGGGTCTTTAAGGTCCCTTAAGCACTTTTCAAGGGATTTAATAGTAAATTGTGATCCCATATGTACAAATGGTAGGGAGAAATGACCGAAACCTCCTGTCCTATGCCCATGTGTTACCATACATGTCAATGACAAACCTAAATTTGTTCCTACGATAGTTTTTGATTTGACACATAGCCTTCGGATTGAAGTCTTTGTTTTATCTATTTTATCATGGATAATGCTCAAATACTCCTTTGGAAACTGCTCTAACATAATTCTATGGGCATACTAGCAATATCTTCCACACATAACAATCTTGTTATGTTTGATCAACCTACCTCGTGCCTTTGCTTCAAACTATTTTGTTGTCGTTGACTTCATCTTTTCTTTCAACACAATACATTCACTGAATTTACTGAAGTTGGTGTTCTTTGAGAATGCCACATATCGAAACTTAGTATTCCAGATCTTGCTCATTTTTTAATTTCATATTGATGGGTAATTGAGCTTTTGAAGAGCCTCATTTATCTATTTTAACAAATAATTTTGTGTGTAAGTCGAAGGAAGCAATCTGAAAGGAGAATATGTTTCATCTTCTTCAACTTGATCTGTTCAATTTGGTGAAAAATATGAATTATCCATTACAATTTTGTGTAATATTTCTATCGCTGCCACGTTGTGTGCTCATGCTTTGCATGTGTTGGTGTTACCATGAATAGCTTTGAACTGTCCATGCTGGAAATAATGTTGGGAGTTATAGAATGTGCTTTGAGGAATATTATGTATCTTATACCATGATTTCTTACAAATAATATTCCCATTAAATCTCATGTCCTTTACATTTCTAGCAATAGGTGGTAGGCCATGGCCATGGCTCCTTGACATGACTATGTTTGACATGATTGAATTCAAGACAAATTCCCTAATACCATTTTTGTTTATCTCTCTCATACTCCTTCTAGCACCTTCAATGGCCTTCCTATCTACATGGTAAAGATAATATTTTCTACAACATACATCTACTGCCAAAAGTCGAACTTCTTTCTTTTCATCTATTTTTTTTTGACATTTTGCAATTTTTGTTGTAGCCATAACTCCTTTAATCCTTTTATATGACCTTGTTACATGCATATTGATTGAGTTTCTATATTTTTCATTACAAAGAGGCCCATCCCATTTTTTTAAGAGATTTGTTTCCTCTATAACATCCCATATCACCATTTCCTTGGGTCGCTCCTTGAAATTTTCCTTAACCCTTAATATCAAACCTTTGTTTTCCACCAACTTATTTATTGGCCATCTAACCAAAAAATGTATAGAATTATCCCCAATTCTGCATATTTCACAATTTCCATCTATTTCTTACAAAAAACACGAAATTCCATTTCATCTAGAGTTTAACCTTCAACAATGTCATCCTCACAGACATTAACTAGTATTTGGCAATGCACATTCTTGTTCCCATGCATTCATGTGTAAGAGAAACATTTTTTCATATGAATATAACCCTATCTTGGGGAATATTTATGGCATGATCATGAAAATGAGGTTGCAAATATGATTATGGCGAAATCTCATAAGATTCCAATGCACCCCCTAGTGTATGCTCAAATCATGTTGGATGTGGTAGAACAACATCATGTTTTAACACCCTCTCAATTTTAACCACTATGCATCCTTTATTTACCATATTTCCATTCACTTTATGCCCAAGATCTATATTGAATATGGATCCCTCGCCCACCTTCACACCATGTTGTAGAAGATCTACCTTGTCTCCAATAGAAAATGTAGAAGAAACATTTGCACCTATAAATGAATGTAAATAAGGTTAGTATTTACTCAAAAAATGAGCAATACACTATCAATAATATTTCAACACATGCTTCATTCCTTTTTTTTTCCTATGTTGTGCCTCAAATCCATGATATTCCATGGATGTATGTCCCCTTCATCAACATCCTCAATCAAATGTGGTTGAGTGACATCAATTATCAAAATTGCAAAATAACATGGATTAACACCTTCTCCAGCATAATAAGTTCCAGAATCTGTAGATTCGATCCTTCCTAGCCCAACGTCTTGGTCATTAATAAGGAGATCAACAGAGTCCCCTTTTTCCAAGATTATATTTTCCATTCTAGCTTGTACCAATTCTATAACAACAATTAAATCATAAATTGTAATTACAAGGTTCAACCATGTAAAGTGTGATTTTATATTTTTGCAAAAACACACAACTTTCAAAAAAGTAATATAGATGCAATAATTTAGATAGTATGGTAGTCATTGTTCCCCACCCTCTAGTGCCTACTACAAAAAATTACTTTACATGAAAATTGCACAAAAAACATATATGAATACCATCCAATTAGAGATGTAGAGTATTATATAAGGACAAATATCAACTCATATCAAACCACCGAGTTCCTATTTAACTTCAGAAATGACACTTGTAGTCTTAATGTATTTGTATTAATAATGATCATAAGAAATTTGTAGAATTTGAAGAGCCAAAACATGGTCCATTGGAAAATCTAAGAAACTCCAAGATTGATGCTACTTAAGATGTCTAAAAGCCCCATGAAAAGGAGAAATATATTTTCACTTAGTGAGGATGTTTGATGTACATATGAATCTAACCCTATCTTGGGTAATATCTAATGCATGATCATGATAGTGAGGTTACAAATCTGATTCTGGCCAAATCTCATAATATTCCAATGCACCCCCTAGTGTATGCTCAAATCCTGTTGGATGTGCTAGAGCAACATCATGTTTTAACACCTTCTCAATTTTAACCATTATGCATCATTTCTTTACCATATTTCCATGCACTTTATGTCCAATCTCTTTATTGTATATGGAGCCCTCACCCACCTTCACTCCATGTTCTAGAAGATCTACCTTGTCTCCAATAGAAAAAGTAGAAGAAACATTTGCACCTGTAAAAAAATATAAATAAGGTTAGTATTTACTCCAAAAAAAAGTATTATACTATCAATAATACTTGAACACATGCTTCAATATTTTGATTTACCTATGTTGTGCCTGAAATCCATGATCTTCCATGGATGTATGTCCCCCTCACCAACATCCTCAATCAAATGTGGTTGAGTGACATCAATTATCAAAATTGCAACGTAACATGCATTAACCCTTTCTCTGGCATAATAAGTTCCTGACTTTGTAGATTCGACCCTTCCTAGCACGACAACTTGATCATTAATAAAGAGATCAACACAGTCCCCATTTCCCAAAATTATATTTTCCATTCTAGCTTGTACGAATTCTGTAAAAACAATTAAATCACATTGTAATTAAAAGGTTGAACCATGTAAAGTGTGATTTTATATTTTCGCAAAAACACGCAACTTTCAAAAAAGTAATATAGATGAAATAATTTAAATATTGTGGTAGTCATATTATAGGTAATGAAACATTTTTCCCCACCATCTGGTGCCAACTACCAAAAAGTACTTTACATGCAAATTACACAAAACGTATATGAAGACCATGCAATTAGAGATGTAGATAGTATCATAGAATGACAAATAGTAGCTCATATCAAACAACAAAGTTCTTATTTAACTTCAAAAATGACACTTGCAGTCTTAATGCATGTGTATGAATAATGATCATAAGAAATTTATAGAAGTTGAAGAACCAAAAAATGGTCCATTGGAAAATCTAATAAATTCCAAGATTGATGCTACATAAGATGTCCAAAAGCCCCATGAAAAGGAGAAATTATATTTTCACTTAGGGAGGATGTTTTATGTTTGAACTTAATAATCAAAAGCAAAACTAGAGGTTTTCCTCCAAATAAAAATTTTGAATGACAAATATCAGCTCATCAAACCACCAAGTTCCTATTTAACTTCAGAAATGTCACCTGTAGTCTTAATGCATGTGTATGAATAATGATCATAATAAATTTTTATAATTTGAAGAACCAAAACATGGTCCTTTGGAAAATCTAAGAAACTCCAAGATTGATGCTATGTAAGATGTCTAAAAGCCCCATCAAAAGGAGAAACTATATTTTCACTTAGTGAGGATGTTTGATGTTTCAACTTGATAATCAAAAGCCAAACTAGAGTTTTTCTTTAGTTGAAAAGAAAATAAATTTCATTTTACAAATCTTTAGTTCCAATGTTAGCACTCCCTACCTATACACATCTAAGGACATACTATTTAGGATTGATACAAAGGGATGTTAACTTTAGGTCCTTGAAAAGTGAATATTTGAGTTTTCCTACATTTTTATGTTGATGAGGAAGAGTCTTATCTTATGCATCCAAACATTAGTAAAATTGTTTCTGGAAGTTCATAACTACAAAAAAAAATAGAGAAAAACAATACATGCTAAAAAACTATGCTTGTTGCTTTAAATTTGCATACATGTGCATTGGAAGAAAAATATAGTATACCTCAATAATACATTTATTCATAAACTTAAAAATTATACAAATATCACATTATTCTCCATATATCAAATAATTATGATTGGATTATTGTGTTTGTGCCAAAAGGAAAGCTATACCATTATCTTTCCTTCCAACTCAACCACAAATGTAGTGCCAACAACAACATATATCTATATACAATTCATTTTCACTATCATTGATCTCCATAAATTTTTCCAAATTCAATAAAAGGGCACATCAAAAGCTATAACTCTAACCATTGTGATTATTGAGACAATTTCACCCCTAGAGCATTGTTTGCATAAGTGTAATGGTGTCTAGAAGAAAACTAGTAATCACTAGGTATCCTTTTTGCATAATCACAAATGCACTGCCAAGAACAATATCAGAGCACTAACCTTGGTGAGGGTGAAATATTGATAGTTTTCCTTTTCAAACAAGAACAAAGAAATCTAGTGCATTCTATAATTCATTCTAACACAAATACAAGAACATTTCTAACTATAATGTTGCATTGCAAAAGAAAACTAGCAAATGCAAGATTTACTTCTATTACAAACACAAACACATTTTCAAAAATAACATTGCAAGATGAAGGAAATTTAACACACTATAACCTTCCTTCTAGCATAATAACAAACATATTTCTAATAACAACATTACATTATGAAGGAAATATAATGTGTGCTAGCTTTCCTTCTATCACAAGTAGAAGACCATTTCGAACAACAATAATGCACCTCAAATGAAAGCTAACAATCGATATCGTTCATCGTACTACAAAAATAAGAGCTAGAAGCAACGTTACATGGTCAAATAAATCTATCACATGCTAGATTTACTTCTAGCACAAAAAAAGCACATTTACAACAACAATATTCTAAGGTGAACGAAACCCACCACATGCTAAATCTCCTTCTAGCGTAAATAGAAGCATGTTACTCACAAAAACATTGCACAATAAAAGAAATCTTACACATTCTAGAGTTTCTTATAGCACAAACAAAATCACATTGCCAGAAACAACATTTCAGGGTGGAAGATATATAACCTATGCTTGATTTACTTCTTGCACATTGCCAACAATCATATTATACAATGCAAGTTATATTTCATTCTAGCACAAATACAAGCACGTTGCCAACAACAATATTGCATTGTGAAACAAATCTATTGCATACTATATTTTATTCTAGTACAAACACAAGCATGTTGCTAACACCAATAATGCATTTCAAAATAAACTTAGTGCATGCTAGAATTCCTCCCACCATACACAAACATATTGGAAACATCAATATTGTAGGGTAAAAGAAATCTATATCATGATAGATTTTCTTCTATCACAAACATAAGCATATTTATAATCACAATATTGCAAGGTGGATTAGATCTAACATGTTATTTGTACTTATATCTTAAACACAAACATGTCAGTAATAAAAACATTGCAATGTGAATGAAATCCAACACATGCTAGATTTCCTTCTCTCGAAAACACAAGCACATAAAAATAGTGTAGGCTGAAAGAAACATACCGCATATTAGATTTCCTTCTAGCAAAAACAAGCATATTGTCAAAAACACCTTATGCAAGACAAAAGAGATCTGGTGTGTGGTAGATTTCCTTCTAGCACAAACACAAACACACAAAATTGTAGCGCATGCCATATTTTTTTATAGCATGAACACAAACATATTACCAAAAAATTTCTAAGGAAAAAGAAATCTAGCGCATGCTAGATTTCCTTTAAGCACATTTCCAATAACATCATTATGGTGAAGGAAATATGGGACATATTAAATTTCCTTCTAGAACAAACAATTGAATTGCCAACAACATTGCAATGCAAAATAAATCTAGTGCACACTATATTTCCTTCTAACACATATAAAACCATATTGTTAATAAACTCATAGAAGGGTGAAAGAAATCTAATGTATGCTAGATTTCCTTCTAGCACAAACACAAAAACATTACAAAATTTCTAGATAAAAGAAATCTAGCACATGGTATATTTACTTCTAGCACAAACAAAAGCATATTGTCAACAACCATATTGCAGTGAAAAATAAATCTAGTGCATGCTAGATTTCTTTTGAAACAAAATTGAAGCATGTTGCCAACAACAAGATTTCATGGAAAAAGATATCTAGAACAATTTCTATCGCAAACACAAGCAAATTTCCAATAACAACATCGCAAGGTAAAATAAATTTAATGCATGTTAGCTTTACATGTAGCACAAATAGAAGCATACTACCAACAACAACATTTAATGCCAAAAGAAGCATAGTGCGTGCTATATTACATTCTAAAACAAACACAAGCACATTGCCAAGGTGAAGGAAATTTAACACGTGCTAGATTTCCTTCTATAATAAACAACCAAATTGACAACAAAAATATTGTAGAGCAAAAGAAATCTAGTACAACTTCTAGCCCAAACAAGCACATTTTCAATAACATTGCCAGGGTGAAGTAAATTTAACAAGTGCTAGATTTCATTCTATCATAAACAACCAAATAGACAACAACAATATTGTAGAGCAAAAGAAATCTAACATGTGCTAGATTTACCCATAGTACAAACACAAAAACACAACAACATTGTAGGGTGAAAGAAATCTACCGTGTTAGATTTGCTTCCAACATAAACAAAAGAATATTTCCAACAACTATCTAGGAAAATTTCTATCACAAACAAAAGCACATTTCCAATAACAACATCGCAAGGTAAAAGAAATTTAATCCATGCTAGCTTTACATGTAGCAAAAATACAAGCATACTACCAACAACAACATTTCATGCCAAAAGAAACCTAGTGCATGCTATATTTCCTTCTAATAAAAACACAATCACATTGCCAAGGTGAAGGAAATCTAACACGTGCTAGATTTCCTTCTATAATAAACAACCAAATTGACAACAACAATATTGTAAAGAAAAATAAATCTAACACAACTTCTAGCCCAAACACAAGAACATTTCCAGTAACATTGCCAAGGTGAAGGAAATATAACACATGTTATATTTCCTTCTATCATAAACAACCAAATAGACAACAATAATATTGCAGAGCAAAATAAATCTCACACGTGTTAGATTACGCATAACAAAAGCAGAAGCACACAACAACATTGTAGGGTGAAAGAAATCTAGCATGTTAGATTTCCTTCCAGCATAAACAAAAGCAAATTGCAAACAACAACATTGCATGGAAAACTATATCTAGAAGAACTTCTATCACAAAAAAATCACATTTCTAACAACAACATCGCAAGGTAAAATAAATTTAATGCATGTTAGCTTTACATGTAGCAAAAATACAAGCATACTACCAACAACGACATTTCATGCCAAAAGAAACCTAGCGCATGCTATATTTCCTTCTAAAAAAACACAAGCACATTGCCAAGGTGAAGAAAATCTAACGCGTGCTAGATTTCACTATATAATAAACAACCAAATTGACAACAACAATATTGTAGAGAAAAAGAAATCTAGCACAACTTATAGCCCAAACAGAAGCACCTTTCCAATAACATTGCCAAGGTGAAGGAAATCTAACTCGTGTTAGATTTATTTATATAATAAACAACCAAATAGAAAACAACAATATTTTAGAGAAAAAGAAATCTAGCATAGTTTCTAGCCCAAACACAAGCATATTTCCAATAACAACATTGTAATGTGAAAGAAATGACAAGCTGCAATAATCCTGCTGGCATGCACTGGTGGAGTCACTGGATTGTTGGAATTGGTAGGTGAGAGAGTGATGAGTTATGTGGTTGTAAAAATACTTAAAGAATATTTTTCAACCCTTCTATATCCCCTCAACTTTGCCTATACAAAGGCCCAAAGCATGAAGAGTAATTCACCTTAGCTTCTTGTGGAAGAGGAAAGAAAACATGCTTAGCTTGACAAGGTCTTCATGCTTTTCAAGTGTATTATGGTCTACTATTTGGATGGAATATTGTTGCAAAATCCTGCCTTTTAACCTCACTAATAAGAATAAATCAACTCATTACTTATTTGGGGAGTTATTCAATCCATTTTCCTTGTTGCTCACTCGTCTTGTAGTTGCTTTCAAGGCATATCATATAGTTTCTTCCATACCATAATCTTCAAGGAAATGACAACCACATGCATGTATGATTTCAACAGTGAGTTTACAACCAATTAAATCTCCAAATAAAGAAAACAATGTGAATTATTTAAATGGGGAAACCTCCCACGTTATGAGATTCATGGAAAGATCTTAAGGACCAAAAATAGAAAGAAAATAGATGGAATATAATTAGGAAATGCCATGCATATCATGACAATTTCTCATCTAACAACCACTAAAGTTGATGTGTAGGTTAGCATAACCATTTTCATGCTTTCTTGATTAAAATCTCCTTGAGTGCATCCCCTATTTTTTTTTGTCAGGACATGGTCTCAAACTTCCTTTGTCTCTGAAAACCAGATTTGTTCCATTACCATAACCTTGTCACTTATATTTATGATGAGGTTCATGTTTATATTTTTTCATTGTTTTCCATCAAACTTGTTTGACATCATTAAAGTTTGATGAACCTATTAAGGGAAGTGCTTATCATTTCACATAATCCACTATAGAAGAATGGTAGACTTTCTTATATCTATTTGCCATTGCCTTTGGGTTTTTCCATTGGCTTTGATGGTGATTATGGGATTGTAAATCAGCTAACAAAGTTTATCTTTCTTGGTATTTTCCATTGGTTATGTTACATGATTGTATGTCTCTTTACATTTGGTTGAATGCATGAGTAAATTTTCCATGATCAGTAAAAAAATGTAATATCCCAAATGGGGATTAATAGTAATAAAACTGCAAATAGACAAGAAAAAATGGAAACACCATTAAAATGTTCAAATTGGAGCAAAAATCACTGCTAAGCCATTTTATTAATATATTGGGAAAGAGTAAAATCAAGGTGCTAGAAATTTTTCACATGGGCCTACTCAAGGTAGGCTTGAAGAACAAATCAAACCAAGAAAAAAATTTGGCTAAAAGTGTTGCTGCATGGCTCTGCCTCTACACTCCCTAGCCCATAAATGTTGTTTTTAGTTAACTTCAGACTGTTGGTTTGGCTGCTTCCTCTGCTCAGAAAATTCTAAGCTTTTAACCCCAGACTCTACTCACCAAACCCCAAAAAACCTGTAAGGAATTGGCTAGATGTTTACCCCATAATTTTGGCCCAATTTCCTCTCACTGCTCTAGCTATTGGTGGCATTAGGATCTATGTTTGAAGCCTCAAGACTTCCCAAAATATTATGATAAATTAATCTTGGATTCTCCTAATAAACCCAGAAAAACCTAGAAAGGGTTTTCCCAAAGCATGATTTCGAAATCTAGCCCTCTTGGGCTTGGCTCATTATGCTGCTGGGTAAATTGAACCTCTGGATGAATCCATTGGAACATGCCTCTAGAGCGCTACCAAAATCCCTAGTACGAGGTGGCTAATCTCCCCTCCATATCTCCTATTGAAACTCTGCTACTCTCCACACTCCCGACACCCACACCAAACTGAACTACGCAATCACTGTGTAGCCTACTCTACCTTTACGCAGTCTTGAAGGGGCTACGCTCTTCATGTTGCTACTGTCTTTTAACTCCCCCCAGCAAAATTAAAAACTCCTCTCCTGAGTGGGCACTCGAAGTCCCCCGAGGTATAGGTTGAGATATCTGCTTGAAGATCTCGTGTGCTAAACAAAACTGGAGACTTGGTTGTCCGGCTCAACTATGATTGATTCAAAATGACAAAGATTAAGAAGATGAATGAATGAATGCCAAATGAGCCTTCCATTCTTCCTTTTATCCATTAAGGCCCAACGTATGCCTTGCATCCTACCTTGGCCTGCACTGCCTCTTCTTGTCTAATCACGTGCTGCCTTCCTTTAGCCAATCCCACGCTATCCTTTCTGTGCCTCTTTACGCTACCACCTAAGGCAAATTTGACCCCACCACTAGAGCCGCAATTTTCCCTTAGGGACTTTAAGAAAATACTTTATTTGGCTTAATTATTAATTATGGATCCCCTACCCACTTTATTTTTTCCCAACATTAGGAAATTCCAACATAAATCAAAATTAATATTCCAATTAGCTGACTATTAATTTGGAATATTGAAATCCTCCCCGTCAAAAACTATTTTTCCTCAAGCAGTTCCTGGGTTACTGCAAAATTTTCTAGGGTCCCGGATGCACCACTAAATCATCCATGATCTCCGCATCACCTTGATATGAAGAGATCCCTCAATACCTGGATCCCAAGCCATGCTATCCAACATAAATATCCCCCTGCTTCACTCACCATCCTGCCAGGCATAAGTAACAAAAGCCCTTTGCACACCATCAGTGAGTAGGGAATCATGATGATATGGCACTATACCCCACTCCTCATGAAGTTTCCCTAGAAAGTAATTCACCACTTGCACTCCAAGAGTAGATGCTCGAAGATACCACCTAATCCCTACAGAGATAGTGTCTTGCTCATATGAGCTTCTTATTATATCATGTTGCTAGCCCACCTACCAGGTTATTAAGGTTCCCCACGCCATCGGGGAATTACTAAAGACCAATGGAAGATCTGCATGATCTCCCTCTATGGTAGCCATCTCATCCTTAAGGGGTATTGAGCTGTAAAGAGTGGTGATGATCAGGCCCCCTGCCGAACTCATAGTGGTGCCACCGTGATGATGCTATGATACTTGGATTATGGCATACTCCCCACCGTGTGTAGATCATATCCTCCTCTCTTGAGGCCTAGTGGCGGAAGGTTGGTGAGAGCCAAGTTCATCCTACCCATGCATCACTTTGATGCCAATATCTACCCCTCCACATCTAACTCTGATCCTATGCAGCAACAGAGAAATTCTATCTAGCCATCCAATGGAGGCCTCTAAGTGACAACCCAATAATGAGCTAGATCACTCTCTGTACCAACTCTGACCAGCACGAGATAGAATGGTCTATCAATCAGATGAATCTTTGCCTCCCATAGTCGGAACTACTGCACCATAGCTATCACAATTGTAGGAATCCTTTCCTGCCTCATCTCTAGTCCCTACATGTGACCAATATAAAAGGTCCATATATCATGGGAAAATATAGTGCATGCTAACCTGCCCTGTGCCTACCATTGTGTAGTATAGATGACTGTTGGAAGCCACATGTGACAAATAGCCACCTCTTGAATGAAAGCAATAGATGAATATCTGATACTAGAAATCGACTCAAGGTATGTGGATCCCTCTTCTTCCTGCCAACCATCTCCACTGGATTTGCCATTCACCCTCTCAATTATGTGCTGATACATTGTTTTGAGCCCAGACACATACTAGGATGCTACCTCGGTTGTACCCAGTATCCTCTGCTCATGCATGCTCTCTACATGCCCTTAGAAAAGAGTGACACATGTCTCCCTCATGACCCGCTCCCTAGGTATAGGCTCAGTGGTGACTGATATGCCACCCCTGCATATGACCGTCTCATCCCCCAACTTGTGGTTGTTAACTAGTACACCGAAATAATGCTACTACTAAGAATATCTCTGCCCTAGTGTGCTAAGTGTCATCCAAATATCTTCGGTGAGCCTCGCATACCCCGTTGCTCCTGCCTAGAGTGCCAAAGGACAATAACAAAATCAACTATGCCCACGAGTGATGTAGAAGAGGGTGAGGCATGTGAGTCCCCATGGATACTGTCAGGCATCGCTTATTTGTCTCCTCGTCGATCCTGGGTGAACTACCCCCAAAGGTATGTATGATATCTTTGTCCATGAATATTCTTGGAGGAAATACTCTAAGACCCTATTGTGCAGCACCATACACCCTTGCATACCATCGATCATCAATGTACTCCTTGACATGCCACTGCACACTGTGGAATACCCCTGTACACCGGTAGATATCCCCTGTTACTGTTGTACCACCACGTACTGTCCCATGCCTTGTTTGTGTCAAGGCACCGGTCACTCCTCGCCTGTATTCAATGTGATGTAAGACATGCCTACTCTACAAAGCAGCCCCACAGACTACAGTCCACCACCATGCACCCATGTCCACTAGTAGTCCACTGCTCAATGCTAGATGCTCCCACACATCCTTGGATGTGATGGCCAAGAGTTTTGTATCTACATGTCAGACCAATGCTCTGCTCCGCCGTGACCTATGTGCTCCACAAAAAGGTGAAAAATCCTTGGCTCCATACAAGGCATTGTCTGGTCGCTTGCCAATGCCATGTCCTCCGACAAGCTCCTGCCAAAGTATGTTGATCACTTCATGACCCTGTGTACAAATGTCATACCAAGACAACCAAAGGAGTCTGCCCATAAATTGATTGGCCACTAGAGCTAGAATGAATCTACCCTAGTGAATGTGCATGCTCAACTGATAGGCGAAGTGTACCCTCCAAGACATAGTCAACCGGGCTACCTCGGAAATGATAGGTATTCCCACCTGGATCCCAATGTCAGTTTGGGGTTCCTGAATTCCCAATGCCTCAAAACTCTTGCTGAAGTGCACTCGGGTCCACCACCATCTCCATAACCCACTCCACAAAGTACCAACTCAAAATATCCTGCCATACAACCTCAACATGTGGATGTTGTGTCTTGTGCAACTCCGATCATCTCATTCGACTATCCAGGTCAACATATGAAATTTGACTAGGTGGCTCCTTCTCTCTCTTTCCAATGGGAAGAGGTGACCCAAAATTGATGTAAGCCCTGTCTATGTATGCCTGAAGGGGGCTGCTCTCACACTCCAATGTGCCCTCTAGCTGTACCATTAGGGAATCCAACCATTCCCCAATGTTGGATAACTTGGCTGTTGACTCAGAAATAACCACTCTCATGCCCTCCAGTTCCTCGTTCCGCAACAAAATAGCCTCTTGTACATATGTGGCCTTTCCTTTAAAAGCTATAAGGACGGCCTAAAGCTCATAACACTGTTGTGTGCGACCATTGTCCAATACCTTTGTATCTCCTAGCGCCTCAACAAGGGTTAGCCCAAAGAATGGTTGCACACCCTCCTCCATAGACACTCCAACATGCAAGACATGCTCACTAATCAGTTGCATGTGATTGTCATCTGAAAATTTTATCATAGAGTCCCTAGAGGCCTCTCTACCTATCGGCTCGTCAACAATGGTGGAGCTATCTCCCGACACCTCATCAACCTGTGATGTGTTGCTATCATTAAATAACTCGGTCACAACGCTGGACACGTCATCAATGGATACCTCAAAAATGGGTGGTCTCTCATCAATGACTGTATGCTCAATTTTCTCCTTGCAAACCATGGCCCCTTCAACTACTATTTCATCTTCTTCCTTAATCCTACTCACCATCCCTGCATAATTCCATAGAACTCCCCCTGATTTTTGCATGTCTCTTAGTTCACAGAACTCCCAAAAAGAGAGGGATGCTTGAATTTCATGTCCCAATTATTGGTATGCCCACCAATTTTCTTTCAATAGCACCACATCAGTTGCAATAATGTCTTTCCATCTTGATTTATTATCCACCATTCTAGGCATAACAGATTTTTTGTATAATTGAGAATGGTCTTGAATCCCAATTGCTGCATGAATCAGTTTCTTCCCCACATTAACCATCATTTGTTGCACCCTAATCACCTCATTCAAGGTTACTTCCATGGAGTATGAGTTTAACCTTTCTTGGGATTCCATGATTTGTTAGTTTTTTATACAGGTCTTGTCATAGAATGAGGGTTTCCCACAGGCTGAGCCAAGATTATGCTCTGGTACCATTGTAATATCCAAAATGGGGAATAATAATAATAAAAGTGCAAATAGACAATCAAAAATTAAAAAACCATTACAATGCTCAAAGTAGAGCTAAAATCACTGCTGAGCCATTTTATTAATTTATTCAGAAAGAGAAAAATTGAGGTGCTGGAAATTTTGCACTTGTGCCTACTCAAGGCAGGCTTGAAGAACAACTCAAACCCAAGAAATTACTTTGGCTGAAAGTGCTATTGTATGAGTAGCCCAGAAATTTTGTTTTTAGCTGACTTCAGACTGCTGGTTGGGTTGCTTCCTCTGCTTATAAAATTCTGGGCTTTTAACCCCAAAATATACTCACCAAACCCACAAAATCCCACAAAGGAATTGGTTAGATGTTGACCCCAGAATTTTGGCCCAATTTCCTCTCACTACTTTAGTTGCTAGTTTCATTACGATGTTTTTTTGAAGCCTCAAACCTTCCATAAAATTCTGTGAAATTAATCTTGGCTTCTCCTCAATAAACCCAAAAAAACCTAGAAAGGGTTCACCCACAGCTTGACTTCGGAATCTGGTCCTCTTGGGCTTGGATCACTAGGTTGATGGGTAAATCTAACCTTTGGATGAATCTGCTAGAAAATGCCTTTGGAGAGCTACCAAAATCCCTGGTAGGAGGTGGCTAATCTCCCCTCCAAATCTCCTACTGAAACTCCGATGCTCTCCACACTCTCGACACCTACATCGAACTAAACTACGCAATCATTATGCAGCCTAGTATACCTTTGCACATTCCTGAAGGGGCTACGCTCTTCCTATTGCTAATGCTCTGTAATTCCCCCCACCAAAATGTAGAAATCCTCCCCTAAGCAGGCACTCAAAGTCCCCTGAGGTAGATTTTGAGATCTCTTCTTCAAGATCTGGTGTGCTAAACAACACTGCAGACATGGCTATATGGCTCAAGCATGCTTCAGTCAAGATTACCAAGAGTAATAAGATGAATGAATGAATGCTAAATGCGAATTCCCTTCTTCCTTTTATGTATTGTGGCCCAACGTATGCCTTGGGTCCCATTTTGGCCTTCGTTGCCTCTCCTTGACCAATCACATGCTACATTCCTCTAGGCAATCCCACACTATCCTTTGCATGCCTCTTTTATGTTGCCACCTAAGGCTAATTCAACCCCACCACTAGAACCACAATTTTGCCTTAGGGATTTTAGGAAAGAATTTTATTTAGCTTAATTTTTGCCCAACATTAGGAAATTCCAAAATAAATCAAAATTAACATTCCAATTAGCTGACTTCTAATTTGGAATATTACAAAATCCCATGATCAGGGAGATTGTCTTGACTTGTGATCTCCCATTTGATGAATTTCTGAAGTATAGGACAAAAGGAAAAGGTTTTAGTAAACCTACAAGTTGGAGTGTTACCACCATCATTGTCTCATTGACTTTGTCCTCTTGAAAGTCTTTTCTAACCCCATATAACCATTTTCTTTGGGAGGCACTGATGCCACCTTACAACCACCATAGAAATCCAATAGGAAACTATTTTGTTTTTTTGTTTCTGTATGAGTCTCAAAATTTCAGCAGTCTATCACACTTCACATATGTCCTAGAGAGTCTAGTAATGTATTTGGATGTCTAAACTAGACTTAAAATTGTTTGTATAAATATGCATATTACATCCATATACCCAATGTGAGGGATTCCTTCATCATAGCTACCCTAGTGCCATGGCATGTGGCTTGGAGCATTCCCTTTGCCCCCACACTGTTCCATCATAATTTCACACGACATTTGCCATTTGATGGATGTGTTCCACAATTTTTTGGTCATCTAACCTATTATTATTAGATGAACCCAAGTACACCATGTAAGACCAATTTTACCCTAAGTGAAATTGCTTTCACTATGTGAAACAACTTAGTAAAACACCTTTATTAAGTTGTTTATGGTCTAAACAGGAAACCCCAAAAGGAAATAATAAACAAATCTATATTTGTTTATATTTCCTGGTCATATTTAACCCAAAACAAGGAAATCAATTAAATAAATCCTCATTTATTTGATTATTTCCTAGGAATAAATTATTTAAATCCTTATTTAAATAATATTCCTAGTTAAATTTGACTAAATAATTTATAAATAATGAAATAAATCATTATTTTTCCACCATGTCTAGTTCAGGGCCTAGCGCTAGTAGCAACCCCAGTTCTACTACTGGGTCCGTTTCCAGTGGAACCACTACAAGAACTACCTCGACTTTCCCTTTGATCCCTTATATGGCCGGTCTCAGTTTCCCTGATTTCAATCAGTTGATCAATGATCCTATCCGCCATGATGTTAGTTGGCCTTCTATGCCAACCAAGCTCCCCTCTGACATTCCCAAGTTCAAAGGCCTTGCTAGTGAAGATCCCTCGAACCATATCCGATCTTTCCATATGTGGTGTTCATCCAATTCCATTACTGATGACTCCATCCATGTTAGATTGTTCCAATGCATGCTTACTGGCGAAGCTTCTAAATGGTATGTGGATCAGACCGCCTCTTCCCATACCACCTTTGCGACCATTGCCCAAGCCTTTTTATCTTATTTCCAGCTCCCTCTCCGATACGACACCGGTACAGACCTTTGAAGATTGGGTTTATATGAACTGGTTCCTTCACTCCCTCTTACCTCCCATTGGCAAAGATGTCGCATCCCAGTTCCCTCAAACCGAAGAAGCGGCCCTCCAAACAACCTTGAAATATGACCTTATCTATGCTCAGTCTGGTTATGTTTATACCCTCCTTCTTGACCTCCCCAAGCCTGGTGGCGCTAACGCCTTGGGGGCATCTCACTCTATCGACGGTATCGTTGGAGCTCTTTCACATACCTCTGCTCAACCTCTTATGGGCTATGGTTTCCCTCCAGAAGGGGCCAACACCTCCAGCACTTTTTCCTCTCCAGGTAGAATGTATCCAGGATATGGCATGCCTCCTCCTTTTTCCCACACTCCTGATTACCTGAATGTTACCCATACTAACCCTTATCCTTACCCACAGCCTACTATCCCAGATCCTCCAGCATTTGGACCTCTCACTCCCTTGCCTCCTCCACCCCCGCAGCCGCACTTACTACCCCCTCCAGGGAAAGTATTTGTGCAGCAGGGTGTGGCTAATTCTTTTACTTGTCAAAGAAAGAGGAAAAGCAATCAATCTACCTCCGGTAATCTTGGATCCTATCCTTCTAGTCTTGATTCTAACACTGCCAACCAGCCACAGGGTTCTCAGCCCAAGCCAGACAGGCTGCTTTGCACCAATAAGCCCTATTCATGTTGCGGTGTTTATGGTCATTACACGCATGATTTTCCCCTATTACCACAGATGCGCCAGATGTGGGAGTCTCAGGCCATCGTGTGGGGACAACATTCCTCCCCTACTATCCCTCCCAATACGGCTTCTTCTCAACCCGTTGTGTTTACTGATCCTTTTCCTCAACAAGGATTTGTGGCTACACAACCACTTCATGCCCCGGTAACCACTCAACCTTCCCCTTCTGGTCTCCTCAGTACTCCACACCTTCCACTTCATCTGTCCCCGAGTCCCCATCTTCAGGTCCTACAGAGCCTCTATCGACACTCAATGGTCCCTTCTAAATACCTCCACCCAAATCTGAGGTTCATACCAAGATTCCCAAGGGCCCATTACGCCGAAATGTTGCTTATGTTCAGGCTACCCATTCATATAGCATAGTAGATAATCTGGAACAATCTCCTGCTACCATTTCAACACTAGAACTCCTCCAGTCGTGTCCTTCTCAAAATAAGGCTCTACTATCTGCCATGTGTGTTGTAGATCCTCCTAATGACCAATTGATTGTTTTCGATGCCCGTCAGTTAGACCATCCCCCCCTTCCTGCTTCCATCGCTTTCCAAATCCCAGTCAAGATACGAAATGCCAACGTCGCTCGGTGTATTATTGATGAGGGGGCATCTACCTGTGTGATGTCTGCTTCGGTTCGGAAACAACTCGGATCTCCTGAGCTGGCCCCTTCCACAATAAACCTTCGTGCATGGGACAGCCATGCCTCCCAGCCCATTGGCCTATTCCGTAACTGTCGTATCACCCTTGCGGGTAAGAATATTTGTGTCGACGTTGAAGTTATCGACGCCCCGCTTGACTATAAATTTCTTTTGGGGCATAGCTACACCTATGCAATGTCTGTCATCCCATCTGCAGTCTACCACAAGATGTTCTTCCCTCATAATGGAATATTGTCACCATTTACCAGCTAACCTATCATGAACCAAAATCTTAGACTTCCCTTGAGTCCACCATCTCTGTTATCACCAATAAGCAAACTCTTGATTCTTTGACCAGTGTTTCCCCGGGCATCTACAAAGAATCTTCCTTGCTTGGAACCTTCCCAGGCGCTCCCTCTCCTCCTATCTTTGATCCCAGCTTAGCGAATGTTTGCATGATGCAATCATCTCAGGCTGACCTTCCACAACCTACTTCGGCTAGTCAGCAACCTCAACCTCGCCCACCGCAACCTGCTCCTAGCCCTTCGCCTCAGTTGACCGAACCTCTTCCGCCTGGAACTTCCCATCCATCTTGCACTCAGGAACCTCCCTACCCTCCTGAGTCAGTTGCCCCAGGTCTCCACCATATGGGATCCATCCCTCCTGGCCATTACCCCGCTGGTCAGATACCTTTCCTTGCTCCCACTCCTGGAGTCTATTCGGTTCCCATCATGGCCACCCTTTCCCTCCCTAATTTAACCTTGGGAATACCTATATGGTATCTTACTCCTCCATCCGAGACCCCACCCAGCCACCCCAAACCATACCTTGTTGTGACACTGGTTCAACTGATTCCCTTCGCTCCTACCATCGCTATAGTGCCCCTAGCCGCTTCGCACGACCCTCCTCATGCTGTGATAGCTACGGGCAAGAAAAGAAAAGCTCGCAAGGGGGCATCCAAAGACAAGGCCACCGCACCCGACCCTACCCCTCCTCCACCCGCCAACCCTTGTTCCTTGTGTGATGGTGTCGGTCATGCCACCCATACTTGTCGCGAGTTGCCCCATATCCAACCCATGGTTAAGGTTGCGTTCCCTGAATCTGCGGTCCCTGAAACCTCTGTTTCTTCTTCGTCCGCAGCCAAGAACCCAAAGACTCTTCGCACCAACAAACCCTATGCTCTGTGTGGTGTCCATGGCCATTATTCTCACCATTGTCCTCACCTTACACATTACCGAGCCTCTTTAGATTTCATTCGCGAGTACGTGGTTGAACAAAATCAATCCGCCTCTCCCATCCTTGCTCATTATGCGTCAGGATTACTCGAGGATCCCCCTGCCATCATTGACATTCGTCCCCCTGATGTTGAGATGTCAGAACCTGATGCCCCCCTCCTATACCTATCATTATCTGCATGACCCTTGGAGTACATTCCCTCTGAATCCACTCCATCTGTTTTTCTTGATTCCCCTTCAACAACATTCTTGGGCTCTACATGGTTTGACCATCTTTTGACTTGTTCTTCTGTCATCCCCCGTGACGATCCGTATGTGCGCCTTTCTTCCCATGTTGATGATTTAGGTAACTTTGTAGTGTCATGTGGTTTCCTCAACCTTTCCCTTTCCTCCCATAATCATGATCATACCATCCGTATCTATGATTTCCTTCGCAGCATGAGCTCCCATAGTTCTCATTCATCACCCTCTAGTCGATCTTTGATCCCTAGCAACCCTACCCAGACTACTCCCTCCCATAGTTGTCATTTTATGTCTACCCTATTCTCACGCTGCCATCACTATTCTCCTTCCTCCCATTTCTTGCCTTGTGACACTCTTCTACTGGACCTCTCGTCCACACATTATATTGGCTATGCTGATGGGGCAAGTCGCTATTCCCGGAGTATTGCCTCAGCTGCATGGGCCATATTTACCCCCTTGCATACCCTCGTTATTTTGAATGGGGTCTGCATTGGTAATGCCACCAATAATCAGGCCGAATATGATGCAGTACATGGTCTCTTAGCTGATGCCCTCTCTCATCGCATCCTCCATCTGCACGTTCGTTTAGATTCCTTGTTTCTTGCCTTACAAATCAATGGTGTCTATCATGTGCATAACCCTATCCTGTTTAGACAATATTTATAGGTGAAACTTTTGATACGTGACTTTAGATTCATTACTTTCAACCATGTACCTAGAAGTCAAAATCACTACGTAGATAGAACTGTAAATCATGTTCTAGACTGGAATTTATCACACACAATAAAATAAGATTTCAAACCATCAACACAATGCATATACATAATATATATCATATAACATGTTTTTAGAGTCCACCTACTCTAAAACATATGACATGCCCATAGCATGTTACAAAAAACAAAACTCAAAAAACTGGGGGGCACCACTTGCCCCTACATACACACTGGGGGGCACCACCTACCCTACATCTAATCACTCTCTGGAGGATCATGAGCCAATGGCTCCACTCCCGTAGCTTGTAGATCACACATAGTCTGACCAGCCATCGCCATGCATCACATGATACCTCGCCATTCCGATGGTAGCCCAATACATAACTCTATGTACTGGTCATCTAAATCCTGCCAACCCCACTCCGACACACCTGTCAGCAGCCCCTCACATCTACGACGAATTTCCTCCAAAAGAGTGGCCATATCCTTGTTCTGTGCTGTCCTCGATCCACTAGCACCTGTAGTTCCGGCTGCTACAGGTCATCCCATATATCCGGTCGGTTTCACTGGAGCTATATTTGCATTCCAAAAAGTATAAGGATTAGTACAATAAACACTATTCACAAACTTTAACATGCACATAACATATTATTTACCTGTCACTTACCATCAGGCCCCCATACTCGACCAGGCAGAAGTGGCAAGTCCAGATCTCCCCAATAACTCATCCCACTATAGGGATAGTCGTCTATGTACAATGGCATCTGATCCAAATGGGTGAAGAACTCTGGTCAGAACACTCATCTGACCGCCCCTCCCCCTCCTCTACAAGGTAGTCATCCCCACCGATGCATCTTGGGTTCTCTCAGACCCCCATCAGGTCGCTGTACATGAGGTCGGGGTTGTTACTGAGATTTGGGATCCTAATATGAACTTTTAATCCATAAAAAAAAGAGAGTAGGATTAGGCCTCTTACCTGCAACTGATGGATATCGATTCCAACGATCGGTTTGTCCACTACAATCACTGAAATATTTAAGGCCTTCTCTCCTCTCCACATTCACCACATCTACAGAAGCAAATGAATGAATTTGGAGGGAAAATGCCTTATTAGAAGAAAAACCCTTTCTTTCGCCCCCTGCGACAAAACCGTAGCCCCGTTTGACACACCGTCTGCACCGTTGGAAATCCCTCACCGACCACTCAAATGGGTATCTATTAGTTTTTCATGTTTTCATACTTCACTAGGACATATTTTGTCCACGAAGGCTCTATTCACCTCTCCTCCAAATCGAATTTCCTCACTTACAACACTTGTACTTGGGGCACCACTTTGCCTCCTTCCTTGTCCTTGTTCATGTTGATTTTAGTCATGAGATACCCTATTGTACTCATGTTTTTATGGTCCCCCATTGGACCTTTACAATGTGGTAGCACCATCGAGTCTCCCTTTTTTAGAGCATCCAAGTTGAGTCATCATCGCAGCCATGGAGTCTATCTCGAGTTCCTTTGTATCCCGCTATAGTCCTCCATCCTTCATTTCTTGGTGCCTCTCTCATGTTGCACATTATGGCCTTCAGTACCATTGTCCCCTATCCCTCATGATATTGTGCCACTCGTTGTCAATCCATTCATGCCCTTTATGCTCTAACAAGGGTAGTCGTCCATCCGCTACTCAGTATCACCCGTTTCATCATCATCATTAGTGTCCATTTGTTAGTCACTCTACTATTTTCTCTCGTGCCTTAATTGGGGATCCCTTATTGCCTCACCTATGGAGGACCTCCTTCTGTCGACATCAGCTCATTTACTCTAGAAGCCAGGTCTAGAGGGCGGTCTACCTTGGTTCGAGCTCCTTTCAGCATGATTGTGATCCGTATACTTGATAGTCCAGTGATGCAGCAACAGTTATTGGTGATTCCTGGGTGTGTGTGAAATGTCTCAACCCTCATGAGGGGGTGGCCCTGTAGGTAGCCCCCCACATGCCCGGATGACTTCTTCATTTTAGCCTTTGATGCAGCTCCTTAAATTTGATGATGTCGGCCTCAGCCGCTTGCAGTGCCTTTTCGCTTTGCATGTATCAGTCAGATTTTGTGAGCCCATCCCTATTTATAGGGGGCATTTGGGTTGTATATGTATCTCATGTACTAAAATATTATTTTATAATTCCTAACTATTATTCCAGGCATAGCATGTATGTGGGATTCATCATTCTATTTTTCTGGCTCGTATTTCTGCCAGCATGTACTTTATAGTTTGGTTCCTTGTTTACTGGACATACTATTATTTTGTACTTTGTCTTAGTGGGCATAGGTATGCCTTCCCCGCCTCCTTTAGCATAGGTACCACCTCATAAACTAGAGACTTTTTTCACCTGTAAGTCTCGGCTCCTCAGGGTCTAGTCCTTTAGCACATGATACTACCTTACACTTCTCTCTCTGACTTCCCTCTTGATGTCTAGTGAGTGAGTTCTTACAATGTACTTCGGTCATACAATTTTCTCCTAACACTCGTATGCTGGGGGGAAATCTATTACACCATTTTTTGGTCATCTAACCTATTATTATTAGATGAACCCAAGTACACCATGTAAGACAAATTTTACCCTAAGTAAAATTTCTTTCACTATGTGAAATAACTTAGTAAAACACCTTTATTAAGTTGTTTATGGTCTAAACAGGAAACCCCAAAAGGAAATAATAAAAAAATCTATATCTGTTTATATTTCCTGGTCATATTTAACCCAAAACAAGGAAATCAATTAAATAAATCCTCATTTATTTGATTATTTCCTAGGAGTAAGTTATTTAAATACTTATTTAAATAATATTCCTAGTTAAATTTGACTAAATCATTTATAAATAATTAAATAAATCATTATTTTTCCACCATATCCTTAAAATAATAAATAAATCATTTATTTATTTATTATTTATAAATAAATTAATTGACCCAAGTCAAAAATCCTTTTCCCTCCAACAAATATAATAAAATATTCCTAAAGGGTGGTTCTAGAATTCGATTAATAATATTTTATTCATGCACCAAGTTCTAGACCACCCTAATATTTTGTTATAAATAGAAGGGTTTTCCCCACTCATTAGTCACCTTTCATTGCATTAGATCACTCTAGATCTATACTCTTGGTCACATTCTCCATTTTTGTCTTGTGAGCTCCCTTTGAGTTCTATGTTTGTCTGGGTTTTCTACACCAAAAAGAGAGAAATTTTAGATCTAAAATGTTGAGGACTTTGAAGAACCCATCCCATTGAGGAGAATCAGAAACACCTTTCTTGTTTTCCTCTCAGTTACCCCCTTTTAATATAAAAAATTCTTTCAAACACATTGTTCTTGTCTTGTCTATTGGATGCATGGAGCCACATTTTATTTTTACTTCTTAATGTCTTTTATGCTTAGATTTGGATTTGTGCAGTGTTATTTGGATCAACTAACTGCAGACTTAAAGATATTGGCATCCATAATTGATGTTAGGTCTATTTGTTATGTGTAGCTAAAGTGGTCTTTTCCGACGAAAGATTCATACTAACAGGATGTACCATGGAGATGTCACCCCCTTAGAGGTTGAAATGACCTAATAGGGTCATTTATTAACCTCTCTTGTTGAGATTTCTAACACTTGTACATTTTAAAGCCCATTTGGAAGGGCATTACACTATAAAGTGTCCACTTTTTCCCCTGGTTAGTAAGCTTATTTACATAATTACACTAATGAATTGTTGTGCTAGAAGGTGAGGAGGACTAATGTACTCTATTTGTAAATTCTATGGAAGAAAGAAAAATCTGATTTAGTTTACTCTATTCAGCTTCTAAGCCATGCAAAGCAGGTCATTTTCTTTGTTCAATAGAACTGCAAAAAAAAACTACATTAGTGTATACATTGTTCCATAATATTTTCCTTAGGCATACACTAGGTGTAGACTTTGAGATTCCTAGATACAAAGGAAAAAATTGGGTGTTAAGATGTAATATTCCTAAATTAGCATGCAGCTAATAGGAATATAATTTTTTCTTTAAAAATCTGTTTAGATGAATAAATGTGCAAAGGAGGTTAATCAAACTCCTAGTGAAAAATAAATTAATGCCAAATATGAAAAAGGATAAATCTTGGCTATGTAAATAAGAACCTTTATGTGTGAAAGGGGTTAATCATCTTGACTGGGTCAACTTTGACCATATCTACAACATTGTTTGGAGGAGTTCTCATCAATAAGGCACAAAGTAATTCTAGTTGAAGATCTCTTGTGTGAAAAGGATGAGTCCAATGAAAGTGGTTTAGGGTTTTTCACACTCTCATATTATAAAAGGGAGGGGAAGGTAGCATGAGGAGGTTGTTCATCATATGATATTTTTCTGTTTAGACCATATAGATTTCTTTGGCTATTTAGCCTAGATTGCAAATGTTGTTTAGCATTGGAATTTCCTGTTAAGGAATTCCTCTTCTTCCCATTGAGTAGCTCTTGGGAGAGTTTTTATTGCAAGGTTCACTATCTGGCTTGAAGGCCAAGCTTCTCCTTTCAATTAAAACTCAGATCCTATGAGGGTTTGGTTGTCTTTGTAAGCTGCAGCAAGTGGAGATTAGATTTATTCAGATCTAAGAAATTTTAGTGCTCTTTTTCAGTGGGCGAGCCCTCTGTTCTATTGGAAGAAGTGTATTGGAGTGCATGAGATTCAGTTCTTTATCTTGGCATGTGGCCATCAGCTATCTATACCCTACAACATAGTTTGTATCCCAGATCTGCGTTATTATTGTAGTTGTATTTCAGGGAGTTTGGGTGCACCTTTTGGAAAGCTAGTTTCGGAGTGTTGGGGATCTGCCTTTCACTTTGAGATCCATTGGAGGAGATATACACATTGTAATTTTTAGATCTGATATGCATATTCTGAATAATTCAGCATTTATGAATCATCCTGCAGATCTGCATTCCTAGATCTTAGATCTACTACTTATGCTTAGTGTAAACCCCAAAATTCCAAGGGGTTCTGAAAGAGGAGCCTTTCTAGTGCATGGATCTAATATGGATCTGAATTTTTATGCACATATCTGCTCTAGATTTGATATGTAACCTACAACAGTTTTTAGCCTAATAAAATAACGTTTTCAAGGCAGTTTCATTGATTTATGTGGTTGCGGCACCTCTTTTGAGGGAATTCCTTCTGTATTTGTCTTGTATTTTCAGCTATGCATCTCATGGACTTCATTATACAAGTGTTTTGCTATTTTAAATACCTTTTAAGGATATTTTATTGGCTTCCTTCTCTCGCTCTTCTGAAACTGCATTATTTTCCGAGCAGTATTGCTACAGTCCCTTGTTGGGAAGTTTTCAAGCCTTACTAGGTGTGGGAGATCTGTTTAACCCACCTAGTTTTATTTGTTTCTGATCTCCTCTTGGATTTACGTCTTATATGCTCATATCTAAGGGATCCAAGGGCTAATTTCACATTCTGTATCAGCTATTCCTGGAAAATGTGTTTTCTAGTCATGCATTTCCGACAGTTCCCATTTTCGGAAATTACAGTGGTATCAGAGCAGCTATCTTGGCACAGCCTGTGCTTTGCTTATTGGAAAGCCAATATGTATTTTCATGGTGAGAAAATACTGATGAAGAAATGTGGGTACATTGAATACATAAAAGAAAAGGGTAATATCCCTTTAACAAGAAGTTTGCAAAGGAGAGAGTTCTCTAAAACTCTTTCTCAAGCTTTGAATGAGCTGAAAGAAGAAATCCGAGGAATGAAGAATGAGAGGCAAGCAAATATTTTAATATTTGCACATGAAGGAAGCCCCACTACTTCATATAATGGGTGTGAGAATTCAGCCACATCATCAGATTTACAATGCTCTATCAGCCACTTTTCATGAAGAAGAAAAATAAGGAAGGAGATGTGCCAAAGAGAGAGACTCTTGGTGATTATTTATAGGAGTATGAGGCTCAATCTAAGGAGTTCAAATATCACTTGAAATTCCTAGGCTTTTGCAAGGTCAAGGAGGAAGGAAGAAGCGAGCAGCATGGTGTGAGTAGATTCTTATTATCTACTTTTGATGGATCACCTAAATGTCCAGCTAGGGATTGGGCGAAGGGCTAGACACCTATGTGCAGCATCATCAAGTCTTAGAAAAGGAAGCCATCAAAGTAGCAGCGCTGCATCTTGAGGGCAAGGCTTATGCTTTGTGGTTGTTTGAGTCTTTTTCCTTAAAGAATGAAAATACATCTACCCATGCAAGGTTCATTAGAAGAGTAGTGGAAAGGTTTGATGAAGGGTCTCATGGAACACCTTCTATAGAGTCTATCAAAATAAACCAAACAAAACTTTTGCATGGATTGGAAGGGTCCTTAAATTTAGTTCCATTTCAAGGGGATGGAAACTTGTATGATGTTTTTCCAAAGGCAAAGTCCCCATTGCATGAAGCTCTTTCTCTTCAAGAGGAAGACATGGATATTCTTCCTTCAAAGGAAGACCAAGATCTAAGGTCTCTTTTTGATGATGAGGCATTCTAAACTATGGAAGAGAACGCTGAAGATGATAATGCAGTCATGACAAGACTAGAAATAGGACCTCATGAAGAGGAATATGGAGCACTTTCTCCAAGGAGAGAAACTCTTGCACTCTTGCAATAAGTTCCAAAAAATCTCACATATGGAGATTGTGGCACAATCCATGTGCAACATGTGCCATCGCCATCAAATGGAGAGATCTTGAAGACAGAAGAAGGAAAAGAGGAGGGAAAGAATCACATGATGACGAGCATATACCCCTCTCTGTTCCAGAAGTTTGATGCACAAAGAAGGCAGGAGGATCTATGCAAGGAAGGCAAGGAAAAATCCGTCCAGACACATACACATCCTGCTCTATGCCTTGATGTCTCTTTACATGGAGGCATTCCAATGGGGAGACCTCCTAATGGGAGGAAAACTAAAGTGTTCTCTGAACTATGGGCAACATATGCTTACTTCGTTAAGGAGGGAGATTTGGGAGAAAATAGCATAGTGCAAAGTATCTTTCATGGATTCAACAGAGAGATCAACAATTTTCTGAATTGGACATTGCTATCTCCCTCTCAGGTATTTGCATTGAAAAGGGAGAATTCAAAAGTCTATGATGGCATGGAAATGATGTCATATGGAAACTCCATATCTTTGGGGCAGCCAATGATATTTTCATTCACAAGGATATTTTTGAACATGACAAGAGGATATCAACACTCTTGCATGCATGGGCTACATTGAGGAATTTTTGCAAGACAAGGACTTTCTAAGGGGAGGCTGACTTCCATATACTTCAATCTTGTATTGAGAAAGATCAGCTGCAAAGGAGGTACTAAAATGAAGTTGATAGTACTCCAACATGTGAATTTGACATCAAGCATGTCAAGGAGGAGAGCCATTCTGTGACAGGGGCTGCATTTCAGATTTCTACAACATTGTCATTGTTGGGGAGCCTAGATCCAAATTGGGATTCCCAACTTTTGATGGAATACTCCAAGGACCTTTTCACATGTAAGGTTCTTGATGAGAAAGTGATAGATGGGAGGTATAAAGTAGTTGAGGGAGTTATTTATTCCCATGATCAGATCTATTTGGCTAGAGACTCCAAGCTTAAGGAGAAACTACTTAATGGATCATATGAGATCCTGCTTCCAAAACCCATTGGTTTCGTTAGAGAATATCATACTATCTTAGATGGATTCATGTGGGAGAAATTAAAAGAGGAGATGAACTCTCATATGAGGAAGTGCATGGATTATTTGCTGGTTGAGGAGGAATATAACTCTTGGGAAGAGTTATCATTACCACCTCCTTATTCATTGAGTGTGAGAGGGAGCTCATCCATGAGCTACCTTGCTGATTTGAAACAAGTGTATGATAAAAATTGCATTTCTGAACCTCATGATGTATTTATTATATACTTGCATTATATTAAAACTAATGCGTAGGTCTTCGCTCCAAGAGTGGGAACCTTTTCTTATGGGCTTGATGAGCCACTTTGGGCCATGAACAATGGTGATGTTGGCCATTCCTTGGGAGATCTTGGAGAGATGATGTACTCTTCATGGTGTGATCCATTAACACCAACCATGATCCGGATTTATGCAGGAACACAATAGAATAAACATATAACCATAAATACAAATATGCAGCTGAAATAGCAATTCATTTCATTAATATCAAAGAACTGAAATTTGCTTACAAACAGAATGGAAATAAAACTAGCTAGGGCGCTGGTAGCTATCTCTGAGAAGCGATGTGGTGGCTACAGGCCTTTGAACTAATTTATAATGAGGCTCGAGTGCCTATTTATTATTTAGAAATAATGGGAAATCCTAAACATCCAAAACCCTAACCCTAGGAGATGAAGCGCCAAAATTATGGGCCCCGTTTCGGTAAATTGGTGTTTCAACTTCCTGGGGACGTAACTTTGGCATACGATCTTCGTTTGATGCATACCATACCTCGTTAGAAAGATATATCCGAGGAATAAAAAATTTTAGTGAAAAAAATTGATCCATGGACCCATGTTAATCCCATTTTTCCCAAAAAATGTCGTTTAGGGCCTCAAAACGGCTACGGAAGTTCAGGACCCGAAAAACTGCTAAAAATAGTAAGTTATGCCAAAACTGAAAAAATGAAAGATACAATGGTGCGGCCCCAAGTGGAATAGGTGGGTGACAACCAATATCCACCTGGAATATTCCTCCCCCCTTAGGAACCAATCGTCCCCATTGCATTAAGTTCCTCCATGAGATGAGGAAATTTCTACTGAACTTGGTCCCTGGTGAACCACTTTCCTTGGTGCAGGGGTTGGCTAGCTTTGACAACCCGATACAGTTGGATCTTCTGTTGGTGAGTGTTCTTGATTTGCATTTCCATGATACAATCTGTGGTGGTCTGTTCCATGCAGTCTGGGTTTAACTCTGTTGGTGTGAGTTGTTCTACATTGTCGGAGGTGTCCAGTAGAGGTGGGAAGTAAGGATGAAGGCAGTCCACATTGAATACTGGGTGCAGACCATGGAATGGTGGAATACTAAGCTTGAAGGAATTGTTCTCTATAGCCTTGGTGATGGTGTATGGCCCGTATCGGAGTAGGAGAAGCTTGCGGTGGGGTCCAGTGAGGCGCTCCTTCTGCAAATGTAGCCATACTTTGCCGCCCACCTGGAAGTTGTGTGGCACCCGATGTTGATCATGGCGTTACTTGTACTTAGCATTGGCTCTATCCAATATGTCATGAACCTGTTGGTGGATGTGTTGAATGTGCTCGATGAAGCTATTTTATTTGTCAACTTCAGACTGGTCACTGGACATGAGCAGAATCAGCCTGAGTAGCAGTAAATGGCCTGGCTACGTTAATGGGACATAGTGACTGGAATCCCAAGCCCACCTGAAAGGGGATATGGACAATTGAACTCTGGAGAGCCTGGTTATAACTATTTTGTCCATAGGGTAGGCTCTCGTCCCATGTGCATAGATGCTTTGAATTTTACATTTGAAAAATGTGTACAATCATTCTGTTGACGACCTCTGTCTGGCCATCTATTTGGGGATGGAAAGCTGTGGACTTGGTGAGCTTGGTGTCCAGCATTGACTAGAGGTTGCACCAAAATGTGTTGAGGAACCTCTTATCCCGATCTGATATGATAGACTGTGGTATCCAAAAGTGCACCCACACTCGTTCAAAGAAAATTTTAGCAGTGACTTCTGTTGTGCTATTCTTCTTGCAGGCTGCCATAATGGCCATCTTCGAGAATCTGTCGATGACCACGAAAAAAAAGTCATTTCCATGCTTATTAGAAGGCAGGCCCGACATGTAATCCATGGAGATGGATTACCAAGGTCGGCTAGGGGTATGTAGCATAGTATATAGGCCTTGCTTCTTGATGGTCGGTTTGGCAATGGCACAAGCAGTGCAGGATCTGATGTGCTTCCCGACATCCTTTCGAACGTTTGGCCAATAGAAATAATTCTGCAGTACTGCTACTATTTTCTCAACCCTGAAATGCCCAGTGACTCGACTATATTGTTCTTCCCATATCATCTTGGCAGGCTTGCTTGAAGGAACAAAAAGGTGTCCCAGGTGACATAAAAGTGCATCTTAGAGGTGAAAATTTGGAACTTGTGTACCCCCCAAGAGTGCCTTGTAAGTGTGGCCGAATTCTAGGTCTCTCTCATAGATAAGCATCCAATCAGAAGTCTCGTGCCCACAAGAGTTGAGAACGGTGGTGAGCGCCACAATCGGTGGTCAACTGAGGCAATATGTAACATTATTGGTGCTACCCTTCTTGTACTTGATGTTCAGATGAAACTGTTGCAGATATGTGGACCACTTCTGATGGCGATCACTCTGTAACTTCCCTTGTGTTTGTATGAACTGCAGGGGTTGGCGGTCTGTGTGGATGATTATTTCCTTCCCCAAAATGTAATGCTTCCATTCTCGACAAGCTTGCACAATGGAATACATTTCTTTATCATAAGTGGGATTCTTACGAACTGTGTCAGAAAATGTCTCACTGTGATATGCCACTAGATATCCCTATTGAGTAAGAACTACCCCAATAACATATTTAGAGGCATATGTCTTGATCTCAAATGGATGTTGGAAGTCTGGTAATGTGAGCACTAGGGCGGAATAGAGGTGATTTTTCAATTCTGTGAACGCCTTCTGTTGAGGTTCCGACAAAAATAAATTTTCTCTCGCTCCTCCCTTCGTGACTTGACTTAAGGGCCAAGTGATATGAGAGAATCCCAACATGAACCTATAGTAGAAATTAGTAAGACCCAAAAAGTAACGAAGCTTTGTTATAGTGGTTGGGGTTGGCCAATCCCGAATGACTTGGATCTTGGTTGGATCCGCATGCACCCCCCTTTCATCAATAATTTATCCCATATATTGAACCTGGGTCATGCCAAAAGTGCACTTCTCCAAATTGGCACACGACTTGTGTTGCCGCAGTGTTTGGAGGACTTGTCGGATGTGGTGAAGGTGCTCTTCCCAAGTTTGGCTAAAGATCAGAATGTCATCCAAGTACACTACTACAAATGAGTTGGTGAATGGACACAAGATCTCGTCCATCATCCTCATGAAGGTTTCAGGAGCATTCGTCGACCCAAAAGGCATGACCAGCCATTCGAAAAGGCCTTCCTTGGCTTTGAAGGCAGTCTTCCACACATCAGAGGGTTCAATTGGTACCTAGTGATACCCAGACTTCAAGTCGATCTTGCTAAAATATTATGCACCTTTGAGTTGGCCCAGAAGGTCTTCAATCCATGGGATCGGGTACCTATTCTGGAAAATGATCTTGTTCAGCACTCGATAGTCAATATAGAGTCTCTGCGTCCCATCCTTCTTCCATACCAACACGATCAGGCTCCCATAGGACGATGAACTTGGTCGGATGTGACCTTTCTGTAGCAGCTCCTGAATCCACCTCTTGATTTCATCATTCTCTAAAATAGAGCGCTGATAGATCATTCCATTGGGTAGCGGTGCACTTGGGGTCACATCAATCAGGTGCTTGACTTGACAGTGTAGAGGAACCCCTCTGGGTGAGGTGAAGATGTCCCCTTACTCCTCCACAACCTTATCCATTTGTTGTTGTCGTGCTGAGGAGCCCTGTTTGGAGGTCATGGCCACAGTCTTCTTCTTTTCCTGGGAGTGGATCATCAAAAAAATGAATTTCCTGGTTTGGGAAATTAGCTTACTGCATTTTTTTGCAGTAACCAAAGAGATAGCGACAGGAGGTGGTACTTCTGGTATCCTGTACAAATTATTTCCCAAAGTAACAATAGCAGCGCGAGGCCGAGACTCATACACATCATGACACTTCCACAAGTATGGTTGTCCTAATAATACATCAGAAACATCAATAGGAGCAACGTCACATAATACCTCATCCGTGAAGGGCAGAATGCTATAGGGAAGGCAGCACTATTGGCTGATGCAGAGATCTCGTCCTTTGTGAAGCCACCCGATGGTGTATGGATGTGGGTGAGCTATGGTCATCAAGCCCAACCGCTTCACAGCATCTGCTGAAATGAGGTTCTTTTGGCTCCCATTGTCAACAATGAACTATACCAGGGAGCCCTTTACCCACATCTGGGAGTGGAAGAGACATTCCTCCTCCTTTGGATCTTCTGATTCCTCCTTCTGGATCTTCATAGTGGTAACAGTGGCGTTGGGCTCCGCATAAATAATCTGTTTCCATTTATCATTCCCCTTGTCAGGTTATGATTAAGATTCAAAACATGCATCTGACTCAGAAGCCCTCATCTCGGCCACCAATGACTACATGGCCCGGCACTCACTTGTGTTGTGAGTGGAGCTCTTATGGAACTCACACCACTTGCCCGTGTCCTTCTTTGGCTTTGCGGTGTTGTTCTTTACTTATGGATTCGACAGGTTTTATTGAGTCGGCATGCCTTGGATCTGTCCTTTGTTCTGCAGTTTGGGAGCACATTTCCCTTGCTTCTGATTCGCAGATCCAAATTCTCACTTCTTCTATTTGAATTTCTGCTCAATCTTGGCAGCATACCGGTATTCCGTACCAAGCGAGGAGATGTCGAGGAACTCCATTTCCTCCTAAATGTATCTGTGCATACAACTGTGATACTTCAGCACCAGATGTTTCTCTGAATCTTTGATACCCAACTTTGTGTGCAGGGTATGGAACAGACTTGTCAGCTCATGCACATCTTGATCCCTTTGTTGTCACAACGTGGTCCATTGTATGTACTTGTCCTCATAGCTCCCCATGGGATAGTATTGTTCCTTGATGGCATCTCAAAAATAATTCCAAGTGGTTACAATTGAGAACAAAGAGGGTTATGTCTCGTCCTTTTTCTCACAGTGGGTTTCCCACCAGTCCTTGACATGGGGGCCAGCTTTGAGGAGTGCAAAAATAATATTTTCCCTGTCGGAAAAGTCATGAACTGAGAAATATCCTTCTAATAGATTCAACCATCTATCTATAGCATCTGCATCTATTTTACCCTCAAATGTGGGAATGTCAAAATTTACTTGTACCGTAAAAGGAGTCGCACCTTCAGAGTGGCTGCTGGATGTAGATGCGCCGCCGGTGGACAGCCATTGAAGGATCTGGGAAAAGTTATCCATCATCGCATTCCTTTGTTTTTCGAGGGCCTCCTCAAGCAATATTTTGATAGGATCTCTTACTCCCTCATCTTATTTTCGTCCCCCATGGGTGTCCGTCGTGGTTTGCGAGGCTGATCTTGCAAAGGTTCCACCACATCGAGCCCTAACTCCTTATACCCCGACCTCGTTGGGGACATGCAAAGAAGGATCGAGAAAAAGCAGACCGCTTTGATACCACTGATCCGGATTTATGTAGGAATGCAACATAATAAAAATATAACCATAAATACAGAGATGCAGTGGAAATAACACTTCATTTCACTAATATCAAAGAACCAAAATTTGCTTACAGACAAAATGGAAATAAAATTAGCTAGGGTGCTGGTAGCTATCTCTGAGAAGAGATGTGGCAGCTACAAGCCTCTGAACTGAGTTGCAATGAGGCTCGAGGGCCTATTTATTATTTAGAAACAATGGGAAATCCTAAACAGCCAAAACCCTAACCCTAGGAAATGAAGCGCCAAAACTATGGCCCCATTTGGGTAAATTGGTGTTTCAACTTCGCGGGGACGTAACTTTGGCGTATGACCTTCGTTTGACGTGTACCATACCTTGTTAGAAATATCTATCCAAGGACTACAAATTTTGAGTCAGAAACATTAATCCATGGACCCATGTTGCTCCCGTTTTTCCCAAAAAACGTCGTTTACGGCCTCAAAATGGCTCCGGAAGTTCAGGACCCGAAAAACTACTAAAAATAGTAAGTTGTCCCGAAACTGAAAAACTAAAAGAGACAATGGTGGGGCCCCAAGTGGAATATGTGGGTGACCACAAATATATACTTGGATCAAACCATCATACATCTTCTCCAAGTATGAAAGGAGGATGGGGCAGCAAACAAGTGTTGGGGAGAACACTTTTCATATCATATTCTAAGGCAGTTAGGAGTAAAACTTGCACTGGTTGAACATGAGGGATCATTGTCCTTCTCCTTTATTGCATATGGCAGCTAGCATGACCTTAATTATGATCCCATATGCTGAAGATGTTCTGATATTTGTTGGGGACTTGGGTGGAGGAGAGACACATATGTTGGATGTGTCCTTGGGGAAATAAATTTCCTACATTTTTTTCACTACATGTTCTAAGGGGAGAATGGGAAACTATATGGCCACTCTTGTAGATCACTTGTTTCTTTATGATGCAGACCATATGATTTATTGGAGCACTTTGATAATGCCTCTCATTAGAATTTTGGAGGAGCTTTACCATGAATTACCAAGTTGGGAGGTGATTCATTTCATTTGGATGATAGCATGGAGGTGGGAGTCCTTCATTGATGATGAAATTCCCCATGTTTGTCATCACTTCTATCTTGAGGAGGCAATTGATCAGCAAGGAGGTTTCCATATAGACCTTCCTTTCTTTCATGTTCAGAGCCATTTGGTTTATCTATCAAAGGCCAACTTGCACAATTGGGAGGAACCATTAGGAGACAGAATTATTGCTGAAAATCTGAAGCAATGGTGGAGACTGTTGAAGAGGGAGGCCACAAGAAGAAGAGGGGAGATTTTGTAGCAACCTTGCAGTTTATTGAGGACAAGAAACATTTGGGAGGGGAAGACTGTAATATTCCTAAATTAGCATGCAGCTAATAGGAATATAATTTTTTCTTTTAAAATCTATTTAGATGAATAAATGTACAAAGGAGGTTAATCAAACTCCTAAAGAAGAATAAATCAATGCCAAATATGAAAAATGATAAATCTTGGTTATGTAAATAAGCACCTTTATGTGTCAAAGGGGTTAATTATCTTGACTGGGTCAACTTTGACCAGATCTACAACATTGTTTGGAGGAGTGCTCATCAATAAGGCACAATGTAATTCTAGTTGAAGATCTCTTATGTGAAAAGGATGAGTCCATTGAAAGTGGTTTATGGTTTTGCACACTCTCATCTTATAAAAGGGAGGCGAAGGAAACATGAGGAGGCTGTTTATCATATGATATTTCTTTGTTTAGACCATATAGCTTTCTTTGGATGTTTAGCCTAGATTGCAAATGTTGTTTAGCATTGGAATTTCTTGTTTAGGAATTCCTCCTCTTCCCATTGAGTATCTCTTGGGAAAGTTTTTATTGCAAGGTCCACTATTTGGCTTGAAGGCCAAGCTTCTCCTTCTAATTACAACTCAGATCTTCTGAGGGTTTGGTTGTCTTTGCAAGCTGCAAAAAGTGCAAATTAGATCTATTCAGATCTAAGACATTTTAGTGCTCTTTTTCAGTGGAGGAGCACTCTGCTCTATTTGGAGGAATTGTGTTGGAGTGCATGAGCTTTAGTTCTTGATCTTGGCATGTGGCCATCAGCTATCTATACCCTACAAAGAAATTTCTATCCCAGATCTGTGTTATTGTTGTAGGTGTTGTTGCAGGGAGTTTGAGTGCACCATTTGGAGAGCTAGTTTCTAAGTGTTGGGGATCTTCCCTTCACTTAGAGATCCATTAGAGAAGATATACACATTTTACTTTTCAGATCTGATCTACGTATTCTGAATATTTCAGCATTTCTGAATCATCTTGCAGATATGCATTTTTAGATCTCAGATCTACTACTTATGCTTGGTGTAAACACCAAAATTCCAAGGGGATATGAAAGAGGAGCCCTTCTAGTGCATGGATCTTATTTTTTATGCACAGATCTGATATGTAACCTAAATCAGTTTGCAGCCTAATAAAATAACGTTTTCAAGGTAGTTTCAGTCATTTATGTGGTTGCAGCACCTCTTTTGAGGGCATTTCTTCTGTATTTGTCTTGTATTTTCAGCTATGCATCTCATGGACTTCATTATAAAACTGTTTTGATGTTGTAACTACTTTTGAAGGATATTTTATTGGCCTGCTACTCTCGCTCTTCTGAAAATGCATTATTTTCTGAGCAGTATTGCTACAAACCCTTGTTGGGTAGTTTTCAAGCGTTACTAGGTGTGGGAGATCTGTTTAACCCACCTAGTTTGATTTGTTTTTGATATCCTCTTGGATTTAGGTCTTAGATGATTAGATCTAAGGGATCCAAGGGCTCATTTCACATTATGTAGCATCCATTCCTAGAAAATGCGTTTTCCAGTCATGCCTTGTTGACAGCTCCCATTTTGGGATATTACATAAGATTACAATTGAAGTGTTGGAGGAGTAATATCATTTCAGCAAGAGAAGGAGAAAATATTCTCGTTGTAGAATGACAAAGTTGACACATGTTGTAAAGTGCATAGCACTCGATACCATAGAGATAGGTAATTCAAAACTACACACATATAGATAAATGGTTTCAAATAGAGGTAAGGGAATGTTACAACTGCAAAAAAATGTTACCGCAAAGAGGTGATGCAATGGAGAATGATCAACATGGAATGCTATACCTAACAAGGTATATATGATAGGCTCTATACAATGCTCAAGGCAATGGCCACTGCTACAAAGTCATAGGAAATGGCCACTACTACAAATTCATGGCTCCAATACCACTATTGGGCTCACGAGAATGCAAGAGATATTTAGGATAAGCATGATATTGCATAATATTAACCATATATACATATAAAGACAAGTACATGAAATTTGGATTATCCTTCCAAGGTCCCTTGGGATTGAGTCAAAGTGATGGTTCATATTACTCCACAACAACCCTAATGGATTAGGTGTCCAACAAATATAAATAAATAAATAAACAAACCAAATAAAATATAATTAACTACATATGTACATAATCCAACATGAATTCAATAAATCATTGAATTTTTATCTCTATTTTATCTCTTGAAATTTGCTAGCTATAGGAACATTCAATTGTTGCCCATGATGGGAAATTTATCTTTAGAGGTAGGAAGTATTAAGGATGAATTTCCCATGATAAATATTAATATAATGGCTATTTCCGATATTTTTGAATAATTTTCGTGTAGTTTTGAGCAAGTGGATTTCCTCCACATATAGAAAGAACACAACCACAAATGTAGTGCCAAAAACAACATATATCTAGATACAATTCATTTTCACTATCATTGATCTCCATAAATTGTTCCAAATTCAATAAAAGGGCACATCAAAAGCTATAACTCTAACCATTGTGATTATTGAGACAATCTCACCCCTAGAGCATTGTTTGCATAAGTGTAATGGTGTCTAGAAGAAAACTAGTAATCACTAGGTATCCTTTTTGCATAATCACAAATGCACTGCCAAGAACAATATCAGAGCACTAACCTTGGTGAGGGTGAAATATTGATAGTTTTCATTTTGGAACAAGAACAAAGGAATCTAGTGCATTCTATAATTCCTTCTAACATAAATACAAGCACATTTCCAACTATAATGTTGCATTGCGAAAAAACACTAACAAATGAAAGATTTACTTCTATTACAAACACAAGCACATTTTCAACAATAACATTGCAAGACGAAGGAAATTCAAAAAAATTATAACTTTCCTTCTAGCATAAAAACAAACATATTTCTAATAACAACATTACATTATGAAGGAAATATAATGTGTGCTAGCTTTCCTTCTATCACAAGTAGAAGCCCATTTCGAACAACAATAATGCACCTCAAATGAAAGCTAGAAATCGATATCATTACTTCTACTACAAACATAAGAGCTAGAAGCAACGTTACATGGTCAAATAAATCTAGCACATGCTAGATTTACTTCTAGCACAAACAAAAGCACATTGCCAACAACAATATTCTAAGGCAAACGAAATCCACCACATGCTAAATATCCTTCTATCATAAATAGAAGAATGTTACCCACAAAAACATTGCAAAATAAAAGAAATCTTACACATTCTAGAGTTTCTTATAGCACAAACAAAAAAACATTGCCAGAAACAACATTTGAGGGTGGAAGATATGTAACCTATGCTTGATTTACTTCTAGCACATTGCCAACAATCATATTATCCAATGCAGGTTATTTTTCATTCTAGCACAAATACAAGCACATTGCCAACAACAATATTGCATTGTGAAACAAATATATTGCATACTATATTTTATTCTAGTACAAACTCAAGCATGTTGCTAACACCAATACTGCATTGCAAAATAAATTTAGTGCATGCTAGAATTCCTCCCACCATACACAAACATATTGGAAACATCAATATTGTAGGGTAAAAGAAATCTATATCATGCTAGATTTTCTTCTATCACAAACATAAGCATATTTATAATCACAATATTGCAAGGTGGATTAGATCTAACATGTTATTTTTACTTATATATTAAACGCAAACATGTCACCAATAACAACATTTCAATGTGAATGAAATCCAACACATGCTAGATTTCCCTCTCTCGAAAACACAAGCACATGACAATATTGTAGGGTGAAAGAAACATACCACATATTAGATTTCCTTCTAGTAGAAACAATCATATTGTCAAAACACCTTATGCAAGACAAAAGAGATCTAGTGTGTGGTAGATTTCCTTCTAGCATAAACACAAACACACAACATTGTAGCGGTTAACAATCTAGCGCATGGCATATTTTGTTATAGCATGAACACAAACATATTACCAAAAAATTTCTAGGGAAAAAGAAATATAGAACATGCTAGATTTACTTTAAGCACATTGCCAATAACATCATTGTGGTGAAGTAAATATGGCACATATTAAATTTCCTTCTAGCACAAACAATTGAATTGCCAACAACATTGCAATGCAAAAGAAATATAGTGCACACTATATTTCCTTCTAACACATATACAACCACATTTTCAATAAACTCATAGAAGGGTGAAATAAATCTAATGTATGCTAGATTTCCTTCTAGCACAAACACAAACACATTACAACATTTCTAGATAAAAGAAATATAGCACATGGTATATTTACTTCTAGCACAAAAAAAAGCATATTTTCAACAACCATATTGTAGTGAAAAAGAAATCTAGTGCATGCTAGATTTCTTTCGAAACAAAATTGAAGCATGTTGCCAACAAAAACATTGGATAGAAAAAGATATCTAGAACAATTTCTATGGAAAACTTTTCGAGGCCAGACAAAACATGGTTAGCCATTACGTCGCAATTTCTCATGCTTTGCCAAAGTGTCACAATACCGACACTTTTTCCGAAGTTTCTAAACAACCGTCACTCTTCCGACATTTTCCAAACCGTCGCTCTTCCGACGTTTGTAAACAGTTGAAATTTCAATAATATGTGGTCCAACGTTAATTGAACGTCGCTCTTTCGATGTTTGTAAACTGTCACTCTTCCAACGTTTGTAAACTGTCACAATTTTGATGATATGTGGTCTGACGTTTTGAACATCGCGCTTCCGACGCTTATCAAAGTGTCGCAATACCGACGCTTTGCAAAAGTGTCGCAATATCGACGCTTTGAAAAAGCGTCGCAAGACTGACGCCGGGAAGAAGTGTCGCAATAGCGACGAACATTTTTTTTTTTTTTTTAAAAGGAACATCGCAAGACCGACGAAAAGGGTCGTAAGACCGACGCCAGGAAGAAGTGTCGCAATACCAACGAACAATTAGTTAAAAAAAAAAATTTGAACGTCACAGTACCGATGCTTATAAGGCATTGCAAGACTGATGCTTATAAGGCGTCGCAAGACCGACGACGGGTTAAATTTAAAAAAAAAAAATGAAATAGTATCATGGCTTCCATCAGAATTTATTATTCTTAATATAATGGGCAATGAAAACTCTCTTGAGAAAAATGCCACAGACAAATCCATGCGTAGAGAGAAACCAACATGTGTGAAATAAAAACAAAAGCAACCTTTCGCAAAAGATCTGGAATTCTTTGGAATAAAGTAATGAGTGCTTATATACCAAGGCCAAAAATTACTCCATATTTTGAGCATCAATTACTGGTTCGTTTTCATGTTTGGTTCAGTGTAAATAATATCAGCTTCACAAATATGATTCTCGGACAACCTTTATCAAAAATTTCTTGGATAAAACTACTCAGTAAATTCGATCAATGCTTTTAAGCAAATAGAATGTTAAATTTACCAACCATTTTCTTCGGCAGAGACAAGAATAGGCTAACAAGTAGCAATTCTTACTACCAAAATGCATATTTATATGATAGCATTAACCCTTAATGTATGTTATTTTCCTTTTCAGTTGTCATTCAACATGAATGAATCTACAAGAGCAAGGAGCAGGTATTTATATAACTCCTAGAGCTAAAAGAAATAAATCTGAAGACTTGTTGTCCTATTGAGCTTCAAAAATGGATACTTGTCTATTTGACAATTGTAAAATAAAGTTGAATACTGCTCTAGTGAATAAATCTGCAAATTTGATCAATAATGGAAGCAGTAACACATGGCTTGCTTAAGAAAGCAAAACTAACTATGTTTGTGACTTATTGGTCACCTCAATGTCAATTTAATTAATGCATTATCACACTATCAATTCCTTGTGTTATTTATTCCACATTGACATGTTATCCTGTGAGTTGAGCTCTGGAAACTAATTGTAAGAAAGATGTACTGAAATTTCACTTTACAAATCTGTTCTATAAAGGCTGATGATACTATAATTCACTTCCATTGAACTATGAGAAGATTATATCATATGCTCTGCTTCAATACCACATAAGAAGGGGAACTTCAACATATATGTGAAAGTAAGATCTTTTGATCCTTACCTCACCTTAATTTTATAAACTCAAATATGCACATTGACCATCTGAAGCATTACAAGCTTTGCTCCTGCTTCCTTTGATAGTATTTATGTGAGGAAGCAGTAGAGAGTCTGTGATTGCTGAACTGAAAACTCACCCCCTAGTACAACCTTCCATGGCAACTACTAGCCCCACAGTTACAGGGGCATCCCTTGCCAGGTGGTAGCTTGTAACGATAATCATAAGCTAGCTCTTCCCCAAAAGCAATCTGACATCAACGCAAAACTTAAGTTAATGAATATGAAACTTCCTCAGTTGCTATAGTGAAAAACGTCACTCTATATTTCATTAAAAAAAAAGCAAAATTTCAATATGAAGAATGGTGGAAGATGTGATATTCAAGGCAATCCAATTGCACAGCTTACACATAAAGGCATACACACAAAAAAAAAAACTAACTCCAAAAGAAACCACATACATCTCGACTCGCATACAGGCTAATATGTGCAAGCTAGCAATCCATGCTCTCCACTAATACTTGGTAATTTACTAGGTTTGGCGAGCAACTGGAATACACAAACATAAAAGATATTAGTCCCATGGTTGAAGTGGAAAGAATCTAGTGCCACTGAAAAGAAAAACCCAGTACAGAAGTGACATTCAGCCCCTGAAAAAATGATTTTTGGAATATTATGTTCAGTATGCATACTTATTCTTAAAAGTTATAAAACAACTAAGAAAGAAAAACGATGTGTGTTACCTGAGATTTATAAACCGTGCAACATTCCCATACATGGTAGCATCAATAACATATGGTTGTACACCATCAATCAAATCACTTGTATCAATATGGGCATCAATATCATATAGGTAGCTACATCCTTCATTGTCATACCTGAATAGTAGTAATTTAGAACAAACAAGAAAAGCAGTGGTAGTAAGAAATAGGTGCATTCAGTTAGAGAACCATTTATGACGAAGAAATAGGAAAATAGAATTTAATACAAGATAAAAATTTACCTTTCTCCTCTTTTATTTGCTTCTTGATCATTTAAGACCTCTCCAAGGTATTCACAAATGAATTTCCTACGTGAAATTGCTTGTGCAGCTCTAACTGTCTAGCCCTAAAATCAAACAGAAAGATAGACCAAAACATCAGAATAGAATTGGGGTCTTGTTGCACCTTGGTTTATTGATAATTTTGAAAACAAGCTTTTTCTTTTTGAAAAAAGCATCTGACATTAACAAGTGAAGTTATTTACATTCTAGACCATGATTTCATTTCAATAATGCTCCAAATGCTCTGCAGAGAAGAAGAATTTATGAAAAGGTAGCTGATTAAAGCAATTTCCTCCTCATCCAACCCTGAAACCCTTATACGCACTTTCTTGAGATTTGTCAATAGTGGGAGGGTCAAGCTTCCTGTAGCTGGACTTGCTGCCTCAAAAGAATTGCTTTCCATGGAGAGTTCTTTGAGATTGGAAAAATGGCCAAGCACTGTGAGCGAAGGCATGTGAATACTCTACCCACAAAGGGTAATTTTTCTCAGAGAGTTCCTATTAGAAAGACCTTCTAGTACATTAAGCCCTGTTGTGGAAAAATGCAGATCCCCACAAGAATTTAGCTCCAAACTCAACATTGAGTTTTGTATTGTAACATGCACCAACTTCGGGCAATTTACTGTTAATGTCAATGGAATTTTATGGAAATTTCTCAAAAAATTAAAATACTTGAGACTCTGGGAAGAAATTTTCAAAGTGCTTAGGCCCATAGTGCACGATCCAACTCTCAAATTTTCAAGAAGAGGGCATTTTGCTGCAAGCTGCTCGAGCATATAATCAATAATATAGACATCTGATAGAAAATAGCTTCTAAGGTATCTGAAACTGGAAAAGTCTAAAGGTAGTTTGAAATCAAAATCTGTGAGCTCCAAAAAAGTGAGGCAGTCGCAGGAAAATAGAAAATTTGGAATGTCCATATGAAATGGAAGACTCAAAGTAATTTGTTGCACTCTCTTTACAAATGTAGCAAAAAATGATTTCCATATTAACTATTTATGTAGTGGCAAGTCAATATTTCCATATTTCCGATACGGATTGTTTACTGAAATTTCCAAACTTTCAAGATCTTCATGATGCAAGTACATGATGTCCGGTTCAGGCTCTCAGTGGGCAGGGTCATTTGTTCTCTCATGTGCTTCTTCTTCATATAAATAAAGGTGGTTTCTCTTTTCTGAAAAGAAAATTCTAGGAATGAAAGAAATATTAGGAAAATCCCAGTCAAATCAGCCAACCATATATTCCCCGAGACCAGTTATATATATCAGGGTTGGCTGGCTTTCTTGCAAAGAGTTTTAGTGTCAAAAGCTTCAGGAAACCGCCAAATTAGTGGTAGCAAGTTTGGGTTTTAATCGCAGTGTGTGCCCATATCGTTCTGAAGAATTCTGTGTTGTTATTGTTGGAGAGTAGAATCATCATTAGGGGATTTTTCAAGGAGTGTTTTAAGGGGACTACATATACTATTGTCTGTAGAGGGGAGTGATTGAAAAAAATCATGTCTAGGTTTATCTGTGTAAGTATCGACAAGGCAATTAAGCAGACGCTTCATCACATGAAAAATGCACTTTGCCGCCAGGATGAGTTGAAGTCTCCAAAAGAATCGGTATTAAGCATGGAGGCTATGAGAGAATTGGTAATGAGCATCGAAGTGATCTCCAGGCAGATCCAACATTACCACCTGGTAATCACTTGGAAGGGAAGTAAGATGTCAGAGGTTAGGGCCTGGGTTAAGACATTTAATGAATGGCTTCATTAATTGGAATCTCTTTTGCAGGAGGCATCTGGAATGGCCCAACAGTGTAAAAAGCCAACACAACAGGGCATTTTTCGCTATCAAAAGGGTGAAAAGATCAAAAATTTTCAAAACATCTCAATTCTCTGTCTAGTTCGATTGACATTGTCAACGCCCGAACTGAGGGGATAGTCACCAATGATAGGCACATTACCCCTGGTTGGCAAAAAATTACGGCCAGTTCCAGCTAGGGATCAAAATAGTGCAGGTAATATAATTTCCAGCTAGGGATCAAAACCTAGATCGAGATCGCAGTTGGGTATTGTTTCCCTGGAGAGGTAGATCCAAGGAAAAGAAACCTATGGATCAGGCTTATAAGCTCCCACAGAGGCCGTTGTGCATTTTTTTCATCAGATCGGGTTGGTAATGGGTTGCAGTTCCAATAGAACAAATTACAAGTAGAAAAAATTACAAGCAGACCCCTGAGACAAGATCCTGAAAAAAAAAAATAAAACACTAACCAAAATTCTTGTTGTATTGAGGAATAAGAGTACCCGTTTTTGGAGTTGTGGAGTTGAGAGCAATGCAGAGATCCTCACACTATCCATGGTGCCATATCCATGAGAACGGCTCGAGGCACAAATCTCCCACATCCTTCCTCCAAACCTGCAATAATATGGCTGCATCCTTCCTCAAAACTGATGGGTACAATATGGCCGCATTCTCCCTCCTTCCCTGGCCAAACCATGCAACTGGAGGGAAATGAACGAGGGAAATTAAAACTTTTGATATTTCAAAATTTTTGACATTTTGAAATGAAACACGTGTGTTTTTTAAGGCCAATCAAATTAATTTAAAAATATATATATTTTAATAACTATAATAATTTCTAAATAATTAAAATAATTTCTAAATAACTAAATGTTTGTTTATTTCGTTTGTTTAAAAATATTTACAATAAAAAAATAAAACATATCTTTTTGAGAAGCAATTAAAATTATATGAGTAAATAATGGATTGATTTTTGCATATAGTAATCCTTCTACCCTACTAAATCATCATGCTTTATTAAAAGGAGTTTTAAACTTTACACTATTAAATTATGTTGTATTTTAAATATTTGGAGTTTTAATCTCTCTTTTCTTAAAAATATTTTTTCTTCATAATTTATGTATTATTTTTTTCTTGTTTTTAAGTATTACTTTAAAAGTGAAATTTACTTTTTTTTTTTTCTTTAATGATAGTAATCTATGTATTCATTCATTCAAATTAGATACATTTTCTATAATAAATAAGCACGATCTACACTTGTTGTTGGAGCCACTGAGCAAAGAGCAATTGATCTCTTCGATGGTCAATGCAGGTTCTTCATACCCTGCAATTATAGAAGAAATTAAAGATGTTGCAAGCAAGGACCCCGCTCATCAGAAGTTGTTTGTGCATGGATTGGCTTGGGAGACTTCTTCACAGACCCTATGTGATGCATTTCAACAGTATGGGGAGATTGAAGAAGGCACTGTTATTATGGATAAGACATCAGGAAAGTCACGAGGATTTGGCTTTGTCACATTTAAGCATATGGATTCTTCTGAAAGGGCATTAAAAGAGCCTAGCAAGACTATTGATGGGAGGATCACTGTAAGCAATCTGACAGACATGGCAAGCATAGCTCCTGGTCAAAGTACAGATCAAGCTCAAAGGAAACTTTACATTGGTGGTATTTCATCTGACACGGCCAATGATAAGCTTTTAGAAGTTTTTTCCAAATATGGAGAGATAGAATAAGGTTCAGTTGCATTTGATAAGAATACCAACAAATCCAGGAGATTTTCATTCATGACATTCAAGACTGTCGAGGCTACAAAGCAAGCTCTTAAATAGGTTAGGGGCTTAGAGGTTTACGGTTTAGGTGATTAAATGGGTTAGGGGTTGGGAATTAGGGTTTAATGGGTTAGGGGTTAAGGGGTTATATGTTTACGGTTTAGGGGGTTAAATGGGTTAGGGGTTAACGGTTTAGGGGTTAATGGTTAAGGGTTTAGAGGTTTATGGTTTAGGGGTTAAATGGGTTAGGGGTTTAGAGGTTTAGGGGTTTAGAGGTTTGGGAAACCCTTGAAGCAACAAATACTCATATAGATAATGAGCTTCAAGATAAAATTCCCATAGACATGAAGAGTGTCATATGCCTCGTTCAAAAATGAGTAAATGAAATTGTGGATCTACAAAAGAACTCTAGATAATATACCTCTATTTAAATAACTTACAAACCATATTGCAGAAAACAATTACTTCTTCAAAGCTAATTCATCGAATTTGGAGGGCTTAGGGGATTAGGGGTTAGGGGTTAGGGGATTTAGGTGCATTTAGGGGTTAGGGGTTGAATAATGAGTTAGTAGATAAGGGATTAGGGATTAGGGAATGGGTTTGGGTGGGCACCATCAAACGAAACGACAAGGTGCGCCCGACCGAACGAAGGCACAAGGGAGCAAATGAAAAACGGGTTGCACGGACGTGCACAAGGCACTCGTGCGGTCACAACTTAGCAAATTTGATACGTCCGCCCTCAAATGAAACGACCCAACTCAAACACGTTTGGGCGGCTACCCTCACATGGCACGACACGGCGCGCATGACCGAATGAAGGCACAAGGGAGAAAACGGAAAATGGGCCACACGAACATGCAAAAGGCACCCGTGTGATCAGAACTCAGTAAATTTGATATGGCCACCTTCAAACGAAATGACCCGACCCAACCTGAACGCGTTTGGGCGGGCTCCCTCACAATATGGCGCTCCCGACTGAACAAAGGCACAAGGGAGCAAAAATTAAACTAGTCAGGCGAACATGCACAAGGCACCCATGTGGTCACAAGAGGTACTTAAGGAGTGTGACAAATTTGGTCGGTCACCCTCACACGGCACAACACGACGTTCATGACCGAACAAAGGCACAAGGGAGAAACCGAGAAATGGGGGTTAAATGGGTTAGGGTTGGGAAATAGGGTTTAAGGGGTTAGGGGTTAAGGGTTTAGAGGTTTAGGGTTTATGGGGTTAAATGGGTTAGGGGTTTAGGGGTTTACGGGGTTAAATGGGTTAGGGGTTAATGGTTTAAGGGTTAGTGGTTAAGGGTTCAGAGGTTTAGGGTTTAGGGGTTAAATGGGTTAGTGATTTAGAGGTTTATGGTTTAGGGGGTAAAATGGGTTAGGGTTTTGGAATTAGGGTTTAATGGGTTAGGGGTTAAGGGGTTATAGGTATAGGGATTAGGGGGTTAAATGGGTTAGGGATTTAGGGGTTAGGGGATTTAACAGTTAAGGATTTTAAGGGTTAGAAGTTAGGGGCTAATGGGGTTAGGTTTTAGGGGGTTAGATGGGTTAGGGATCAGGAATTATGGTTTAAGGGGTTTGAGTGAAGGGTTTAACGGTTTAGGGTTTAAGGGGTTCGGGGTTAAGGGTTTATAGGTTTAGGCCAGTTTAGGGGGTTAAATGGGTTAGGGGTTAAGAGTTTAGGGGTTAGGGGTTAAGGGTTTAGAGGTTAATGGTTTAAGGGTTAAATGGGTTAGGGGTTTAGAGGTTTAGGGGGTTAAATGGGTTAGGGGTTGGGAATTATTGTTTAAGGGGTTAGGGGTTAAGATGATAGTTTCATTGGTCTGTGTTTGTGTACATTAGTTTCTTATTCTTTGCATCTCAATGTAAGAAGGATATAGTGAGAGGATTGGAGGTTAGAGAGAGAGAGAGAGAGAGAGAGAGAGAGAGAGAGAGAGAGGGAGATTGGGAAAGAGAGAGGGAGGTATAAGGAGAGAAAGGGAGAGAGAAGAAGGACAAGAGATAGGAATTAAGAGAGTGATGGAATGAGTATCATAGAAGAAAGAATATGTGACCAAATTACTCTATATGGAGATGGGAGATAGGAGCACCCTACCTACCTACCTACCTATGCGTTTCCTTGGGCAGCCTCACACGGCACGACCTGACCCGACCCACCCAAACGTGTTTCCTTGGGCGCCCTTAATTACAACATGGCACGAACCAACCTGACCTAACCTGAACTCGTTTCTAGCTAATTGGACGCCATCACACGACTTGACCCGACCCGTATGAATGTGTTTCCTTGGGCAGCCTCACATGACAAGACCTGATCACGACCCGACACAGCGACCTCACACGGCACGACATGGCCAACGATGCCATAGGGGAGAAAACGGTAAACGGGCTACCCGAACATGCACAAGGCACTCGGGTGGTCACAACTTAGCAAAACTAATATGGGCACCCTCGAACGAAACGACCTAACTCGAACACACTTGTTCGGGCGACCCCACATGGTGTGACACGTCGCACCCAACCGAACGATGCCATAAGGGATAAAATGGCAAACGGGCCATCGGAACGTGCACATGCTGGAACCTGGGGCGTCACAACTTAGCAAAACTGATAGGGGCAGCCTCGAATGAAACGGCCCAACCCAACCCAAACGCACTCGATCGGGCGACCTCACATGGTGCGACACGGTGCACCCGATCGAACGATGCCACAAGGGAGCAATCAGAAAATGGGCCGCCCGAATGTGCATAAGGCACCCAGGCAGTCACGACTTAGCAAAACTTATACGGGTGCCCTCAAACAAAACGACCCGACCCGAACACGCCTAGTCCAGCGACCTCACACGGCACGACAGGAAATAAACTGACGAATGATGCCACAAGGGAGAAAAAAACAAACGGGCCACCTGAACGTGCATAAGGCACCCGAGCGGTCACATCTTAGTAAAACTGATATGGGCGCCCTTGAATGAAATGACCCAAACCGAACGCGCCTGGTCGGGAGACCTCACATGGCGCGCATGACCAAACGATGCCACAAGGGAGAAAATGGAAAACGGGCCACTGGAATGTGCACAAGCTGGCACCCAGGCGGTCACAAATTAGCAAAACTAATACGGGCAGCCTCGAATGAAACGGCTTGACCCTACCCGAACGCGCCCAGTCGAGCGACCTCACACGGCGTGACACGGTGCGCTCGACCGAACAATGCCACATGGGAGAAATCGACAAACAGGCCACCCGAACATGCACAAGGCACCAAGGCAGTCACAACTTAGCAAAATTGATACGGGCACCCTCGAACGAAATGACCCGACCTGAATGCGCCCGGTCAAGCGACCTCACATGGCGCGACACGAAACGAATCGACGAACGATGCCATAAGAGGTAAACCAATAAAAAGGCCACTCAAACGTGCATAAGGCACCCGAATAGTTAGAACTTAGCAAAACTGATACGGGCGCCCTCGAACGAAACGACTCGACCTAAATGCGCCTGGTCTGGCGACCTCACATGGCACGACACGACGCGCCCGAACGAACGATGCCACAAGGGAGAAAATGGAAAACAGGCCACCCGAACATGCACAAGGCACCCGGGTGGTGATCACAACTTAGCACAACTGATACGGGTGAATTCGAATGAAACGGCCTGACCAGAACTCACTCGGTCGGGCGACCTCACACGGCGCGACACGGCATGCCCAAACGAACAATGCCACAAGGGATCAAATGACAAACGGGCCAATCGAATGTGCACAAGCTAGCACTCGGGTGGTCACAACTTAGCAAAACTGATATGGGTGCCCTTGAACAAAACGACCTGACCCGAACACGCCCGGTCGGGTGACCTCACACGGCGGGACACGACGCGCCTAAATGGACGATGCCACAAGGGATCAAATGGAAAATAGACCACCGAAATGTGCACAAGGAAAAAGGCAAATGGAAAATGGGTCGCTCGGATATGCACAAGGCACCCAGGCAATCACAACTTAGCAAAATTGATATCGGCACCCTCGAACGAAACGGCCCGACCTGACCCGAACGCGCCTGGTCGGGAGACCTCACACGGCGCGACATGTTGCGCCCGAATGAACGATGCCACAAGGGAGAAAGTGACAAATGGTAGAAAAACTGATACAGGCACCCTGAAACAAAATGATCTGACCTGAATGCGCCCAGTCGAGCGACCTCACATGGCACGACACGATGCGTCTGAACGAATAATGCCACAGGGGAGAAAATGGAAAACGGATCACCTGAATGTACACAAGTTGGCACATGGGCGGTCACAACTTAGCAAAATTGATACGGGTGCCCTCAAACAAAACGACTCGACCCAAATGTGCCCAGTCGGTCGACCTCGCACGACGCGACACGGCGCGCCCGACCGAACGATGTTACAGGGGAGCGAACGGAAAACGGGCTGCCCGAAGGTGCACAAGACACCCGGGTGGTCACAACTTAGCAAAATTGATATGGGCGCCCTCGAATGAAATGGCCCAACCCAAACGTGCCTCGTCGGGCAACCTCACAAGGCATGGCAAGACGCGCCCGACCGAACGATGCCACAAGGGAGCAAATAGAAAACAGGTCACCTGAACGTGCACAAGGCACCCAGGTGGTCACAACTTAGCAAAACTGATACGGGCGCCCTTGAATGAAATGGCCTAACCTGAACACGCCCAGTCGGGCGACCTCACACGGTGCACCCGACCGAATGATTCCACAAGGGAGCAAAGGGCAAATGGGCCGCCCAAATGTGGACAAGGCACTCAGGTGGTCACAACTTAGCAAAAATGATACGGGTGCCCTAGAATGAAACAACCCGACCCGAACACACCTAATTAGGAAACCTTGCACGGTGCGACATGACACGCTTGACTGAACGATTATGCCACAAGGGAGCAAACAAAAAACGGGCCACCCAAACATGCACAAGGCACCCAGACGGTCACAACTTAGCAAAACTCATACAGGCACTCTTGAACAAATCGGCCCGAACTGAATGCGCCTGGTTTGGCAACCTCGCACGGTGCACCCGACGGAACGATGCCATAAGGGATAAAATCAAAAACAGGCCGCCTAAATGTGCACACAGCACTTGGGCGGTCACAACTTAGCAAAACTAATACGGGCGCCCTCGCACAAAATGGCCCGACCCAACTCGAACGCACCTGGTCGGACGACCTCACACGGTGCGCTTGATCCCAACGTTCTTGGTCAGGCGACCTCACATGGCACGCCCGAAAAAATGATAACACAGGGGAGCAAATAAAAAACAGGCCACCTGAACGTGCACAAGGCACCCGGGCGGTCACAACTTAGCAAAACTTATACGGGCGCCCTCGACTGAAACCTTCTGACCCGAACGCGACCAGTCGGGCGACCTCACACGGCGCGCCCTACTGAACGATGCCACAAGGGAGAAAATGGTAAATGAGCCACCTGAACGTGCACAAGGCACCCGGGCGGTCACAACTTAGCAAAACTGATACGGGCACCCTCGAATGAAACGACCCGACTCGAACGCGCCCAGTCAGGCAACCTCACATGGCGTGACACGAAGCGCCCAACCGAACGATGCTACAAGGGAGAAAATGGAAAATTGGCCACCTAAACATGCACAAGGCACCTGGGCAGTCACAACTTAGCAAAACTGATATGGGCACCCTCGAACGAAATGACCCTACCCGAATGCACTCGGTCGGGCTACCTCACACGGTGCGCCCGACTGAACGATGCCACAAGGTAGAAAATGGAAAATGGGCCACCTGAATGTGCACAAGGCACCCGGGCAGTCACAACTTAGAAAAACTGAGACGAGCGCCCTCGAATGAAACAACCCAAACCGAACGCGCCCAGTCACGCGACCTCACACGGCGCGACACAACGTGCCCGAACGAACGATGCCACAAGGGAGAAAATAGAAAACGGGCCACCCAAGTTTGCGTAAGGCATTCGGGCAGTCACAACTTAGAAAAACTGATATTGGTGGCCTCAAATGAAACGACCTGACCCAAATGCGCCCAGTCGGGTGACCTCACATGGCGGGCCCGACCGAATTACGATGCCACAAGAGAGAAAATGGGAAACGGGCCGCCCGAACGTGCACAAGGCACCTAGGTGGTCACAACTTAGCAAAACTGATATGGGTGCCCTCGAACGAAACGACCCAACCTGAATGCGCCCAGTTAGGCAACCTCGCACGGCGCGACACGACGCGCATGACTGAACGAATATGCCACAAGGGAGAAGACAGTAAACAGGTCGCCCGAACGTGCACAAGGCACACGGGTAGTCACAACTTAGAAAAACTGATATGAGTGCCCTCAAACAAAATGGCCCAAACTGAATGCGCTCGGTCAGGTGACCTCGCATGGTGTGACACGGCGGGCCCAACCTAATGATGCCACAAGGGAAAAAATGGCAAACGGGCAGCCCGAACGTGCACATAACACTTGGGTGGTCACAACTTAGCAAAAATTATATGGGCGCCCTCGAACGAAACGGCCCGACCCGACCTGAACGCGCCCGATCGGGCAACCTCACACAGTGCGCCCAACTCGAACGCGCCCAGTTGGGAAACCTCACACGGCGTGACATGCCACACCCGAACGAATGATGCCACAAGGGATCAAATGACAAACGGGCCACGTGAACGTGCACAAGGCACCCGTGCAGTCACAACTTAGAAAAACTAATACTGGCGCCCTCGAACGAAACGACCCAACCCGAACACACCCGGTCGGGTGACCTCGTACGCCATGACAAGGCACACCCAACCGAACAATGTCACAGGGGAGAAAATGGTTAACGGGCCGCTTGAAGGTGCACAAGACACCTGGGCAGTCACAACTTAGCAAAACTAATACGGGCACCCTCGAATGAAACGGCCCGACCTGAATGAACCTGGTCAGGCGACCTCACACGGCGCAACACGGCGCGCCCGACCGAACGATGCCATAAGGGAGAAAATGACAAATGGGTCACCCGAACGTGCACAAGGCACCCGGGTGGTCGCAACTTAGCAAAACTGATATGGGCGCCCTCGAACGAAATGGCCAGACCCAAACGCACCCGGTCAGGCGACCTCACACGCCATGCCTGACTGAATGATTCCACAAGGGAGCAAATGGAAAATGGGCCGCCCGAATGTGCATAAGGAACCCAGGTGGTCACAACTTAGAAAAACTGATACAGGAGCCCTAGAATGAAACAACCCGACCTGAACGCGCCTGGTCGGGCGACCTCGCATGGTGCGACACGACGCGCTTGACGGAACGATTATGCCATAAGGGAGCAAATAGAAAATGGGCTACCTGAATATGAGCAGCCCAGTCGTCACAACTTAGCAAAATTGATACGAGCGCCCTCAAACAAATCGGCCTGAACCAAACGCGCCCGGTCGGGCGACCTCTCATGGTGTGCCCCAACGAATGATGCCACAAGGGAGAAAATGTAAAACAAGCCGCTTGATTTTTCACACAGCACTCGGGCAGTCACAACTTAGCAAAACTAATACGAGCGCCCTTGAACAAATCGGCCCGAATCGAACGCGCCCGGTCGGGCGACCTCTCATGGTGTGCGCCAACGAACGATGCCACAAGGGAGAAAATGTAAAATGAGCCGCTTGATTTTTCACACAGAACTCGGGCAGTCACAACTTAGCAAAACTGATATGGACGCCCTTGAACGAAACGGCTCGACCCAACCCGAACGCGCCCGGTCGGGTGACCTCACACGGTGCGCCCGACCCGAACGCACCCGGTCGGGCAACCTCACATGGCGCACTCAAATGAATGATGACACAAGGTAGAAAATGGAAAATAGGCCACCCGAACGTGCACAAGGCACCCGCGGAGTCACAACTTAGCAAAACTAATACGGGCGCCCTCGAACAAAACGGCCCGACCCGAACGTGCCCGGTCGGGCGACCTCACATGGCGTGCCCGACCGAACAATGCCACATGGTGGTCACAAGTTAGCAAAACTGATATGGGCACCCTCGAATGAAATGACCCGACCGAAATGCACCTGGTAGGGCAACCTCACACGGCACAACACGCCGCGCCCGAACGAGCGATGCCACAAGGGAGAAAATGGAAAACGGGCCACCCGAACATACACAAGGCACTTGGGCTGTCAAAACTTATCAAAACTAATACGTGAGCCCTCGAACGAAACGACCCGACCTGAACGCGCGCGGTTGGACCACCTCACACGGCGTGCCCGATCAAACGATGCCACAAGGGAGAAAATGGAAAATGGGCCACCCGAACATGGACAAGGCACCCAGGTGGTCACAACTTAGAAAAACTGATACGGGCACCCTTGAACGAAACGACCCTACCTGAATGCACCCAGTCGGGCGACCTCACACGACGCGACATGACGTGCCCGAACGAATGATGCCACAAGGGAGCAAATGGAAAATAGGCCACCCAAACGTGCACAAGCTGGCACCTGGCCGGTCACAACTTAGAAAAACTGATACGGGCACCCTTGAATGAAACGACCAGACTCGAACGAAATGACCAGACCTAACGATGTCACGGGGGAGCAAACAGAAAATTGGCCGCCCGAAGGTGCACAAGACACCTGGGTGGTCACAACTTAGCAAAACTGATATGGGCGCCCTCAAACGAAATGGCCCTACCCAAACGTTCCTGGTCTGGTGACCTCACATGGCGCGCCCGACTGAACGATGCCACAAGGGAGAAAGTTTGAGGGCGCCCATATCAGTTTTGTTAAGTTGTGACCGCCCTCAAACGAAATCATTATACGTTGGTTCCTGTCCCTAATGAGTAGCAAAAAATTTATCTTCTTCCCCTTTAATTTTCATCTATAGAGATGCAAGATAAAACCTATACAAAATATGGATGCATACCTTTGTTTTTAGCTTGCAAGAGAAAACCTATACAAACTATGGATGCATACCTTTTTTTTTAGCTTGGACGCATCTTCTGTCCACACAACATTCGACTTCACCATGCCAATTGTCAATATACAAACACTTAGAATGTTTCACAACTCTTACACTTACTTAATCATTAACACTCACTACTTTCAAACAAACGTCGCAAGAGAGACACATAGCCCAAACTGTCGCAAAAGCGACACTTTTACCTGAACTATCGTAATAGCGACGCTTTCCACAAACATCGCAATAGCGACACCTAGCTCAATGCCATCGCAATTTCAACACTTTTTCCTGAACTGTTGCAATAGTGACGCTTTCCTCAAACGTCACAATAGAAACAATTAGCTCTACACCGTTGCAATTCCGACACTTTTGCCCAAACTGTCGCAATTCTGACACTTTGCTACAAACGTCGGAAGACTGAAACTAACTTCAAAGTGTCACAATACTGACACTTGTCTCCAAACGTCGGTATAGCGACATTTGTGGGCGGGATTTGAAAAATTGATAAAATTTGGGGAAATTTCTGACATTTGGTCAAAAGTGTTGGAACCAAAGTGTTGGAATTTCCGCCAAATGTACTAGCATGCACTGGTGGAGTGGATTGTTGGAATTGGTAGGTGAGAGAATGATGAGTTATGTGGTTGTAAAACTACTTAAATAATATTCTTCAACCCTTCCATATCCCCTCAAATTTTCCTATACAAAGGCCAAAAGCATGAAGAGTAACTCACCTTAGATACTTGTGGAAGAGGAAAGAAAACATGCTTAGCTTGACAAGGTCTTCATGCTTGCCAAGTGTATTATGATCTACTATTTAGATGGAATATGGTTGCAAAATCCTGCCTTTTAACTTCACTAACAAGAATAAGTCAACTCATTATTGATTTGGGGAGTTATTCAGTCCATTTTCCTTGTTGCTCACTCCTCTTGTAGTTGCTTTCAAGGCATATCATGTAGTTTCTTCCATACCACAATATTCAAGGAAATGACAACCACATGCATGTATGATTTCAACAGTGAGTTTACAACCAATTAAATCTCCAAATAAAGAAAACAATGTGAATTATCTAAATGGGGAAACCTCCCACGTTATGAGATTCATGGAAAGATCTTAGGGACAAAAAATAGAAAAAAAATAGATGGAATATAATTAGGAAATGCCATGCGTATGTAATATTCCTACTTAGCCTAAGCTAAGAGGAATATTCATTTTTGTTTTACTTTCTGTAGCATGAATAAATGAATAAAGGAGGACATGTAAAACTCCTGAAAAGACTGAATAAATAAATGCCCATGTGAACACAGATAAATCAGGGCCATGTAAATAAATCACTTGCAGATGTGAAAGGGGTTTGAGCTGTGAGACTCATCAACCTTAACCAAATATATAGCGCTATCTAGGTTCAATGTTTCTCATGAAGGGACAGTGCAGTTCTAGAAGGACGTCCCTCATGTCAAAAGAGGTAACTCATCAAGGTGGTTTAGGGTTTGCAAAGGCTTTCATATTATAAAAGGAAATGGAAGGTAGCAAGATAAGGTTGTTGATTGATTATATTTCTAAGTATCTTGTTTGCTTAGACAAATACTATTCTCTACTATTTAGTAGAGAATTTTGCTGCTTAACACTTGGAGTTCCTATGCAGGGATTTCACCTCTTCCTTTGAGGATTCTTGGAGGATTATTTGCTGATTTGATCCACTATGAGGCTTGAGGCCAAGCTCTAATTCCAATTGCAATGAAGATCCAGTGAGGGTTTGTCTACTTTTTCAAGCTGTAGCAAGTGGGATTCTAGATCTGCAAAGATCTAGCTTGTTTTGGGAGCCTCTTCTCATGAATTGTGTCTTTTAACCTCCTGGAAGAGTGCCTATCCTGTTTGTACTTCAGATCTATATCTTGGCAGCTGGCCATGTATGTTATTCAAGCTACAACGCATTTTTCATTGAGGAGCTGCGTTATTTTCATATGAGATTCTTCAGGGTGTTTTGATCCCAGTTTTGATGAGAGATCTCTAATGGTGGGCTTTGCCTTTCACTTTGGTGATCCATGGATTAGCTTGCTGATCCATGTTCTCTTTAGATCTTATCTATTGTAATGTAAATTCATATTTAGAAATTACTGCAACATTTTACAAATCCGTAGCTTAAAACTCAGATCTACTCTTGTTTATGCATGATTTGGTCAAAACCCCAAGGGGATCTTGTAAATAAGACTATATAGTTTCTATATCTGAAATAGATCTGATGTTTTTTCCATAGATCTATCCTAGATCTGAGTTGTAATATTCAGCAACTGAAGCTCCTTAAAGTAACGTTGTTGAGCCATTTCTGCAGTTATAGATGTGTTGGAGCCTTCTTTTCTAAATATTTCGTGCTCTATTGCCTCATGTATTCTACTGTATATTGAAAGAGCTTCATTGTAATTCTGATTTGCTGCTGTAGATTCATTTTTGTGTAACCAGCTCCAAAAATAGAAGAAAAGAGATATCAACGCCTTAAAAATAAGCCACTTCGAGGGGGAAACCTTCAATACATTACATAAATGAACAATTCTTGGATGATACAATTTACAAAACCTCCTTTCTATATATAGGAGTCCATGGGGCCATAATGTAATCCTAGTGGGGCCACAATGTAATCCTAGCCGACCTAACAATAATAATTTAAGGGCACAATAATAACAATATGGGGGTTACAAGGGTACAATAATAACAATATGGGGGCTACAAGGGTACAATAATAACAATATGGGGGCTACAAGGGTACAATAATAACAATAAGGGGGTTACACTAACAATAATAAGGGACTATACTAGTAACATAGGGACCTAACATGCCCCTCTCCTTCAAAAAAGTGTTTTCCTCAATGCTTGAGTAGCTTTGGGTGCTTCTATATAAAATTCTCATCCTTCCATGTAGAATCTTAGGTGGGTAAGTTCTTCCATTTGATGAGAAACTCTGAAATTGATCGGTTCCGTAGTTGTCGAGTTCTTGTTTCCGTGACCGCTTCAGGTTACAATATGATTTTTCCTTCCTCATAAAGTTCTGGCAATATTGTTTGAACTGGAATATTTTCACCTATAACCTTCTTTAACATGAAACATGGAAAACTGGATGCACTCGTGAAGAAGCAGGAAGCTCCAATTTGTATGCCGTAGTACCAATCTTTTGCAACACCTTGGAAGGACCATAGTACTTTGGCGATAATTTATTATCCTTCTTAGCTTGCTTGAGGGAAATTTTTTTATATGGTTGTAGTCGTAAAAATACCCAATCTCCTACATCAAAACTTTTCTCACTGCGATGTTGATCTACCTGTTGTTTCATTCAATTTTGTGCCAAATTCAGGTTATCCTTTAAGAGTTGGAGAACTTCTTTTTGATTCTCGATGTGATCTTCCACTGCTTGAACCTTCGAATTTTCCCTTAAAGATGATGTGATGGATGGTGGATGATATCCATAAAGTGCCATAAATGGGGTCATTTTTACTGCAGTATGGAAGGAAGTGTTATACCACCATTCAGCGAGAGGTAACCACTTGACCTATTGTGTTTGTTTATCTGATACAAAACAATGAAGATATCCTTCCAAACATTTATTTACTATCTCAGTTTGACCATTAGATTGAGGATGATAAGATGAGCTATGAGCTAATTGAGTACCCAAACAATAAAATAACTCCGTCCAAAAATTTCTCGTAAAAATGAGATCTCTGTCGCTCACAATAACCCTTGGGCTTCCATGTAGCTTTTGAATTGTGTCCATAAATGTAGAAGCAACTGTACTTGCTTTAAATGGATGAGATAATGCACAAAAGTGTGCATACTTGGTAAGTCTATCAAATACCACCATGATGACATTCTTTCCTTCAGACTTAGGTAAACCTGTGATAAAATCCATTGAAATCTCCTCCCAACGTTGACTTGGAATGGATAAAGGTTGTAGAAGTCCCGGGGTCTTAATTGTCTCCACTTTATTCTGCTGGAAAACCAAACATTTCGCCACAAAATTTTGAATATCAGATTTAAGGCCATCCCAAAAAAATTCTTTCTTCACCCTGTGGTAAGTTTTTAAAAATCCTGAGTGTCCTCCTAAAGGAGAAGTGTGCAATTCCAAAAGAATCTTTCGTTTTAGTTGGGAATTCTTACAAAGATATAAGCGATATTTTACCATAAGGAATCATTTTTCCAACTAAATGTATCATATGTACTAGGATCTTGCTGCAAATTTTGAATGAGTGTCCATACATCTTTGTCCTTCTTCCATTCATTTCTTTCTTCAGTTATCCAATCTAGTTGGATAATATAAATGGCACAAAGAAGTGCTTCCACCTCTTCATTCTTTCTTGAGAGTGCATCTACAACAACACTAAGCTCTCCTTTTTTGTAGATTATTTCAAAGTCATAACCCAACACCTTTGTGACCCATTTTTTCTTCTCTTCTGAAGATAATATTTGTTCCAAAAAGTGTTTAAGACTATCATGATCAGTTTTTACCTTGAAGTGTCTTCTCATTAGGTAAGTTCGCCATTTCTTTACTGTATGCAATATTGCTAACATTTCCTTCTCATAAATAGGTTTCTGTAAATACTTTCCTTTTATTGGACGACTTTCAAAAGCAATGGGTCTTCCTTCCTACATTAAAACAACACCAATTCCATTTTCTGAGGCATCACATTCCACAATAAAGGTTTTTCTGAAGTTTGGCATAGCTAAGACCGGTGCTAGGCACATTGCCTCTTTAAGATGTTCGAAGGCCTTAGTTGCTTTAGGAGTCCATAAAAATGCATATTTCTTCAATAATGTTGTTAGAGGTGATACTATTCTCCCATAATTATTAACAAACTTGCGATAATACCCTGTTAACTCGATAAATCCTCGCAAATGCTTTATGGTTGTGGGGACTTTCCATTCCTTAATGGCTTTAATTTTGTTAGGGTCTACCTTAACACCCTCATGAGATACAATATGACCCAGATATTTCACCTCTTGTACTCCAAAGAAACATTTGGATGTTTTTACATATAATTGTTTCTCCTGCAATAGTTTGAGCACCCTGTCAACATGTTCAACATGATCCTTCCAAGACCTACTGTAGATTAGTATATCATCAAAAAATACTAGCACAAATTTTTTAAGGAAGGGTTTGAAAATGGAATTCATCAACCCTTGAAATGTAGAAGGTGCATTGGTAAGGCCAAAAGGCATGACCAAAAATTCATAATGACCCTCATGAGTTCGAAATGATATTTTTGGAATATCTTCAGTCTTCATTCTAATTTGATGATATCCTGAATGAAGATCCAACTTGGTAAAATAAATTGCTCCATGTAATTCATCCAATAATTCATCAATCACAGGAATGGGAAATTTATCTTTAATGGTGAGCTTATTGAGCTCCCTATAATCCGTACACATGTGCCATGATCCATCCTTCTTGTGTACCAATACTACAGGAGCAGAGAAAGAACTTTGACTAGGTTGAATTATACCCGCCTCTAACATTTCTGCAATCATACGTTCAATTTCGCTCTTTTAGACATAAGGATATCTATAAGGCCTGATGTTTGGAGGAACACTTCCTGGAATCAAATGAATAGCATGATCATGATCACGAATAGGTGGGAGTCCTTTGGGAGTTTCAAACACCTTGGAATGATTGTCCAAGACTTGTTGGAGATCTGTAGAAATAGGTGATTTTGATGTTGGAACTTCTAGTGAGCATAATTGTGCAATTACAGCTTGTTTTTATTTATTTAGAAGATTTTTCATGACATTAGAGCTTATTATCTTGCCTGGATTCCCTGCAATACCCCATAATTCGACTTTCTTTCCTTCTAAAAAAAAAATCAAGAAAAGTTCTTGAAAATTAAAAGCTACTGTCCCCAAAGATCGTAACCATTGTACTCCTAGTACAACATCATCACCTCCCATAGGAATGGAAAGCATTGGACTATTCAATACATATCCCCCCATGGTTAGCTTGATATTATGGCATTTTCCAGAGCAATTTATAGTTCCTCCATTCGCAACCATCACTTGACATTCTGGTGCTGGGTATAGGAAACAATTTAATTCCTTGGCTACCTTACAATGAATAAAATTATGGGTGCTACCCGAATCAATCAACACTATTACCTTTTTCTTCTTGATATTTCCTTCTATCTTGAGAGTTTGAGGAGTGGTAATTCCTGCTAGTGCATTACACGATATGGTCGGATTCATTTCTTCCTCTTCTAGAGCTGGTTCCTGGTGTATATCCTCTTCTTGTTCATTTTCTTCTTCCTCTTCACAATCTATGTAAAATAATTTCTTCTCAGCACACTTATGACCTTTAGTGTATTTGATATCACAACTGTAGCAAAGCCCTTTTGCTCTTTTTTCTTCCAATTGTTTTGGTGTCAACCTTGTAGGTTGTGGAAATCTAGGCGTAGCAACACTTCCTTCTTTATAGAATTGAGTGGTAGGCTTCCTTGTCGCCATAATTTTACATTCAACTTTTCTTTCCAACCTAAATGCCTTCTCCAATGAATCAGGTTCCAAAACGCGAACTTCATGTTGGATGTTATCCTTTAAAGTGCCTATGAAGAGATCAATCATGTGTTCCTCTAGAATATCAATTACCCTTATATTCAATTTTTGGAAGTCCTCAATGTGCTGCCCCACTAAACCCTTTTGTTTGAGATTTATCAACTGGCTAAAGAAGGTGTTGCTCTTTGTATCCTCATAATGTGCTATCATTTCCTCCGTAAAAATTGACCAAGTGACAATTTTTTTACGGGAGCAAAGCCATCGATACCATACAAATGCATTTTGTTCTAAATGTAAAGTTGCAATGCATACCTTTTGTGTGTTTTTCACATTATGGAGATCAAAATATTTCTCCATATGTAGTATCCATGTTACAGGGTCCTTTCCATCAAACTTCCTCATATCCATTTTTTGAATATGGTGGTTCTTCCCGCCAACATTAGAGTTTATAAAATCACGATTAATATTTATTTTGTTCTCATCATGAGTTTCCTCTACTATATTTTCACCATTAGGAAACATTCTTGTATCAACTTTGTCAAACCTTCCATGTCTGCTTTTAGATCATTCTTCATGTTTTCCATTTTAGCTTCCATGTCATCCATCTTAGATTCCATGCCAGCTTCCATGCCATATAACTTATATTGCACGCCTTTCTTCAAACCATCCATATTATTCTTCACACCATCCATCTTAGCTTCCATGCCTTTCTTCAAAACTACCATTTCATTTTTTTCTACACTTTGCGAGAGCGAAATTTGGTGCACTTGCTCTTGTAATTTTGATAGATCATGTTGCAATTCTTCATCTTCATGAGTCATAGTAGAGCCTTATGAAGGCTTAATGGGTGTTGAATTATTTTTATGGGGAATTTTTTAGAACCCGATATTGATATATATTCTACAATATTCCCTTGGAATCAATTCAAATTGATTCTTCAAACAAGACTTATGTAATTCGGAAAAAAAAATACACACCTTATTCTTTCTTTTGAGGAGCTCAATATTGAAATTATATTATCTCTGTGATTGCAGCTCTTCAATATCTAAAATTCAGAAGTGAGGTAGCCCTCTGAATTCTCTTTTGAATGCCACAAATCTGACCTGATTTGGATTCTCCAAGACAAAGTTATGTCCAATCTCCCACAATGACCTAATTATGGACTAGTTCAGTAGAGAAAACTTGTACGGCTTGCCACGTGTCACTATTTCGTCCTTCGGCTCTGAAATTGATAGCCAAGAAACTAAAGTCCGTGTAATTCCAACCACATTTTATGGCACTCCAATTCGATGCTCAGAGAGGGATTTGAGAAAATTTTCCCACGATCACCTCTTTGATATGAAATTCGAGAGCCTGAAAAAGCACTAACTTCCACAGATCATATCTCCAAAAATTTGCAAACTGAGCTCTGAAATTTTTTGACGAGTTTCCTCAGGATTTCGTCTTCGCACCCTAAAAATTTCAGATTCTGAGCCTTCGTAGAAAATTTTTTATAGCGAAGATTCCAAAATCACCTATTTAGAGCAGCAAAACCCTAGAATCCAAAACTCTGATACCAAATATTGTATAAGAAGCTCCAAAAATAGAAGAAAAGAGATATCAACGCCTTAGAAATAAGCCACTTCGAGGGGGAAACCTCCAATACATTACATAAATGAACAATTCTTGGATGATACAATTTACAAAAACTCCTTTCTATATATAGGAGTCCATGGGGCCATAATGTAATCCTAGTGGGCCACAATGTAATCCTAGCCGACCTAACAATAATAATTTAAGGGCACAATAATAATAAAATGGGGGTTACAAGGGTACAATAATAACAATAAGGGGGTTACACTAACAACAATAAGGGACTATACTAGTAACATAGGGACCTAACATTCATAAGTTAATCATATTTGATGGCCTCCTGCTCATACTGTCCAAGACTGCGTTATTTCTGAAGAATTTTTTTGTGCTTAGCTGCAACCCCTTTTGTAGGGTGTTTTTCAGCTAGACTAGGTGGTGGGATATCTATTTACCACACCTATTTTGATTTGTTTTTTCTCCCCTTTTGGACCTAGACTCCAGATATGATAATCTAGGGGATCCAAGGGCTGTAAATCCATTTCTGTACATCAATCTCCCAAGAGTGCATTGTTTTAGCAGTTTCCCGTGCTATTCCATTTGGAATATTACAAAGGTTATCTGAGTTTTTTTTCTTGGCACAAGCTACGATTTCCTTGGAGCATCACAACCATGTTGCATTCAGAAGAATATGAACCTCTTCTTGTTCATTTTCTTCTTCTTCTTCACAATCTATGTAAAATAATTTCTTCTCAGCACACTTATGACCTTTAGTGTATTTGCTATCACAACTGTAGCAAAGCCCTTTTGCTCTTTTTTCTTCCAATTGTTGTGGTGTCAACCTTGTAGGTTGTGGAAATCTAGGCATAGAAACACTTCCTTATTTATAGAATTGAGTGGTAGGCTTCCTTGTCGCCATAATTTTACATTCAACTTTTCTTGCCAACCTGAATGCCTTCTCTAATGAATCAGGTTCCAACACACGAACTTCATGTTGGATGTTATCCTTTAGAGTACCTATGAAGAGATCAATCCCGTGTTCCTCTGGAATATCAGTTACCCTTATATTCAATTTTTGGAAGTCCTCAATGTGCTGCCCCACTAAACCCTTTTGTTTGAGATTTATCAATTGGCTAAAGAAGGTGTTGCTCTTCATATCCTCATAATGTGCTATCATTTCTTCCGTAAAAATTGACCAAGTGACAATTTTTTTACGGGAGCAAAGCCATCGATATCATACAAATGTATTTTGTTCTAAATGTAAAGTTGCAATGCGTACCTTTTGTGTGTTTTGCACGTTATGGAGATCAAAATATTGCTCCATCTGTAGTATCCATGTTACAGGATCCTTTCCATCAAACTTCCTCATATCCATTTTTTGAATATGGTGGTTCTTCCCGCCAACATTAGAGTTTATGAAATCACGATTAACATTTATTTTTTTCTCATCATGAGTTTCCTCTACTATTTTTTCACCATTAGGAAACATTTCTTGTATCAACTTTGTCAAACCTTCTATGTCTGCTTTTAGATCATTCTTCATGTTTTCCATTTTAGCTTCCATGTCATCCATCTTAGATTCCATGCCAGCTTCCATGCCATCTATCTTAGATTCCACGTCTTTCTTCAAACCATCCATATTATTCTTCACACCATCCATCTTAGCTTCCATGCCTTTCTTCAAAACTACCATTTCATTTTTTTCTACTCTTTGCGAGAGCGAAATTTGGTGCACTTGCTCTTGTAATTTTGATAGATCATGTTGCAATTCTTCATCTTCATGAGTCATAGTAGAGCCTTCTGAAGGCTTAATGGGTGTTGAAATATTTTTATGGGGCATTTTTTAGAACCCGATATTGATATATATTCTACAATATTCCCTTGGAATCAATTCAAATTGATTCTTCAAACAAGACTTATGTAATTCGGAAAAACAAATACACACCTTATTCTTGCTTTTGAGGAGCTCAATATTGAAATTATATTATCTCTGTGATTGCAGCTCTTCAATATCTAAAATTCACAAGTGAGGTAGCCCTCTGAATTCTCTTTTGAATGCCACAAATCTGACCTGATTTGGATTCTCCAAGACAAAGTTATGTCCAATCTCCCACAATGACCTAATTATGGACTAATTCACTAGAGATAACTTGTACGTCTTGCCACGTGTCACTGGTTCGTCCTTCGGCTCTGAAATTGATAGCCAAGAAAATAAAGTCTGTGTACTTCCAACCACATTTTATGGCACTCCAATTCGATGCTCAGAGAGGGATTTGAGAAACTTTTCCCACGATCACCTCTTTGATATGAAATTCAGGAGCCTGAAAAAGCACTAACTTCCATAGATCATATCTCCAAAAAATTTGCAAACTGAGCTCTGAAAGTTTTTGACGAGTTTCCTCAGGATTTCGGCTTCGCACCCTAAAAATTTCAGATTCTGAGCCTTCGTAGAAAAAAATTTATAGCGAAGATTCCACAATCACGTATTTAGAGCAGAAAAACCCTAGAATCCAAAGCTCTGATACCAAATGTTGTATAAGCAGCTCCAAAAATAGAAGAAAAGAGATATCAATTCCTTAGAAATAAGACACTTCGAGGGGGAAACCTCCAATACATTACATAAATGGAAAATTCTTGGATGATACAATTTACAAAACCTCCTTTCTATGTATAGGAGTCCATGGGGCCATAATGTAATCCTAGTGGGGCCACAATGTAATCCTAGCTGACCTAACAATAATAATTTAAGGGCACAATAATAACAATATCGGGGTTACAAGGGTACAATAATAACAATATGGGGGTTACAAGGGTACAATAATAACAATAAGGGGGTTACACTAACAATAATAAGGGACTATACTAGTAACATAGGGACCTAACATTCATAATTTAATCATCTTTGATGGCCTCCTGCTCATACTGTCCAAGACTGTGTTATTTCTGAAGCATTTTTTTATGCTTAGCTGCAACCCCTTTTGTAGGGTGTTTTTCAGCTAGACTAGGTGGTGGGATATCTATTTACCACACCTATTTTGATTTTTTTTTGCTCCCCTTTTGGACCTAGACTCCAGATATGATAATCTAAGGGATCCAAGGGCTGTAAATCCATTTTTGTACATCAATATCCCAGGAGTGCATTATTTTAGCAGGCTTCCTGTGCTATTCTAGATTTGGAATATTACAGTGTTATCGAAGCTCCTTTCTTGGCACAACCTATGATTTCCTTGGAGCATCACAACCATGTTGCATTCAGAAGAATATGAACCTCTTACTGAGAGGGAGAATAGGTATCATAACAGAAGTCACAAGAAGTATGATTACACTACTGATGATCAAGACAAGGGTAGGGCCCCTGAGACTACAAGTGATAAAGAAGGAGAAGAGTTTGCAAGAACTCTGTTGGTGGCCATGCATGATCTTGCTAGAGTGATCAAGGAGATGAGGGTGGACACAATGAGGGAATCCCCTAAGAGGTTTCATCTTGGAGAAAGCTCTGACATGTCTCATCATAGGACTAGTCAACCAGTGAACCTGCCACAAGCCCCACAAGCTTCACAACGCTCCACTATGCCTACCTTCTTAGCTGTGGAGAATGAAGGACCACAAGCGCAAGCTTCCCTTGAAGATTAATATGTGGAGTATGACTCATACAGTCAGAGATTCAAGGACCACTTGAGCTTCCAAGAATTTTTTCTCCTCAAGGACAGAAGAAGACAGAGGCAGCAGTATAGAGATGGTGGGCTCTTTCATAATCAGGATAGACACCACTCTATGGGAAGATTCTTTTTACCCAAGTTTGATGGATCATCTCCCATTTTTGCCAAGGCATGGGTAGAAAAGCTGGACATTTACTTCCATTTGAACAAAGTCCTTGAGACTGAAGCCATCAAGATTGCAGTGCTGCACTTTGAAGGTAAGCACACAATTGGTGGTTCCATGGGTTGTCCACATTGGGACACATCAATGTGACTACCTATTCTGAGTTTACTAGAATACCAGTGGAGAGGTTTGACAGGAAGGATCTTGAAGCACCATTCATAAGCCTTGCAAAGATGAAGCAATCAGGAGACGCAGAGCCCTATATCTCTGAGTTTCTGAGATTATCAGTCATGCTCCCTGATCTATCTGTTTCCAGGAGGGTCTACATGTTAATTGATGGTCTGGAGGAACCTTTGCATGGGTTGGTTAAATATACCAAGCCCATCACTTTGCATGATTAAATTTAGAGGGCTAGAGACCTCCAAGATGCCTTGCCAAAAGCAAAGGCAACTTTCCAGAGCAAGGCCCCTCACTTTTCTAAGGGGAAGGAAGGAAAAGCTACTCCTCCCAAGGAGAGCTATTTAAAGAAAACTCTTGATATTGATCTCAGGAGGGAATTGAGGAAGAAGAAACTGTGCTTCACTTGCCAAGAGTCATGGGCACTGGGACATAGATGTGCTACTGGAAAAGCACACTACATAGAAGTATTCTCATATTTTGAGGAGGAAGATGAAGATGATGAACCTAGGAGGGGTCACAGTGCTGATGATGATGAGGAAGATCAAACACCATCCAGAGATGGGAAGGGTTCCTTTTATCCAATAAGTGGGACTATTTCATCTTTGAGAGGAGTTCCTAAGTACTTGACCCTAAGATTACAAGGTTCAGTTATGAATCAGAGAGTATCTGTCCTGATTGACAGTGGGGCAACCCACAAATTTATTGATGCTGATCTTGTGAAAAAGAGATCAATCCCTACTGATGCTTTTGAGGGATTTTATATCTTGGTCCGATGAGATAGGACCATGCAATGCGTGCAATATGTTCCATCACTCTCTGTCACTATGGGATCCTACACTCTAGTGGATCACTTCTTTGTAGTTGACATACCAGACACCAACATCATTTTGGGTGTCCAATGATTGATTACCTTAGGGAAGGTTACCACTGATTGGAAAGCTTTGAAAATGGAGTGGGTGGACTTGAAGAGTGGGAAACCACAATTTAATTCAAGGCATGCATGCTTATCCTTCACCTAGTACTTCCACACAAACAACAGAGATCGATTTGCGCAATGGAAGCAGGGATCTCACAGTTCCTTCTCTCATGTTCATGAGGATGCTACAAGGGACATTCTTATCTAATGGAAAGCCACCTGGAATTCCATCAGATTCAGATATTTTGGGGAAGGATTCACAAACTGTTTCTCCAAATATATATCAAGGGATTATTGGAGCAATGAGAGACCAAGTCATAGCGTTAGAGGGCTTGGGACATCCCAAGTATGAGGGAGATCTTGTTCCTGCATCCCTATCTCTCTCTTTATTTTATGAATCTGCACTGTGGGAGGAGAAGAATGGGAGGATCAGCCTTCCAACAAACAATTTTGGCATGAGTAATGTCAAAAATGAGATCAGCAACATGACAAGCACTTCCATGGATGTTTCAGCAGTGCTGCCATTGTTGAGCAGTGTGGATCTTTATTGGAAATCTCAACTTCTTGTAGAGTATTGCAAAGATCTCCACACATGTATGATACTAGATGGCATGCAGCAAGAGGAGGGCTACTTATTCCAAGAGGGAGTCATCTATTATCATGGTAAGGTCTTCTTGGCTAGAGCTTCCAAGCTCAAGTAGAAGATCCTACAAGGAACACATGAAGAATTCTTCCTCAACCATATGTATTCAATGAAGATCTATACCCTGATCATGAGGATTTTTTATTGGGAAGGCATGAGAGACGACTTACATCAGCACGTTCAAGAGTGAAATAGCTATGGAGGATTGGGGCAGCCACTAGACTTTTTGCAAGAGTCATCTCATCCAGCTCTTCCTTTGCTTTAAAGCAGGAAAATGGTCATGCACAACTCCATGTGTATGAAGGACTATGATGGTAAAAGGACTGATCATGCCAAGCAAGTTGTATTTTCTAATTTGTCACATTATTTTACCATTTTTTTGTAGGCTATGACTCCTAAAGGGGGTGAGAGATCATGTGGATCTCATAGAATTTTGATGGCCAATAGAAATTTTGAACTTGGCCACTCCCTTCTTGTTCAAAGGGAGATCCCTTTTCATGATGGGTGCTTCCCAAAGGCACCAAACTTATGTAACATCTTCAGCCATGTTAAGGTGAGTCATGCAGCAAATGTGTGGTGGGAATGCCACTTGCCACACCTAGATCTAATGAAGACAAGAGGTTCACTGCGCTGGCATCACTTGTGGGATTTTGACCCACCTCCTCAAGCTCAGATTTCAGTTTTCCTATATGTAGTCTTGCTTCCATACTTGGATGATATAGTTGTATTTTTTATGGGATTGTATGGACAGAAGATGGGCAGCTTGTATGTACCACATGGTTTGGAAATTATGCCTGTACTTCATGATACATGTTTTAGATGTAGCATTGCTTCAACCATGTTTATTTCTGTTGAGTTTTTCACTCCTGAAGGGATGGACTATGCACATATTATGTTGACGTTGGAGGAAAAATTCATGATGTATTGGCTTGTTGAGCACTTGGCTTATGATGAGGACTTCATCCTTGATGATGCCATCAATGTAGGAGGAGAAGAACTATAGCTCTTACCCTATCAGTTGCTAGAGGACAAGAAACATTTTTGAGGGGAGGACTGTAATATTCCTACTTAGCCTAAGCTAAGATGAATATTCATATGTGTTTTACTTTTTGTTGCATGAATAAATGAATAAAGGAGGTCATGTAAAACTCATGAAAATACTGAATAAATCAATGCCCATGTGAACATAGATAAATCAGGGCCATGTAAATAAATCACTTGCAGGTGTGAAAGGGGTTTGAGTTGTGAGACTGGGTCAACCTTGACCAAATATACAGCATTTTCTAGGTTCAATGTATCTCATGAAGGGACAACATAGTTCTACAAGGAGGCCCCTCATGTGAAAGGAGCTAACTCATCAAGGTGGTTGTTGGTCGCTTTAATTGTTTTAACAATTCAAGCACCACATAAATTGTCAACCCGGGAAGGTCTGTTTATTCCAAAGACAATCACGCACCGGATATGCTCAATTCCAAAAGCAAGGAAATGTTGTAGCAGAAGTCACAAAATTATCAATCGTACAAATCTAACTATTCACACCCTGTTTTAACAAAGCTGAAGCCTACTTGTGTTACATCAGAAGCAATTCCTCTATTGGAGTCTTTCATTAAAAGAATTCTAGGAAAAGATAATGAAAGGAAATCACCCTGCGGGAAAGGAAATCAATCAACCATAACAGGGAACAGGAACCTATTCCTCCAAACAAGAATCTTCAACACATGTTGCCTGACACTAATCACACTGTAGAAAAAGATAAAATCTAGGAAAACAGGACCCTATTCCCATGAACAGGAACCTTCAGCACCTATTTACTGATATCAATCACACTGCAGAAAAAGAGAATCAAACTACGGGGAACATGACCCTATTCCTCCAAACAGGAATATTTAGCACCTGTTTCCCGGTATCAATCACACATTCAACAAATAATGGAAAAATATCTCTTGGCTTCTTTAAGAATGAATGATACAGAACTGATGCAGTGTTAAAGAAAACAGAGTGCTTAAAGAACTACAGAACTATGTAAATGATTCTTCAGCAAAAAAAGTTAAATTAAGGTGAAAATAACATAAAGAAGTTTAACAAACTACAGGAGCAATCGGGTGAATCTTGTGATGAAGGCGGGCCCTTTCCTTCTCACAAGATTCCCCAGAGGAAAGAGTTAAATTGGAACGCTCAAAAGAAACCTTTATTCATGTGTCAAAAAGGAATGATACATTACAATGGAGTCTTGCTCCTTTCCGCTCAAAAATAATGTCTCTCCTGCAGTCTCTAACTCCCTTCTAATGATGATGTCTCCTCTTTTTAAAGAGGAGACATCTATTACAGTTACATCAGAGAAATCCTATATTTATCCAAATCTGTTCTTCTATCTTAAAACAGGGTCTTTCTATTCTTCCATAGAAAAATATTGTTACAACAGATACAAAAAGGTACTGGCTTCAGAACAATCCGTGTAACAACTTTCCTTTCTTGTCTTCGTCTTGTTGCCATCGTTCCTGAAATACTCTTTCAAGATCGCAAATAACGAGTAGTGACGGAATTTACGTGCCCGCTGACTGTTTCAGCAACAACACGTTCCTTATCATAAATTATCTGCGATCTTTTAGACTTGTATTAGCAACTATCTACCTTCGATTAATGATGAAGTATAAGAGTAATGTGGAATTATATGTAAAGAGATTAAATATATAGTAAAGAGAAGGATTTCATATACCTTTGGATAAAATGGATGAAAATGATAATGTAACCTTTTTAAATATAGCTATAAAGAGTAAGATGGTGTCAAAATGTATGGTAAAAATGGTACATTGTGAGGTCCTAACATCCCCCCCAACTGAAAGGGTTGCATGTCCTCAGGCAACTTTTAGTCCGAGTCAGAGTCTGAGTACTGACTCTTTGCATGCAAGTTACGCAAGCAATAACTATGGAAGGTGGCTTCTGTCGAAGATATGAATCCCTGGTTATTCTGTAATTTCTACCATGCTACTGCCTCGTCCCTGTTAGCTAATTTGTAGTGAGGCTGATATCGTTCTGCCGGCATCCATAACACAGGGAAGTGAAAATGATAACCAATCCAATTCTCGTCACATTGCTGAATGCATCTGATATAGTTTGGTACCCTGGATAGTGCAGTTTGAAGATTATCAGGGCTAAAGGGATTATACTCTTTTCTTTCCTTACAGGACTGTTGCCAGAACATGGTGTTGGCCTTCAAGGTAGCAATATCTTTGACTCTAATTAACTGTTGACACTTTAGGAGTATTGAGGCTTGCAATTGCTGTATGTACCTGCGGATTCCTAACTTCTGCAAAAATCGATGATATTCTGCTACAAAAATTGCCAGATTTGAAGGTTCCGGTCTTATCCAAAGGAGGCGATTATCCTCATTATGCCTACTTGCAATAAAAGCAGTCTGCCATGTGATTTGATTGGCAAGAAATGAAACAAATTCCCTAACCAACAATTGGATTTAGGTTGACCTCTCTATTTTCAGGCATAGCCTCATTATGAAGATAAAGTTCACATAACAAATTTTGATCACTAGCGGGGGCCTCAGAAAATGTTTTGACAAATTGTTCCGCTGTGAGCAACTCATGAGGTCTCCCATCCTTAATTGATTTCAACTGAAAATAAACAAGGCGTTCAGAAAGGAACAGAGAATAATTCAAGGAAGGTTTCCTGGTGGCTAACAATTTTTGTACTAATGAAAACATCAGGACCAGTTTGTCTTTTAACTCCTTGATTTCTTTCTTGGAATCCTTAAACTGCTGAAGTGTCTGCTCCCAGTTATCCCAGTTGGCATACATCTAATTCTGCCAGGCCAACTTATGCTATTGTAACATTTTATTTTGATCAATAGCATACTGCTTCTTCCACTTATTCATTATTTCCAATTCTTTCCATGGTGGAGTTTGTGTCCCGGCATTATAAGTACTGGGTTGGGGCATAGTCTGAGTAGCTGAGCTGACAAACACAGGGTAGGATATCTATGGCTTGGTTTCTTTTTCCAGACTTTTTAAGGGCCCTACTAGTTCTTTTGTGGCAGTGGGGCATTCTTATTTGGCTGCAACTGATGTGGATGCCTCAGGCACTGGGACTTTAACTATTTTGTATCCGGTCTGTTGGTAAATGTTTCCACATTCATGGCACATGTATTCTTTACATGGGTCATTCTTTTGTACTGATGTTGTATGTGCCAACATGTAGAGATTTAATTATTTATCAAAGGCTTCCCTTGCCATTACCAACTCTTTTTTATAGGCCTCTAATTCTAACTTTAAAAATTCATTTTCCTCCAATAACGATGCCATGGTGAGTGAACCCTATGTGTTGGTTGCTTTTGCTGGAGTTGATTGCTGATCCACAGCTGTAGTTGGTTCTTGTGTTTCAGCTATAGATGGTTTCCTTATATTATCATGCTTGGTGTTTGATTTTTTCACTTCAGCAGCTGGTTCTTGTGTTTCAGCTACTGAGTGAGTAACTGGTTCTTGTGGAGTAGTTACTGTTTAAGTAGTAAACAATGTCATATTACCCTGGGCATCTGGTTCTTGTGGAGCAGTGCCACACGACGAGACGGGTAATGATTCGGGAATTTGGAATGGTGATGAGAATTGAAGTTTTAACAAGATAGCTGCGGAGTCAGGGGAAATGGGAGTGACTTCAGATTCAACAGTCATTTTCATTTTTCTCCTAGGTAGGAAAGCAGAAAAATCAGTGGCTTCCCTTTTCTTTTTATGAGAAGGTTCTTTTCTAGGGGAAGGGCTATCGGAAGAGGTGGCAGCTTGGGATGTGGCCCTTGTTTTCCTTTTTGAGACAGAGACTGTTGCAATTCATCTCTTTCTTTTATGAGTAGGGGGTGATGGGGGTGTTTCAGCTTGAGAGTCATCGCTAGAGATGTGGACAGTGGGATGGGGTGACTCTGCTAAATGGGATGAACTTGGGGGCGGATCAACTGGTTCCGAAGATGGAATTTCGGGGGTTTCTTGGGGAATTTCGGCTTCTTGGGGAATTTCAGGGGCTTGTTGGAGAAGTAGGGGTGGGTTATTGAGAGGGGGGTTTTGTTGAGAAAAACCCCTCTGAATTAATAATTTACATAAGCGATGATGGGTAAGGGACAGTGATGGGAATTTTACCCGTCTACAGTAATATGACATGTTTTTAATACATCCAAGCAGATAATAAGGAATGTTGACTAATCGACCATGCCGCAAATGACTCATTAAAACAAAGTCGTGTTGATAAACTACCTGGTAACATCCCTCGCAAGTCAAATAGTGCTTGATGAATTTAGCTACTATTGGCCATGGGCGAGGTAATGAATGCAGACTTATGCCGCGACCTTTAATCTCAACCTGTTCCTCTGGAAGAAGGAAGTCCTGCTGTGCGTTTAAAATGACTTGTTTCCTGCTAAACCAGCGAGTACCTGTTACCGGAAACCCTGAAAATTGTGCTATATCTTCCTCTATGACCAAAATTCGGACCCCTTGGACTATGGAGTAATCTTCCTAAAAATTCTGCGTAAACTCTAGAACTTGCTGAGGATCAAATTCTCCTAGCCTTTCGAAGTATGTAATCCAACCTGCCTGCTGAAAAATTTGGTAGGCCTCCGGAAATAATTCGAGAAGAGTTATCGAGCCAGGCTCATGTCTGATAGCCGAGCCTCCCATAGCTACTATCTTGAGTCAAATGCAGAGGTGCAGAGAACAAAAACACATGCTTGATCAATCTAATCGTTGCGACTGAGGATATGGAGTATCAATGACGGCGGAAATAATGGATATGAAGAGGGGCGGTGGATTGGATGGTGTGGAATGATGATTTAGTTTTCGAAATTCTCCTCTTACGTGTGATGAAATGATGTTTAAGTGTGTGGGGATTGTAATCATAATGGGCAAGATCCTCTCTTTAAAATATTATTTAACTGTATTACATAAAAAAATCCGCATACCTTATATTTTTACCTTTTTTTTTATAATTCGAAGTATAGAGTGCTTCATAATGGCTTGATACTGATGGAAGAATCTTTAAATTTCTCTGAAATGTAGAAACAGGAGCATATTAGGATATGCTCAATACTGGATAATATTCACCCAAGGGATCTGAAGAATAAAAGTGGGGTACTGGAAAACTTGTGTAGCAGAAGAAAGGAATGGTGTTTTAGCAATGGAAAGATAAATGACAGGTTGCTGAAAGTGGTGTTTCAGCAATAGAAAACTAAATGACATGTTGTTGAAAGTGGTGTTTCAGCAATGGAAAAATAAGGAAAATGGAATGTAATGATTTAGATTTAAGAAAACTGGGAGAAGTACTTGCTGAGGGATAATTTCAGCAGTAAGGAACGGGAAATACTAGCTGAAAGATGGTGTTTCAAGAATAAGTAGAAATAGGAAAAATGGAAAAAGGGAAAGATGGAGTAATGGGATAAGTGATAAAAGGGATATTGCTGGGAAATGAGTTGAAATAAGGGGAACAAAGCTTCTGTGATTGAAGCTTTAGACCTTCTTGTGATGAAACTGTCCTCCTTAATGAGTTCTTCCTTAATATGCAAAATTCAATTGTAACATGCCAACCATTGACAGGGATTATTAGTTTTAAATCTAATATAATGCTAGAAATATAGTGCAGAAAATTAAATGCTGTGAGGAGCAGAGGACTCCCCTAGAAAAACATAATGTGTATCAGTCATGCAAGCAGCCTTGAAATCTTCTTTAGAAACAGGGCGCTGATACAAACGAAGCCTATGACCATTTACTAGTAGAGGTGTTTTAGAATCATCAATTGTTAAAAGTCTTACTGTTCCATTAGGAAAAACAACATCTACTTCATATGGTCCAAGCCATCGTGTACGTAGCTTACCCTGAAAGTTTTCAAACCGAGAGTCATATAATAAGGCCCAATTACCTTTTTGGAACTGCTTGTGTTTGATGATTTTATCATGCCACTTCATTCTTTGTTGTTGAATCATGGTTGTTTGGTGAATGGCATCTAATCTCTTTTCATCCAATTCAAGAAGCTGCTGCAACCTAGCTGTCTGCACATCAGTCAAATCAAGGTTAACAGCTAAAGCAGTTCTTAAAGTTTTAATTTCAAATTCCACAGGAAAAACAACATTTTTACCATAAACCAATTCATAGGGAGAAAATCCTGTAGTATTTCTTCAAGTAGTTCTATAAGCCCATAGTGCTTCAGGGAGCCTTTGAGACCAATCCTTCCGGTTATCCTTCACTGTTTTAGTTAGAATGACTTCTAATAATTTATTTGTGCTTTCCACCTGCCCATTGGCCTAGGGATGGTATGGTGTAGTCATTCTATGATGAATATGATATTTCTGAAGGGTAGATTTAAAACCATGAGAATTGAATGGTGGTCCTCCATCTATAACTAGCTCTCTAGGAATTCCAAATCTAGTGAAGATCTCTTCAAATAAGAAAGCTAGGACAACTTCTTCATTGGCTCTAATAAGTGCTTTGGCCTCCACCCATTTAGTCATATAGTCTGTAGAGACTAATATATAAGTTCTTTGATTGGATGGAGGATTAATGGGTCCTATGAAATCCAAGGCCCATATTTCAAATGGTTCGGGTACTACCTGGGGGTTTAATGGCATTTGATCTCTATGATTGGGTTGACCCATTTGCTGACAGCTGTCACAAGCCTGTACATATTTCTTTGCATCTTTAAACAATGAGGGCCAATAGTAACCCATCCTCAAAATTTTGTGTGTTGTTCTTTTATCAGCAAAATGCCCTCCGCAGGGGCCATCATGACAAGATTTTAGTATATCGTACACTTCATCATCCCTAATGCATCTTCATATTTCCTGATCAAGCCCTGTGTAGAAAAGACATCCACTTATCCAGCTATACCTGGCACTTTGTTGAACAATTCTTCTCTTTTCCCTGTATGACAGGTGTGATGGTAATTTTCCTGCAACCAAATAGTTGGCAATGTCTGCATACCATGGAGAGTGAGCAGAGACTGCAAATAAATACTCATCAGGAAAGGAATCATCTACTGGAATATTATTATCAATTTTTAACCGTGAAAGGAAATCAGCCACAACATTTTCTTTACCAGGCCGATCTACAATTGTAATATCAAACTCCTGCAGTAACAATAACCATCTGGTAACTCGAGCATTTGTGACATATTTTTTCATTAAATACTTAATAGCCGAGTGATCAGTGTGGACAAAAGTAGAATAACCAGTGATGTAATGTCGAAATTTAGTAATGGCATAAATTACTGCAAGAAACTCCTTTTCGGTAACTTTATAATTGAGCTCAGCAGGGGTCATGTTCTTACTGATAAAATAGATAGCATAAGGAAGATGATTTTCCTCTTATCCCGGGACAGCTCCAATTGCAGTGTCTAAAGCATCAGAAGATTGATGAAAGGGGAGGGCCCAATCAGGTCCTCTCAAAATAGGAGCAATAGATAACTGATGCTTGAGTTCTACAAAGGCTTTCTGACAAAGATTATTCCACTTAAATTCAACATTTTTCATAAGAAACACAAATAATGGAGAAGCTATCTTAGAAAAATATTTAATAAATCTTCTGTAGTATCCAGCATGTCCTAGAAAACTTCTCACATCAGTTTGTGTTTTAGGAACAGGAAGATTCTGAATGACCTGTATTTTGGATGGGTCTACCTGAATGCCTTGAGATGAAATAAAATGTCCAGGCACTACTCCTTCACTCATCATCATATGACATTTTTCAGTACTTAGGGAGAGGTGAGCTTGTATACAACGTTTAAGTACCTTCTCAAGATTTTGTAATGCATCTTCAAAAGACACTCCATAAGGAGTAAAATCATCCATAAATATTTCCATAGAGTCATTCAGCATATCAGAAAATATTCCTATAACAGCCCTCTGAAATTTTTTTGGTGCATTACATAGTCCAAATGGAAGAACTCTATAAGCAAAAGTTCCCCAAGGACTAGTAAAAGTGGTCTTGTCTTGGTCTTGGGGTGCAATTCTAATTCGGTTATACCCGCTGAATCCATCTAGAAAATAAAAGAATTTCTTTCCTGACAGACTATCCAACACCTGATCAATGAAAGGTAAAGGAAAGTGATCCTTTTGAGTAGCTTTGTTTAAGGCTCTGTAATCAACACACACTCTCCATTTCCTGTTTTTCTTAGGGACTATTACCAATGGGGAAACTCATTCACTGTCATATATGGGGTATATAAATCCTTCATTAAGCAATTTCTGAAGTTCTTATTAAACAATCTCTCTTAAACTAGGGTTCATTCATCTTTGGGGTTGACAGACTGGTCGGCACCCTTCTTTAATATAAATTCGGTGAGTACATAGTTCAGAAGAGATTCCCTTCATATCCGTGTAATCCCATGCGAATGCTTCCTTATTTTCAAGTAATAACTTCATTAACTGTTGTGTTTCAGCAACTGTTAGATCAGGATTTATATTTAATGTTTTTCCAGGTTCGATTTCCACTGTTATGCTTTTAGATGAGATGGTGGTTAATGTCTGAGATAAATCTTCAGATTCAATCTTTTCTTGGGTATCCGTTTCAAAAAGTGTAGTCAATTGATTGTGTGTTTCAGCAATTACAGAGGAAGGTTCGCAAATAAAATTATTAATTATTTCATCCTCTGTATTGTCTTTAAGAGTTAAGGCTTGTCCGATAGTTAAAATGGGCTGAATAGCATTATCATCATAATCCATCCACACAAAATTTTCATTATTAATTATGGGTGTAGCATGAGGATAAAGAGTAAGCTATTTAGTTTCATAACCATTAGAAATTGTCACTGAACCAGATCTGCAGCTAATAAAGGCATCGTCTGTGGCCAGCCATGACCTTCCTAGAATTAAAGGGTGTCCCCCTAGCTTTGTTTTAGTTTGTAATACCACAAAATCAGCTGGGTAATTCCAGGATTCAACCGAGATAACTAGATCTTCAACAACTCCTTCTGGTTTAATTGTAGAACGGTCAGCTAATTCTAGGATGGTTGGTGTATCTCTAATTGTGTTATTCAACTGTAACAACTGTGAAGTTTCAAGAGTCATAATGTTTATTGCAGCACCTAGATCTACCAGAACTTGAGGAATTATTGTTTTACCAATTTGAACTGTCATAGTCAGATGGCCGAGGTCACCATATTTCACAGGAGGGGTTTTTCCGGACATTAATGCAGATAAATAACCCATAACATGAACTGTAAGGGGGTATTTAGTCTTCCTACCAGGTTTCTTAACACAAATGTCCCTTATGGTTCTAGCATAAATTGGTACATCTCTCATTGCCTGTAAAAGTGGAATTTTAACATACAAGTTTTGCAATTCCCCTAAAAGATTAAAGTAGGTGTTTCAGGCGTTTTAGTTAAAACTAAACGCTCGGGGAATGGTGGCTCTGTTATTTCAATACCCTTGTTAGAGGGTGGTTGTGCTCTTTTATGTTTCTCAGTTTCCTCCTTATCAAAATCAGAAGAGGTTATATCATCGATGATAGGTTCTACTATTTTCCCGGATCTCAAATGAATATCATTACATTGCATAGTAGAAAATGTAGGCTGATTCTGAATAGCAATAACTTGCACAACTTTATTATTGGGGTTAGGATTTGGTTGCACAGGTAGCTGGGGTCTCATTTGATTATTTGGTGGAGCATTTGATGGTAGAGGAAGTGGTTGCTGAAATTGAGGAAATTGATTTGGATACGGGAGTTGTTGGCTCCTCCAATTTGAATTCCATGAATTAAAAGAAGATGGTTGTTGTGGGGGCCAAGGAGTCCACATTGTACGATCAACAAAGGGAGGGTTTGTTTGTTGCATGGGTGGGTAGTTCATCTGATTAAAGGGTGGGTATTGCATTTGATTAAAGGGAGGGTAATTTGTCTGACTGAAAGAAGAATAATTATTCCAATGATTAAATGGCATACTGGAATTCATACCTTGTCCTTTTGGTTTCCATTGTCTTCTTTGTGTTAGCAGGTAAACTGCTTCACCTTCTTCTTCCGTTGGCTGCAATGCTACCTTTATTCCTGGTAGAGAGGGACATTGTTGTGTTTCATGATCTTTCTCACAAAGGGTGCAGATTGGTATTTTGTCTAATGGGCATTCCCTTAGTGGATGTTTGTCTCTGTATTTAGGGCAAAAGACAGCCAGAGCTGCTTCTGCTTCAGCCTGCTTCTTTTTAACCTGCAAGGTGTCAATTTGTGAACCAAAAGAACTTAACATCTTAGTTTTAAACTCTTCAAGTAAATTACCTATTTCAGCTCTTGTTGCTCCCCCACTGGCTGATTTCTGAACTCTTGAATAGGTGGGATCTCTGTTACTTAGTCTGTTCCTTGCAGCTCCTCTTGAACATATTTTACAGAGTTCAACAATCTCATCATATGATTCTGTAGATATATCTCCCTTACCAAGCATGTTTAACATGTCTAAAAAATCATCCCTTAATCCTCTAAGTAATATTGTTTTACGAATTTCTTTACTTACATTCGGATGATCAGATCTCTATAGATTATAATGCAGCCTTTCCACATAGTCCTCCAGATTCTCCTCTGGATTTTGTGCCATGTTGAATAGTTCCTCCCTCTTTTATCTTGTCCAACAATAGTCTTGATATTTAAGCAGAAATTTCTGTTTCATCTATTTCCATGTTGTGATTACCTGACTTCCAAGGCTCATGAGCCATCTTAAAGCATTTCCTTTTAATGTTGCTGGAAACAGTTTCAACTTCTGAGCATTAGTAACATAATCATAACTTCTGCATAATATATCAAATTCAAAAATAAATTCATCCGGATCTTCAGAGGATAAACCATGGAAGTTGGGTAAAGCCGACAATGGAATATTCTTCATAGGAATTGTTCCTCTAGGGAGATCACTGATAGGAAATCCCAAGGTAGAGAGAGAATTTTCATCCCTTCCTTCTCCTTCAGGATCTACACGTCCTCCACCAAATAATTCTTCGTTGTTTCCTTCCATTAGCTGTTCTCCTATTGCACTTGTTCGATCCTCAAAATCTTCTACTGGCTCCTCAATGTTTTCCACTAGTCGTCCAATACTCTCTATTAGTTCCTCAGCGTGCTCTGCTGATTTGCTAGCACTTTCTTCTGATTCTCCAACACTGGCTGCTCGTTCTTTAATATCTGTTACTGGTTCCTCTATGTTTTCAGGGCTCACACATTCTTATGTTTTGTAGTCTGATTGAGGGGAGCGCTGAGGTTTTGGTCTTCGAGAACTTAATCTCTGTGATGATTCAGCCTTTGATACAATTTCGTCAATAAAAGTATTTCTTCCTCCCCTTCCTTTTCACTTGCCACCTGTAGGATTAGTTTTCTTCTGGGTTCCGCGTCCTCTCATAAAATCTGCACATCTAGAAAGAAAATATCAATGCTTTTGAAATCTATAATTTCCCTCCCCAGAAACGGCGCCAAAATTTTGGTCTCTTTAATTATTTTAACAATTCAAGCACCACATAAATTGTCAACCCGGGAAGGTCTGTTTATTCGAAAGACAATCACGCACTGGATATGCTCAATTCCAAAAGCAAGGAAATGTTGTAGCAGAAGTCACACAATTATCAATCGTACAAATCTAACTATTCACACCCTGTTTTAACAAAGCTGAAGCCTACTTGTGTTACAGCAGATGCAATTCATCTATTGCAGTATTTCATTAAAATAATTCTAGGAAAAGATAATGAAAGGAAATCACCCTAAAGGAAAGGAAATCAATCAACCATAACAGGGAATAGGACCCTATTCCTCCAAACAGGAATCTTTAGCACCTGTTTCCTGACACTAATCACACTGTAGAAAAAGATCAAATAAAGGAAAACAGGACCCTATTCCCATGAACAGGAACCTTCAGCACTTGTTTCCTGATATCAATCACACTGCAGAAAAAGAGAATCAAACTACGGGGAACATGACCCTATTCCTCCAAACAGGAATATTCAACACCTGTTTCCCAGTATTAATCACACATTCAACAAATAACGGAAAAAAATCTCTTGGCTTCTTTAAGAATGAATGATACAGAACTGATGCAGTGCTAAAGAAAACAGAGTGCTTAAAGAACTACAGAACTATGTAAATGATCCTTCAGCAAACAGAGTTAAATTAAGGTGCAAATAACATAAAGAAGTTTAACAAACTACAAGAGCAATCGGGTGAATCTTGTGATGAAGGCGGGCGCTTTCCTTCTCACAAGATTCCCCAGAGGAAAGAGTTAAATTGGAACGCTCAAAAGAAACCTTTATTCATGTGTCAAAAAGGAATGATACATTACAATGGAGTCTTGCTCCTTTCTGCTCAAAAATAATGTCTCTCCTGCAGTCTCTAACTCCCTTCTAATGATGATGTCTCCTCTTTTTAAAGAGGAGACATCTATTACAGTTACATCAGAGAAATCCTATATTTATCCAAATCTGTTCTTCTATCTTAAAACATGGTCTTTCTATTCTTCCATAGAAAAATATTGTTACAACAGATACAAAAAGGTATTGGCTTCAGAACAATCCGTGCAACAAATTTCCTTGCTTGTCTTCGTCTTGTTGCCATCATTCCTGAAATACTCTTTCAAGATTGAAAATCACGAGTAGTGACGAAATTTACGTGCCCGCTAACTGTTTCAGCAACAGATTTGACTGTTTCAGCAACGGAGTCGACTGTTTCAGCAACGGTCGACTGTTTCAGCAACAGCACGTTCCTTATCATAAATTATCTGCGATCTTTTAGACTTGTGTTAGCAACTATCTACCTTCGATTAATGATGAAATATAAGAGCAATGTGGAATTATATGTAAAAGTATTAAATATATAATAAAGAGAAGGATTTCATATACCTTTGGATAAAATCGATGAAAATGATAATGTAACCTTTTTAAATATAGCTATAAAGAGTAAGGTGGTGTCAAAATGTATGGTAAAAATGGTACATTGTGAGGTCCTAACAGTGGTTTAGGGTTTTCAAAGGCATTCATCTTATAAAAGGAAAGGGAAGGTAGCAAGAGAAGGTTGTTTATTGATTATATTTCTGAGTATCTTGTCTTCTTAGAAAAATACTATTCTCTGTTGTTTAGTAGAGAATTGTGCAGCTTAGCACTTGGAGTTCCTATGCAGGGATTTCACCTCTTCCTTTGAGGATTCTTGGAGGAGTATTTGTTGTATTTATCCACTATCAGGCTTGAGGCCAAGCTCTACTTCCAATTTCAGCGTAGATCCAGTGAGTGTTTGTTTGCTTTTGGAAGCTGCAGCAAGTGGGATTCTACATCTGCAGAGATCTAGCTTGTTTTGGGATCCTCTTCTCATGGAGTGTGTCTTTTAACCTCTTGGAAGAGTGCCTCTCCTATTTTTACTTCAGATCTATATCTTGGCATCTAGCCATCTATTTTATTCAAGCTACAACTTAGTTTTCATTGAGGAACTACGTTATTTTCATATGAGATTCTTCAGGGTGTTTTGATCCCAGTTTTGTTGAGAGATCTATAGTGCTAGGCTTTGCCTTTCACTTTGGTGATCCATAGATTAGCTTGCTGATCCATGTTCTGTTTAGATCTGATCTATTGTAATGTAAAGTCATATTCAGAAATTAATATATCATTTTATAGATCTGCAACTTAAAACTTAGATCTACTCTTGTTTATGCATGATTTGGTCAAAACCCCAAGGGGATATTGTAAATAAGACTATCTAGTTTCCGGATCTGAAATAGATCTAATGTTTTGTCCACAGATCTATCCTAGATATGAGTTGTAATATTCAGCTACTAAATCTCCTTAAAAAAACATTGTTGAGCCATTTCTTCAGTTATATATGTGTTGCAACCTTCTTTTCTGAAGATTTCTTGCTCTATTGCCTCATGTATTCTACTGTATATTGAAAGAGCTTCATTGTAATTCTGATTTTCTGCTGTAGATTCATAAGTTAATCATATTTGATGGCCTCCTACTCATATTTTTCAATACGTTATTATTTCTGAAGCATTTTGTTGTGCATAGCTGCAGCCCCTCTTGTGGGGTGTTTTTCAGCTAGACTAGGTGGTGGGAGATCTGTTTACCACACCTAGTTTGATTTGTTTTTGCTCCCCTTTTGGACCTAGAATCCAGATCTATTGATATAAGGGATCCAGTGATATAAATCCATTTCTGTGGATTAATCTCCTAGGAGTGCATTATTTCAACAAGCTTGCTGTGCTATTCCAGATTTGGAATATTACAGCATATCATGACAATTTCTCATCTAACTACCACTAAAGTTGATGTATAGGTTAGCATAACCATTTTCATGCTTTCTTGATTAAAATATCCTTGACTGCATCCCCTATTTTGTTTTTTCAAGACATGGTCGCAGACTTCCTTTGTCTCTGAAAACCAAATTTGTTCCATTGCCATAACCTTGTCACTTATATTTATGATGAGGTTCATGTTTATAGTTTTTCATTTTTTTCCATCATAATTGTTTGAGATCATTAAATTTTGATGAACCTATTTAGGGAACTTCTTATCATTTCACATAATACACTATAGAATAATGGTAGAATTTCTTATATCTATTTTTCATTGCCTTTGGGTTTTTCCATTGGCTTTGATGGTGATTGTCGGATGGTAAATCAGCTAACACAATTTATCTTTATTGGTATTTTCCATTTATTATTTTATATGATTGTATGTCTCATTACATTTGGTTGAATGCATGAGTAAATTTTCCAGATCAATAAAAAACTGTAATATCCAAAATGGGGATTAACAGTAACAAAAGTGAAAATAGACAAGAAAAAAAGAAAACACCATTAAACTATTCAAACTGGAGCAAAAATCATTGCTGAGCCATTTTATTAATGTATTGGGAAAGAGTACAATCGAGGTGCTATAAAGTTTGTAGATGGGCCTAGTCAAGGAAGACTTCAAGAACAACTCAACCCCAAGAAAAACTTTGGCTGAAAGCACTGTTGCACGGCTTAGTCTCTGCGCTCCCTAGCCCATAAATGTTGTTGTTGGATGACTTCAGACTGTTGCTTGGGCTACTTCCTCTACTTGGAAAATTCTAATCTTTTAACCCCAGACTCTACTCACCAAACCCACAAAAACCTGTAAGGAATTGGCTAGATGTTTACCCCACAATTTTGGCCCAATTTCCTCTCATTGCTCTAGTTGTTGGCGGTGTTAGGATCTCTATTTGAAGCCTCAAATCTGCCCAAAATATTATGCTAAATTAATCTTGGCTTCTCCTCAATCAACCCCAAAAAACCTAGAAAGGGTTTGGCCAAAGCTTGATTTCGAAATATAGCCCTCTTGAGCTTAGCTCATTACGCTATTGGTTAAATCGAACCTCTGGCTGAATCCATTGGAAAATGCCTATGGAGCGCTATGAAAATCCCTAGTATGAGGTGGCTAATCTCCCCTCCATATTTTCTATTGAAACTCTGCTACTCTCCATACTCCCGACACCCACACCGAACTGAACTACACAATCACTGTGTAGCCTACTCTACCTTTACGTAGTCTTGAAGGCGATACGCTCTTCTTGTTGCTACTGTTGTGTATTTCCCCTAGAAAAGTGAAAAAAACCTCTCCTGAGTGGGCACTCAAAGTCCCCAAAGGTAGAGGTTGAGATCTCTGCTTGAAGATCTCATGTGCTAAACAACACTGGAGACTTGGTTGTCCGGCTCAAGCATGATTCAGTCAAAATGAAAAAGAGTAATAAGATGAATGAATGACTCCCAAATGAGCCCTCCCTTCTTCCTTTTATCCATTGAGGCCCCATGTATGCCTTGCATCCTACCTTGGCCTGAGTTGCCTCTTCTTGGCTAATCGCGTGCTGCCTTCCTTTAGCCAATCCCACGTTATCCTTTTCGTGCCTCTTCTATGCTACCACCTAAGGTGAATTCGACCCCACCACTACATCCACAATTTTCCCTTAGGGAATTTAAGAAAAGACTTTATTTTGATTAATTATTAGTTATGGATCCCCTACCCACTTTATTTTCGCCCAACATTAGGAAATGCCAACACAAATCAAAATTAATATTCCAATTAGCTGACTACTAATTTGGAATATTGCAGTCCTCCACGCAAAAAATTATTTTTCCTCAAGCAATTCCTGGGTTACTGCAAAATTTTCCAGGGTCCTAGATGCACCACTGAATCATCCATGATCTCTGCATCACCCTAATATGAAGAGATCCCTCAATACTATGATCCCAAGCCATCCTGTCCAACATAAATATCCCCCTGCTCCACTCACCATCCTGCCAGGCATAAGTAACAGAAGCCCTTTGCACACCATCAGTGAGTAGGGAATCATGATGATATGGAACTATGCCCCGCTCCTCATGAATTTTCCCAAGAAAGTAATTCACCGCATGCACTCCAAGAGTAGACCCTCGAAGATACCACCTAATCCCTACAGATATAGTGTCTTTCTCACATGAGCTTCTTCGTATATCATGTTGTTGGCCCACTTACTAGGTTATTGAGGTTCCCCACGCCATCGAGAAATTACTAAAGACCAATGGAAGATCTGCATGATCTCTCCCTATGGTAGCCATCTCATCCTTAAGGGGTGTTGAGCTATAAAGAGTGGTGATGATCAGGCCCCCTGTCTAACTCATAGTGGTGCCACCGTGCTGATGCTACGCTACTCGGATTATGGCATACTCCCCACCGTGAGTAGATCGTATCCTCCTCTCTTGAGGCCTAGCGGCGGAAGGTTGGCGAGAGCCAAGTTCATCCTACCCAGGCATCACCTTGATGCCAATATCTACCCCTCCACATATAACTCTGATCCCATGCAGAAACATATAAATTCTACCTCGCCATCCAATGGAAGTCTCTAAGTGCCAACCCAATAATTAGCTAGATCACTCTCTGTCTCAACTCCGACCATCACAAGTTAGAATGGCCTATCAATTAGCTGAATCTTTGCCTCCCATAGTCAGACCTGCTACACCATAGCTCTCACAATTGTAGGAATCCTCTCAATTATGTGCTGATACATTGTTTTGAGCCCAGACACATACTAGGATGCTACCTCGGTTGTACCCAGTATCCTCTGCTCATGCATGGTCTTGATATGTGCTGAGAAAAGAGTGACGCATGACTACCTTGTGATCCACTTCCCAGGCATAGGCTCAGTGATGAATAATATGCCACCCCTGCATATGACCATCTCATCCCCCAACCTGTGGTTGTTAACTAGTACACCGACCCAATGCTAATACTAAGAAGATCTCTCCCCTAGTGTGCTGAGTGTCATCCAAATATCTTGGGTGAGCCTCGCATACCCCACTGCTCTTGCCCAGAGTGCCAAAGGACAACAAAATAATCGATTGTGCCCATGAGTGATGTAGAGGAGGGTCAGACATGTGAGTCCCCATGGATACCGTCAATCATCGCTTATTTGTCTCCTCGTTGATCCTGGGTGAACGATCACAAAAGGTATGTCTGATGTCTTTTTCCATAAATATTCTTGGAGGAAATACTCTAAGACCCAGTTGTACAACACCATACACCCTCGCATACCACCGATCATCACTGTACTCCTTGACATGCCACTGCACACTGCGGCATATCCCTGTACATCGTTGGATACCCCCTATTACTGTTGTACCACCACATACTGTCTCGTGCCTTGTCTGTGTCAAGGCACCAGTCACTCCTTGCCTGTATTCAATGTGATGTAAGGCACTCCTACTCCACAAAGTAGGCCCACACACTATAGTCCACCACCATGCACCCATGTCCACCGGTAGTCCACTGCTCAATGCTAGATGCTCCCACACATCATTGGATGCGATGGCCGAGAGTTATGTCTCTACATGTCAGACCAATGCTCTGCTCTGCTGCGACCTATGTGCCCTGTGCAAAGGTGAAGAATCCCTGGCTCCATACAAGGCATTGTCTGGTGGCTTGCCAATGCCACCTCCTCCGACAAGCTCCTGCCAAAGTATGTTGATCACCGCGTGACCCTGCATACAAATGTCATACCAAGACAACCAAAGGAATCTACCCATAAATTGATTGTCCACTGGAGCTGAACAAATCTCCCCTAGAAAATGTGCATGCTCAACTGATAGGCCAAGTGTACCCTCTAAGACATAGTCAACTGGCCTACCTAGGAAATGATAGTTAGTCCCACCTGGATCCCAATGTCAGTCTGGGGTTCCTGTATTCCCAGTGCCTTGAAACTATTGCTGAAGTACACTCGGGTCCACTACCATCTTCATAACCCACTCCACCAAGTACAAACTCAAAATATCCCGCCATACAATCTCAACATCTGGATGTTGTACCCTGTGCAACTCCGATCATCTTATCCCACTATCCAGGTCAATATATGAAATCTGACTAGGTGGCTCCTTCTCTCTCTTTCCAATGGGAAGAGGTGACCAAGAATTGCTGCAAGCCCCTTCTATGTATGCCTAAAGGGAGCCGCTCTCACACTCCAATGTGCCCTCTAGTTGTACCATTAGGGAATCCAACCATTCCCCAATGTTGGCCAACTTGGTTGTTGACTCCATAGTAACCACTCTCATGCCCTCCAATTCCTCGTTCTGCAACAAAATAGCCTCTCGTACTGATGTGGCCTTCCCTTTCAAAGCTAGAAGGACAACGTGAAGCTCATAACACTATTGTGTGTGACCATCATCCAATACCTTTGTATCTCCTAGCACCTCAACAAAGGCTATCCCAAAGAATGGTTGCACACCCTCCTCCTTAGACACTCCAACATGAAATACATGCTCACTAATCAGTTGCATGTCATTGTCATCCGAAAATTTTATCATAGACCCGGAGGACTCTCTACCTATTGGCTCGTCAACAATGGTGGAGCTATCTCCTAACACCTCATCAACCTGTGATGTGTTGCTATCATTAGAGAACTCGGTCACAACACCGGACACCCCACCAATGGATACGTCAACAATGGGTGGTCTCTCATCAACAAGTGTATGCTCAATTGTCTCCTTGCAAACCATGGCCCCTTCAAATACTATTTTGTCTTCTTCCTTAATCCTACTCACCATCCTTGCATAATTCCATAGAACTCCCCCTGATTTGTGCATGTCTCTTAGCTCACAGAACTCCCAAAAAGAGAGGGACACTTGAATGTCATGTCCCAATGATTGGTATGCCTACCAATTTGCTGTCAATAGCACCACATCATTTGCAATAATGTCTTTCCATCTTGATGTATTATCCACCATTCTAGGCATAACATATTTTTTGTATAATTGAGAATGGTCTTGAATCCCAATTGTTGCATGAATCAGTTTATTCCCCACATTAACCATCATTTTTTGCACCGTAATAACCTCATTCAAGGTTAATGCCATGGCGTATGAGTTTAACATTTCTTGGGATTCCATGATTTGTTAGTTTTTTATTCTGGTCTTGTCATAGAATGAGGGTTTCCCACAGGGTGAGCCAAGATTATGCTCTGGTACCACTGTAATATCCAAAATGGGGATTAACAGTAATAAAAGTGCAAATAGAAAAGAAAAAAATAAAAAACCATTACAATTCTCAAACTGGAGCTAAAATCACTATTGAGCCATTTTACTAATTTATTTGGAAAGAGTACAATTGAGGTGCTGGAAAGTTTCCACTTGGGCCTACTCAAGGCAGGCTTGAAGAACAAATCAAACCCAAGAAATTACTTTGGCTGAAAGTTATATTGCATGGCTAGCTCAGAAATGTTTTTGTTGGCTAACTTCAGACTGCTGGTTGGGTTGCTTCCTCTACTCGGAAAATTCTGGGCTTTTAACCCCAGACTCTACTCACCAAACCCACAAAATCCCATGAAGGAATTGGTTAGATGTTGACCTCGGAATTTTGGCCCAATTTCCTCTCGCTCCTCTAGTTGTTGGTTGCATTAGGATGTTTTTTTGAAGCCTCAAACCTTCCCATAAAATTTCTGTCAATTTAATCTTGGCTTCTCCTCAATAAACCCAGAAAAAACTAGAAAGGGTTCGCCCAAATCTTGACTTCAGAATCTGGTCCTCTTGGGCTTGGCTCACTATGTTGTTGGTTAAATCTAAAGTTTGGATGAATCTGCTAGAAAATGCCTCTGGAAAGCTACCAAAATCCCTGGTAGGAGGTGGCTAATCTCCCCTTCAAATCTCCCGCTAAAACTCTGCTACTCTCCACACTCTCGAGACCTACACCGAACTAAACTATGCAATCAATGTGTAGCCTACTATACATTTGCACATTCTTGAAGGGGCTACACTCTTCTTATTACTACTGCTGTGTAATTCCCCCCACCAAAATGTAGAACTCCTCCCCTAAGCAGGCACTCGAAGTCCCTCAAGGTAGATTTTGAGATCTCTGCTTTAAGATCTCCTGTGCTAAACAACACTACAGACATGGCTATCTGGATCAAGCGTGCTTCAGTCGAAATGACCAAGAGTAATAAGATGAATGAATGAAAGCTCAATGAGCATTCCCTTCTTTTGTTTATGCATTATGGCCCAACATATCCCTTGGGTCCATTTTTGGCCTTCATTTCCTCTCCTTGAACAATCACATGCTACCTTCCTCTAGGAAATCCCACACTGCCATCTGCATGCCTCTTTTATGCTGCCACCTAAGGCCAATTCAACCCCACCACTAGAACTGCAATTTTCCCTTAGGGATTTTAGGAAACAATTTTATTTAGCTTAATTTCCGCCCAAAATTAGGAAATTCCAAAATAAATCAAAATTAACATTCCAATTAGCTGACTGCTAATTTGGAATATTACAAAATCCCATAATCAGGGAGATTGTCTTCACTTGTGATCTCCCATTTGATGAATTTCTGAAGTATAGGACAAAAGGAAAAGGTTTTAGTAAACCTACAAGTTGGACTGCTACCACCATCATTGTCTCATTGACTTTTTCCTCTTGAGAGTCTTTTATGACCCCATATACCCATTTTCTTTGGGAGGCACTGATGCCACCTTACAACCACCATAAAAATCCAATAGGAAACCATTTTTTATTTATTTATTTTATTTTTTTCCTGTACAAGTCTCAAAATTTCAGTAGTCTATCACACTTCACATATGTCCTAGAGAGTCTAGTAATGTCTTTGGATTTCTAAACTAGACTTAAAATTGTTTTAATAAATATGCATATTACATCCATATACCCAATGTGTGGGATTCCTTCATCATAGCTACCCTAGTGCCATGGCATGTGGCTTGGAGCATTCCCTTTGCCCCCACTCTATTCCATCATAATTTCACACGACACTTGCCATTTGATGGATGTAGCATGGACCTATCACCCCCTTAGGGGTTTAAATGACCTAATAGGGTCATTTATTAACCTCTCTTGTTGAGCTTGTTAACACTTGTACATTTTAAAACCCATTTGGAAGGGCATTACACTATGAAGTGCCCACTTTTTCCCCTGGTTAGTAAGATTATTTACATAGTTACACTAATGAATTTTTGTACTAGAAGGTGAGGAGGACTAATATACTATCTTTGTCAATTCAATGGAAGAAAGAAAATCCCGATCCATTTTACTCTAATCAGCTTTTGAGCCATGCAAAGCAGGTCATTTTCTTTGTCCTATATAACTGAAAAATAAGTACATTAGTGTAGACATTGTTCCATAATCTTTTCCTTAGGCATACACTAGGTGTAGAATTTTATATTCCTATATACAAAGGAAAAAATTGGGTGTTAAGATTACAATTTAAGTGTTGGACGAGTAATATCATTTCAGCGAGAGAAGGAGAAAATTTGCTCGTTGTAGAATGACAAAGTTGACACAAGTTGTAAAGTGTATAGGACTGGATACCATAGAGATAGGTAATTCAAAACTACACATATATAGATAAATGGTTGCAAATAGAGGTAAGGGAATGTTAGAACTGCAAACAAATGTTACCACAAAGAGGTGATGCAATGGAGAATGATCAACATGGAATGCTAGACCTAACAAGGGATATATGATAGGCCCTATACGATGCTCAAGGCAATGGTAACCTCTACAAAGTCATATGAAATGGCCACTGATACAAATTCCTGGCTCCAATACCACTATTGGGCTCACGATAATGCAAGAGATATTTAGGATAAACATGAGATTGCATAATATTAACCATATATACATATAAAGACAAGTACATGACATTTGGATTATCCTTCCAAGGTCCCTTGGGATTGAGTCAAAGTGATGGTTCATGTTACTCCACAACAACCCTAATGGATTATGTGTCCAACAAATATAAATAAATAAATAAACAAACCAAATAAAAGATAATTAACTACATATGTACATAATCCAACATGAATTCAATAAATCATTGAATTTTGATCTCTGTTTTATCTCTTGAAAGTTGCTAGTTGTAGGAACATTCAATTGTTGCCCATGATGGGAAATTTATCTTTAGAGGTAAGAAGTATGAAGGATGAATTTCCCATGATAAATATTAATCTAATGGCTATTTCCCATCTTGTTGAATAAATTTCATGTGGTTTTAAGCAACTGGATTTCCTCCACATATACAAAGAACACAACATGATTGTGTATATATTACGAAAGGAGGGTTTACTTCTCCCCAATGAATTCATACTAGTTGAATTCTTACAAGAGTGGTACAAATTTGATACATTTGATAGTCTAGATGTTCCTCTAATGTCTTGACATTGATTCTTCTCAAACAATGAATACAATTTTTTGCAGTTCATCTCTAAAATAAGATTTTATTCATTGTTTTATGTACATATAATTTCTTTTTAAAAGTTTTTATCACATTGGTAATCCAAAAAATCAATTGCAATATTAACACCCAATTTTTCCCTTTGTATCTAGGAATCTCAAAGTCTACACCTAGTGTATTCCTAAGGAAAAGATGGAACAAAGTCTACACTAATGTACTTTCCTTGTCAATTCTATGGAACAAAGAAAATTATCTACCTTGCATGGCTCACAAGATGGATTATAGTAAGTTGGATCAGAGTATTCTATGGAACAAAAAAAATTACCTGCTTTGCATGAATCAGAAGCTAATTAGAGTAAGTTGGTTATTTAGTTTCCTTGCAACAATTTTTTCCTTGCGTTGAGAATGCATACACCAATAGAGACCCTAGTAGCAAGTGTATTTATGACCATAATGATGAAGCTCACTTGTTTAATTTGGACTCATCTCAAATTTTTCACAACTCAGAAAATGAGCTATTTTAACTTGTGTGTGAGCTGAACATGCTTCCTGTGAGTCTAACTCATTAGCAGTAAATTTCACTTGCAAGCACTTGTTACTAGTTAGCCTAAATGCTAACTGGCAAGTAAGTGGAAAGTATTTTTTTTTTCAGTGAGATTGATGCATGAGTCCGATGACTACATGTTTGGTTCATGCCATTATAAAAATTAAATAGAAAATACCCATTCTTCTCATATTTTTGGTAGGATCTTCTGCAGGTTGTCTTTCATGTTTTATTTCCAGTGACTTATAAACCTATGAAAGAGGAGTAGAGAAAGAATTTTTTTTAAGAAAAAAGAAATAAAAAAGGTGGCATATTCACAATTTACACAAGATTTAAAATGGAAACCTAGAATGGAAAGACCAGCTAAACAGACAAGACACTGGATTAGCTAGGAAAAGTACCTACCTAGAAGGAGCACTAGACACTTGGAGGAGGAAATTTGATCTCTGGAGTTTGGGACTATGCGATATGATCTACACGGTGTATGAATGAACCCTTGGTTGGTCTATCATGCACAAGCACACATGGAGGTAACTTGCTCTTGATTTGTTAGACCTCAACTCCAGGATTAAGTGGCTTTATTCTTTGGAGCACTTGAGATCTCGTGACAACATGTTTCTTCTATGGCTTGTGACCTTGTGACAACATATCTGAATTCTTCTATGGATTATGACCTTGTCACAACATATCCGAGTTCTTCTATGGCTTGAGCGAAGTTTGTGGAACATATTTGACTTCATTTGTGGCTTGATCCAAGTTTAGTGGTGAATAGAGTGAAGTGTTGTGTCTTGATCTAGGTTTGCAGTTTATATATCAGAGATCAGTGAATATTATATCGAAGTCCTATGACATTTGATCAAAGTTTGTAGCATAGATCCAAATCTCTGATCTTGTTCTAATTTTTTCGTATTGGTCCAAGATCTGTACCATATATCCAAGGTATGTTAAGGAGGTTTGAAACCTATATTTATCTCTGATCTGAATTGTTATGATCATATCAGTCCAATATCTATTCTTTGTTTGAAGTCCGATGTTGTGTAACCAACTCCAAAAATAGAAGAAAAGAGATATCAACGCCTGAGAAATGAGCCACTTTGAGGGGGCAACCTCCAATACATTACATAAATGAAAAAATTTTGGATGATACAATTTACAAAACCTCCTTTCTATATATAGGAGTCCATGTGGCCATAACGTAATCCTAGTGGGCCACAATGTAATCCTAGCCGACCTAACAATAATAATTTAAGGGCACAATAATAACAATAAAGGGGTTACAATAATAACAATAAGGGACTATACTGGTAATACAGGGACCTAACATGCCCGTCTCCTTCAAAAAGTGTTCTCCTCAATGCTTGAGTAGCTCTGGGTGCTTCTGTATAAACTTCTCATCCTCCCATGTAGAATATTTAGTGGGTAAGTTCTTCCACTTGATGAGATACTCTGAAATTTATCGATTCTGTAGCTATTGAGTTCTTGTTTCCGTGACCACTTCAGGTTCCAATATGACTTTTCCTTCGTCATCAAGTTCTGGAAATATTGTTTGAACTGAAAGATTTTCACCTATAACATTTTTTAAGCATGAAACATGGAAAACTGGATGCACTCATGAAGAAGAAGGAAGCTCTAATTTGTATGCCATAGTACCAATATTTTTCAACACCTTGTAAGGACCATAGTAATTTGGCGATAATTTATACCAAAGATAATAAGCTTTGATACCAAATGTTGTGTAACCAGCTCCAAAAATAGAAGAAAAGAGATATCAACGCCTTAGAAATGAGCCACTTCGATGGGGCAACCTCCAATACATTACATAAATGAACAATTTTTGGATGATACAATTTACAAAACCTCCAAGTTCTATATATAGGATTCCATGTGGCCATAATGTAATCCTAGTGGGCCACAATGTAATCTTAGCCGACCTAACAATAATAATTTAAGGGCACAATAATAACAAAATGGAGGTTACAAGGGTATAATAATAACAATAAAGGGGTTACACTAATAACAATAAGGGAATATACTGGTAATATAGGGACCTAACATCCAAATTTAAGAAAAGGTGTATTCAATATTGTTTCCTTATGGCATGATGAGAAGATCAACCTTTCCTTGGTGATATTTGATGGACATTCAGTTGTGAATACTTAGCACTTGTGGAAGCCTTCATGGGTTGTAAAGTGCTTGTCTTGATGTATTGTTGAAGAACCAATTCAAATGCATAAATAATAATGTACTCTACTTTAAAATTTGCATATTCATGATATGTTTTTGTATGAGAAATTTTGCAACCACAAACAAGACAACTAGATCATTCTTTGGCACCACCTACACATGACAATGATCCAAACAGTAACATCTTCAATGTTGGATGGATAAAAATGTCATGGCCATTCAAACATTTTCCTCACCATGTTTCTCTCAAGAGAAAATCACCTTTCCTTAGCAGCCATTCCTGAGCCTGATGCCATCTCCAGTACCTAAGATTTTGTACTACAATTCCCATACACATTGCTATGAACCCCACCCCTACTAACCACTTCTCTCGAAAATTATGAAACCTTTCCATCTAAGTAGTAGTGACCCAAAGGTTGAATAATGGTGTTCTTTGCCTCTTGAACAGATTGACAAATTGAATGCTCTTCAATACTTGGAATCTCAAGAATCAAATGCACTTCCATCTAGTCAAGTGGAAGAAAAGAGTAATACTATCACACCTACAAGTTGATGGTCATCCTATACTAACTGATTTCTACAAAATTTTGGCTAGAAGCATGGTATATAGACCAATGGAAGAAACATCTAAGGTCACACTTCAGGTCATGGGTCAAAGGGGGAGATAACTGGAGCATGTCTCTTTAAGAAGAACATTTAATGGAATTCAGGGCTTAGGTCACCACTTGCAAACACTGAAATCCACAAGCTTACTTTATCTAAGTTTGTAGGGAATTTTAGTTACAGAATGAGATGTACAAAGGCCGAGAGCACCTAAGATGAAGGTCATACTCCTGATGGAGTTCATCATTAATATGCTGATAATATATTCCTGAGGGAGGGCTGATATTTCAGGGGCAATTTTTCTCAGATTTGGCACCATATATCACTGTCTTCAAGAGGAAATATTGGAGATAAATCATCATATTATGAAGCTAGGAAAATATGTATGTTTCCTACAGAAATTCGAGGCCAAATTCTATTTACTAAGTAGCATGATTAAAGGGTTCATAATTTCTGAAGGAGGCTAACATTTTGTACCTTCTTTTTGAGTTTATACCAGTCTATACCAGTGAGCCATGATTGGTCAAAAGATGTCACCAAGTGAACCTACAGTTTCCTTGATCTTCCTATATTGTAATAGCTCTTTGAACTAAGCAATAAAATTAATGATTTCCTCTTATTTCCTCTTTCTATAGCATTTCCCTTACTGTGCACACCAAATGTTTAATGAAATTATTGCACTCTAATTGTTTGTAAAAAAATGTCAAAGAATGTTTGTTTAGGAAGGAAAATTTTTCGTAATTTAGAATTGGTACATCACAGATCAACTAAAAAAATCATGTTTGTATAGTCATAGACACATTTTCATATAATCCTATTTTCAAATACAAAATATGTGTCTATAACTCATTTAACTCCCTAGGTCATATTAAATTTGTGTCTTTGTAGGCCGTTGACATCTACACCAGCACATAACTAATGGTTAGACACCAATGCAACAACTGTACACAGACAATGCCATTTCTCATTTAGCTGGGCCACATATCGCACAAAATTGGAATGGACGTGGTAATCATTTTCCACTAGTAGTAAATGCTATAAATACCATATAATAGTCATGGCTAGCATATGGTTAGTAATAGCTACCCTGTTTCAGATCTCAACAATCAATTCAAAAATTTTGGGACAATTAAAATGACACACACATGGCCTTTGCTTGTTTCTCAAAGGGATGTGAAGGAGTTTGAAATTTATGACCTAGGGGTGTGGGCTTGTTTTGATAGATTCAACCAAAGGGGAAGGTGTAGAGCAAGGAATATATAGTTCTTTTCTGAGGATGTGATGATCAATTGCAAACTTTGAATAAGTCAAGGAAGAAATTTTGTTGCTGAATTAATGATAATGTGAATTGGAAATAAGTAAAGACATTCGAACTGGTTGGAAGTTCCAAAGTCTTAGTAGATTAGTTTAATGGGAGGATTGAACTCAGAAATCTCCATTTAGAATCATGGCAGACAAATATTTGTCAACTACACTTATAGAGAGAAGAATGTTATAGCATAAATGCTCTCAATTCCTGGATGATGGATTTTGCTCTTATTCATAGTGATATTTTAATTCCTAAATTTGCGTTTAATATTTTTTATTCTACCAATCCATTAAAATGATAGAGGTTATTATGTGAGTTTTAATGTAAACAATGACTCTAAGTGTTAACAAATGTGCTGCGTAATATCCATGACATTATAATTTTTTATTTCTGTTGGAATAACACAAAGATTAAGGCCATTCGAACTTTAGTTATATTTTGAATTCCAGATATGTAATTACATTCAAACATCGAATGAAGAATGTATGTGATACACACTACCAAAGGAGAATACATCTATGTCGAATATGTTATTTACATTACTCGGTTCTCTCTCAGGGCATAAATAAATTGATAATCACATGAAACTTAACTCTTTGACATTGTAAATAAGAAGACTAAATACCCAGATTAAGGCACACATACAAGGAAAGAATGGCCGTAGAAATGTGAAAAGAGCTATAAATGGGAAAGGGGCCATTTTTAGATAAAGGAGCATATCGTTTGGGCATCCGCATGAATATCCTTCATCACAAATTTTTCATTACACCAAATGGTAGCAATTCTAACGTCTTGATTTGAAAAAATCAACAGACCTAATTTAGAGAAGGAAAACCCGAGTTAATAAGTTAACCAAATTTATAAATTCCACTACAAAAAAAAGGTTAGAAATACTACACCAAATATTCTACAATTTGATAGCTAATAAATAATTTATAACATCACTTCTGCAACTACATTGTCTAGACTCTGTTCTAGAAATTTAAATCGTAAAACATGCTACCTCATTAGTGTTGGGTCATAAAAAGGTATCTTTTAAACACCTAATTATCCTACATTAATTATCAATCTGGGAGCAACTTTTTATTTCAAGAGTGTACTCTGTCTGAGGCTGCAATTAACTAAGAGTAATGCTATCAAGATGTAGTACAAAATTTTAAATACAAGAGTAAACAGATGCTTGTAAAGAAATCTAATTACAGTAACATAAATGGAAATGCTCTAAAATCTTAACTACATCAATCTGCAAACCATCGATCGGGGATACAGTAGTAGTAACTACTTCCCTTAGAAATCGATGCAACTTAAATGACACGAAAGCAACATAACCAATCTAGGAACTTGGAAGAAGTAACCAGTGTCCTCTACAGTTGGTGGTCTTGTTCTTAAATCAATAAAAAGTGAAATCAAACCTAGAATACTTGCTGATGAAAATAACTGAAAGGAACTTCAAAGGCTAGAAAGGAACAATAGCTTGTAATTCCTACACATACATAGCAACTGTAACCAATCTATCTGCTAATATAAAGCTATGAATCATAAATGAACAATAAACAGAAATGGAACAAAAACATGAGTTGAACAACAGTTATAAACTTAACGCAATCAAGCAACTAATCTCAGTACTCCAATCCTATCAACAACAAATACTACAAAATAGTCAATTATAACGAATCATAAACCAATAGAACAACAACTAGAATTGAATATAGAACAGCAAAGCTTTATAAAGATAGCAAGGTAAATAATTAGAGAATACACTTCTTGCAAATGATAAAACAATAGTGCAGTTCGTTAATGCTTCACAATGAATCTGTATTCAATCCAAGAGCAATCAATCAATTCTACAATCGTAATAAACTTAAACATGACTTCACACAACAATAAGAAAAGATTATAAATACAAATAGCAGGGTAATTCCACCAGATCCGGGTCCTTAGCACCAGTGAAACACTGCTGGGCTACTTCAGAACTTGAGAGATGAAATGAAATGAGTCTTTGATATTAAACGAGCATAAAGTATTACAGCGACTGCTCTCTTAAAGCCGAGAGTCAATAAAACACAGCATTATAGAGGAAATGTTTTGAATACAAAAATTTCCGACCCCTTAATCACTAAAGGCATTGCCTTTATATATTAGAACCTGACAGACAAGACGAAGAATAAGATTAGGCTTGAACAACGATCCCTCAGGATCGAAGGATCCTGAGGGATTCGCTTCTCTTCATTTAGCTATCATATGGTTTACTTTGACCGAAGCCGGGTTGTCCCCTTCCCTTTCTTAGCAATGCGTTCAGATTTCCTTGTCCTAGGCAAGATTTGGTTTAACGCTGGAGGATCAACAGTTGCATTCATCTCAGCTTCGCCTTTGGTACAGGTGTCCACTTCGTCCAATTCCTGTTTTTGCTAAAAAAAAGAAATATTTTGTCATCTTTTTATAATAAACATAAACCTTTCCAATTATACCATAGTTCTTATAAGAAATTACCTTTCTAAGGTAAAAAGGATTATGTCTATAGTAAAATAATGAGAAAATACACAATGATTTCATACCTTTTCCACTGCCCAACATACCCCCTTACTTAATATTTTTCATGTCCTCATGAAAACTATAGTTCACATGGAGAGAAGTTAAAGAATAAACCGGATAAGGTTTGTCATCAAAAGGCCTAAAACCATGCAGTGCATCTAATGCTTCAAAAACATGCTCTGTATGTCATTCGCGGAGTTCGTAAATGGCTTTGTAGTCTGAAGCAAGATACCATGCAATGGGGCTTCGAAACCTACACCCTAGCCAGAATGGTCCTTATTTTAAAATGAGATTACTATGGGAAACCAAGTGGTCTGCAGCTAGCCCAAAGTTTTTATAATTAAATGGTATTCTATTTTTCACATTCTGATCGGAAATTCTCCATCAGACCTTAGCTGCTATGTAAGCCTGGTTTCTAATAGATAGGAAATAATCTGTGCCATTCAAGATAATCGATTTATGGACAGGCCCCAATGCTTGGATAGCACCTTCCTTTGTCATCAATCTTTTCTGCCTAGCCCAAAATTGAAATGGGTCCTGAGGTTCACTCCTAACCCACAAATCTAATTCATTTTCCTGCCTTTGAAAAGAATTATAGGATTTAAGCCATTTTAACTGATTAACAACAAAGGAAATGAACGCCTGGTGTTGGAAATCTCCCACAAAAGGGCTATGGTTTGACTCAAAATCATTTTCAAGTATTAGGTTATGCAAATAAAACTCACACAAAAGGCACTATACCTTTACCCCATAGAGTTTGCAGCATGATACAAAGTCATCTATAGTTTTTAACTCTATAGATTTCCTGGCCCTAACTGCCTTAACATTTAGCTGTAAATATCTTTCTAATAAAAATAAAGCATAGTTTTTGGTAGGGCATCTACAGGCTAAGACATCAGTGTACAATGAGCAGAGAGTGTCCATTCATTTGTAGGCTAATTGTAATTAATTCATTACCTTGTCATCCTTTTCCTCTGCTTTTCGACACCTTTCATGAGCTTCAGCTTCTGCTTCATGGATAGTCTTCATCTACTTCTGCAACTCTTGGTATCTCTTCCTAGGGACAGTGTCTTCTTCCAACCTTTGCCTTTCTATTCGAGCCTGTGCCAACTCCTCTTAGAGTCTGGCTAGTTTAGGGTCACTAAAAGTATGTTGACTACTATCTTGCATGTATTCACTTGAAGCAGGTCCCTCTGGAACAACTTGTGTTGGAACAACTGTTTGTTGTTCCGTATCTCCATAATTAGGCTCAGGCATAGCTTCTGCAACTCAGGGGTTCCTATTAGCGGCCACTGTTCTCTTTTTTGAAGCTCGCTTGGTAGCTATGCTTCTTCTCTTGGGGGCTCGCTGTGAATTGGTCATCCTCCCATTGTCTCTTCACATTGTTAGTTCCTTCCAAACACACAGTGATTGCAATGGAACAACACAGCACAGTGAATTGCAATAATATCGTTAATTTTTTGTTATTCCCTAGAATGCAGGAATTTTGTTTACATATAGGTAAAGAAATATCAAGATTTTATCTACATGCAGACATCTGCGCCCCCCCTGAAGGATGATAGGTAATCATAGACCGTCAATTGAGAGAGGAAAGTGTGGCATAATAGTTGTACAACAGGAAAAAGCAAGCATATTTATGATACATTCAATCAAATTATAGCAATTACTGAAATCAATGCGTGTGATAAATCGTAGATAGATATAAAATCATTTTTATTGATTCAAATATAAGGATAAGGGAAAAATTAAGATAAACATAATTACAGATGCCTTTATTACCCACTTCAAACTAATATGATTGATTTATAATGATTTTCATGTATAATAGGTTCGAAATCAAAGGTTAAGGATTCATACTTTCATTTGATATTTAAATAGAGATATAGGAAAAATTGTTTAATATGACTATTGATGTGTATAAATCTGACTCCAATACCATCAGCAGAGCTCTATTGCCCACAGGTGTCCATAACCTTGACAGAGTTGCTTTATCACCCTTGGAACCATTGTCCTTTACGTATGCTGAGGAAGTTCTTGTTGAATGTCATAACGAAGGCCATTGTGCTGGCTTGGTGACAAGATAAATCACAATTCCATTCACTGGGAAGAAGTGAAAAGTGGGCAAGCCGGCTCGTGATGAGACCTCCTGTTCCAAGGAATTCTCAATTTTTTTTTTTTTTAATTGTCCATTGGACCATATCCTTGGTTTGGTGGCCATGATGGGAATGCCACTTCACTTAATTTCTTATGATCATGGTAGGATGGCTCTTGATTATACCCCCTATCCTCCATCTTCCAAATCATAAAATTATTAGTGAAACATATAAATATTTTTCTTTTTTATATAGCACTTTCCTAGTTATTCATAAAAGATGGCTCAACACTCCTTAAGAGTAGGGATGGTGGAAGAAGTCTGAACATCTCAATAGAAAAGAATGTGCCCTTATTCCTACTCCATAAGTAAAATCAAATAAATTTATACAATATGGGAAATAACCAATCATGATAAGGATAATCTATCAGATTAATTCAGTGGTAGTAAAATAGCAAAATCATTTTATTGATTATGTCCCTTTTTTATTTTTCTTATCATTACCAAACAATATTCTTAAAAATGATGATTTATTTTGATTTTTTGATTACAATAGGCTTTAATTTGTATGATTGTATATGAATAATATGTTTTCCTTTAGAAGAGTCATTAGAAATCCTCAAAAATGCTGATCTAAAACAAAAAAAATCCACTCAAAAGGTGTCATTCCTTTAAAAGGAACAGCAGAAACAATCTGCGAAACTGTTGTTCCTTCCGAAAGGAACAACTAAAAATCTGTGAAACTGTTGTTCCTTTCAAAAGGAATAGCAGAAGTGTTGTTCCTTTAGAAAGGAACATCAAAAGCTCAAAACAAACAAAATAAACAAAATTCCATGAAACAAACAACGAGACTCAAAATAAACGAAATAAACAGAGATTTGAAAAAAATGAATTCCATAAAACAAACAATCCAAATAAATGAAAAATATTTATGTACAAAAATTTTAAAAAAGGAAATGATTTATTAAATGGATTCCGAGGAAGAGTTATCCCCTTCAGCCAGAATTTTCATGGTAGAATCTTCCCATAATTGCTGGTAAAAGGATTCCCGAGTAAGTGGTTTATGATACAATTTTACTCGATGACCATTTACTTTGAAGGAATGCCCAGATCCATAAATGGTGGCTAGTGTAATAGTGCCATTTTCATGCACTTTTTGTATTTCATAGGGTCCGAGCCATCGTGTTTGGAGTTTCCCTTGGAAATCTTGAAACCTAGAATCATATAGGAGTGCCCAGTCTCCTTCGTGGAAGATATTTTCTTTGATGAGGGCGTCATGCCATTTTGCTCTCTGTTGTTGGATTAACGCTATGTGTTGAAGAGCAGAGAGCCTAATTTCATCTAACTCATTAATTTTCTGCAGTCTTTTGGCCTGGGCTTCATTTAAATCTAGACCCACCTTTTGAGTTGTTCTTAATGTATGAATTTCAAACTCTATTGGAAAGATGGGTTCTTTTCCAAATACCAATTGATATGGTGAATATCCCGTAGTGGGTCTCCATGTTGTTCGATATGCCCACAATGCTTCTAGAAATCTATAGGACCAATCACATCTGTGTGAGGCAACAATTTTTGTCAATATAGATTCAATCACTTTGTTCGTGCTCTCTACTTGGCAATTGGCTTGTGGGTGGTATGGGGTTGTAATCTTGTGCCGAATGTGGTAGTTTTGTAGTGTTTCAGCTAGTTTATTACCTACAGACTGTGGTCCTCCATCTGTGGTTATATCCCTTGGGAGGAAAATAAATTGTATTACAGAGTCCTCTGTAGCTTTTGAAAGTGCCTTTGCTTCAAACCATTTCATGACATACTCGGTTGCAATTAGAATGTATGTTTTTTGGTTTGATGGAGGGCTAATAGGGCCAACAAAATCAAGGGCCCAACATTCAAATGGTTCAATTACTAGTTGAGGGTTCAAAGGAATTTCATCAGACTGCCTAGGGAAACCTACCCTTTGACAACTATCATAGGCTTACACAAATTGTTTGGCATCTTTAAAGATGGTAGGCCAATAATAGCTTGTTCGTAAAACCTTATGGGCAGTTCTACGATATGAAAAATTCCTGCCACACTGCCCATCATGGCATGATTTCAAAATATCAAATACGTTGTCCTCCTGGATGCATCTTCTAATTTTCATATCTGCCCCTATATGAAATAGATAGCCCCCAACCCAAGAGAATCGGGTACTACTCTGTATTATCTGATTTCGTTCATTAAGGGATAGATGTTTAGGTAGTTTAAATATTGCCAAATAATTTTCTATATCATCATACCATGGGGTTATGATAGTAACAACGAACAAATGTTCAGTTGGGAAGTGGTCTTCAACTGCTTCTATGCCTGTTGGATTTGGCATTCTTGACAGAAAATTAGCTACAGGGTTCTCTTTCCTAGATCGATCTTTGATTGTAATTTCAAATTCCTGCAATAAAAGCAACCATCTTCTCACTCTTCCATTTGTAACAAGTTTATTTGCTAAGAATTTAATGGAAGAGTGATCAGTATTTAGTACCATAGGATACCCTGTTATATAATGTCTAAAATTATTTATAGCATGTACTACAACTAAAAATTCCTTCTCAGTCACAGTATAATTTAATTCAACAGGGTATAGATTTTTGCTAGTGTAATAGATTGCATATCGTTTCTTGTCTTCCTCCTACCCAAGTATTTCTCTAATTGCTGTGTCTGAGGCATCGGATGAAATTTGGAATGGAAAATTCCAATTTGGGCCCCTCAGCACTAGGGCTGTTGAAAGAAGCTTTTTCAGATCGTTGAAGGCATTGTCACATTTATCTCTCCAAATAAAATCAACATTTCCAGTTAGCGCATATAAAGGTGCAGCTATTTGAGAATAATGTTCTATAAATCTCCTATAATAACCAGAAGATCCAAGAAAGCTACGTACCTCTGTTTGTGTGGTGGGTGTGGGTATTAACAAGATTATTTGAATTTTAGCTGGGTCCACCTGAATTCCAGCTGCTGAGATATAGTGCCCTAAGATAACTCCTTCGGTCATAAGCATATGACACTTTTCATGGCTTAAACAAAGCCTAGTGTGAATACATCTTTGCAACACCTTTTCTAAATTTTCTAAGGCTGGCTCAAAGTCATCGTCATAAGGTGTGAATTCATCCATATATACTTCGAGACCTTCATTTATTAAGTCTACAAAGATGCTGAGAATGGCCCTTTGGAATGTAGCAGGGGCATTGCATAGGCCAAAGGGTAAGACTCGGTAGGCAAATGTCCCCCATGGACAGGTAAAAGTAGTTTTTCCTTGGTTTTCAGGGGCAATCTAGATTTGATTGTACCCACTGAAGCCATCGAGGAAGGAAAATAATTTCTTTCCTACCAATGTGTCTAATATCTGGTCAATGAAAGGAAGGGGAAAGTGGTCTTTTTGGGTTGCCTTGTTAAGTTCATGGTAATCTACACATATTCTACACTTTTCGTTCTTCTTCAATACCACTACTAATGGAGAGACCGACTTGCTATCAGATATTGGGTAGATGAAATTAACATCCAATAGTTTTTGTAATTCATCTTTCAAAATATATTTAAGGTGAGGGTTTAGTCTTATTTGGGTTTGGAGAATGGGTCTCACATCTTTTTCAATATAGATGTGGCGTGTACACAATTGGGGGTCAATTCCCTTCATGTCTAGATAATCCCATGCAAAGGCTGCTTTGTATTTTTGTAATAATTGGACCAACTTCTCTTCTTGTTCAGCAGTCAGATTTTTGTTAATGTTTAGAGTTTTTCCCGGCTCAATTTCTACAATATTACTATTGTACATAGAAGTAGTGGGAATTACTTGATTAGGAATGTCTTTCAAAGGATCTTCTTCTTCCTTATTATCAAATGCTACCTTGATCATGTGACATTGTAGATGGGATCTGATTTGTGGTTTATTAATAAAACTATTGATGATATCATCCTCTGTTTGATCCTTAAAATCAAGAGAATTTTCTATTGTTAGAGGTGATCTCATATTTTCCATAAGATATGATACAGGTTGTTTTCTTGTTTTGATTATTGATAGACTTGGCTGGGCTGGGGGATATAAAGCTAAAATATTGACATAATTTCCCCTTGTTATTGTCATGTTTCCTTGTCGGCATCCAATATAAGCATCAGCAACTGCCAACCAAGGTCTACCTAAGATTAACGGGTGTCCATCTAGCTGGTTCTTTGGATTGATAACTAGGAAGTCAGCAGGGTATTCCCAGGAATCCACAGATACCATTACATCTTATAGTGTAACCTCTGGTTTGACTACCAATCGGCCGGCCAATTCCAATAAGGTTGTTGTTGGTTCTAGCGATGTAATGCCAAGTTTTTGACAAGTGATGGTGGTTAAAATATTGATTGCTGCTCCCAAATCAACTAAGGCATTTGGAAATGATTGCCCATGGATTTTCACTGTCACTATGGGATTTCCTGGGTCTTCATATTTTATAGGTGTTTCCATTCTTGATAATAAGTCAGATAAATTACTGACTATTTGGACAGTTGGATTGGTGGTTGTTCTCCTCTTTGGCTTCTTTATGCATAATTCCTTAATGGTTTTTTCATATATAGGAATGTCTTGGATAGCTTGGAGGAGAGGGATTTTTATACAAATTTTTTTTAATTCTCCCAGAAGATCAAAATTAGGATGTTTTAACGGGCGCGATATGATTAATCGTTCTGGGAATGGTGGAGAGGAGGTTGTTACTTGTTGTTGATTTTGTTGTTGAACCTCCTTCTCTTTTTGTAACGTTTGTTCTACAGGTAACAGATCTTCAATATGGACATTATTGTTTCTCTTTGTTTCTACTGTGCACCCAGACCTTAATTGAAGGTCATTACACTCCCTTAGTTCAGTTTCTAATTTTGGGGGTTCCATTATTTGGACAGACTAAAAAACCCTATTGTTTGGGTTTGGGTTAGGCTTGGCTAGGAGTTATGGTCTTAAGTTGGTCTGGGGGTTTGTATAGGGAGTTGGAAGTGTAGGTTGAGAGAGAGGAATTGTTCCAGCTGGTTGATTTGTAGGTCTTTGCCAGTTTGACTACCAGGCCTGATTCTGCGAAGTAGAGGGGGACCATTGTGTTGGATAGTTATTATTTTGCCAAAATGGTGGGTAGAAAGGAAAACTAGGCCAATTACTTTGATTTGTTTGATTTGGCCAAGATGTTGTAGGGAATGGCTGTTGTGACCAATTGGGGAAAGGTGGTTGATTTTTCCACATTCCACTATATTTCTGAGCATTGTATTGAGGAGGCTGAAAAGAATAAAATGGATCAGTTGGCATACCTGATTGTCGTGGCTGCCATTATCGATGCTGATTAAGTAGACATACCACTTTTGATTCTTCTTCTGCCTCCTTATAAACTGCTTTTAGGCCAGGAAGCGAGGGACATCCTTCTATAGGGTGATCTTTCGTGCAAATGGCGCAAAATTTGATTACATCCAATGGGCATTCTTTGTGGCTATGTTTCTTCCTGCATCTAAGAAATAATATCACCAAATGTTTCTCTGCTTATGCTTGCTTTTGTTTGGCTTGCATAATATCAAACTACGTTGTTAGATTCCCAATTATATCTGTCTTAAAATCTTCTAGCAGATTTCCAATTTCTGCACGAGTCACACCTTCATTAGAGGTCTTGTTGTCTCTTGTAATCATATCACATTCTGCTGATTTTAAACTTGTGCTGCCCCTCGAACTCTTGATACACAAATCAATGATGTTAGCATAAATTTCCCAATATATATCACCTTTTCCCATAAAATTCAATGTTTCAACCCACTGATCTTTCATTCCCCTAATTAATGTAGTTTTCAACACATTATCAAGTAAGGGTAATGATGTATAAGGGGATATCTGAATATTGTATTGAAACAGTTCCACATATTCTTCCAAGGTTTCATTTGGTTTTGCTGTCATTTAGAATATTTCATCTTTTAGTTCCCGAGACCTACAATAATCTTGATACTTCTTTAAAAAAACAGCTTTCATCTGATCCCAATCAGTTATGACACCCCCACCTAATCCCATAAACCATCGTAAGGCTGCCCCTTTTAATGTATAAGGAAATAGTTTTAGTTTTTGGGGATTGGTGGTATAATCATATCCCCTACATAACACATCAAATTCAAACAAAAATGCATCTGGATCTTTTGATGTTAAGCCATGAAATTTGGGAATATGTTGAAGGGGAATGGCCTTCGTAGGTGCATTGACTGCAGTATATACTATGGGATATTGCAACGTAGAGGTTTGCTGAGGTGTCTGCTAGTTCTGATTTTGGTTCTGGGCCATTTGGTAGAAGATGTGCCAATATCCTTCTGGGATCTCAAAGGAATTTCTAGGCTGACTAGCAAGAGCAAGAATGGCTTTGACAACACTTCCCTTATCTGGAGTAATAAGTATTCCTTGTTGACCTACTATTCGCAGTGTTTCCAGACCTTGGTTTTGAATGAGTTTAACAACATTTCCTTTATCCGGACTGCTTACTGTTTGGACTATTTCAATAGGATATTTTGGTTCTTTTGTTTCTCCTGTTTCCCCTTCTCCTTCACGAAGATTACTAGAGTTCCATTCTTGAGGGGAAATTATGCAGGGATTCTCAATTTCTTGGGAATCTTGCTCAATTCCCTCTGTTTGACTGTGTATCTCAACAATGGCTTCATATGGTGACTCTGTGGCCTGAAGGGAACTAGTAGGATATCTAGAGATAGCTTTTCTAGGTCCTACTGATGGCTGAGATTCAGTCCTTTTAAGGATTTTGGCAATAAAAGTTGTTTTCCCAAGGGTCATCGGTCCCTTAGGTTTTTCAATTTTAGGAGGAATTTTGTTTTTCTTAGCTGGTCTATTCATTCAAGAAAACAAGCCTTCATTCCTACCTAAAGAAAGAAGCTTACCTACTTCTGCTATGAAGCGGGCTGTGAGCAAGTGTGTTTCTTGCCTAGTGCGCAGGTTCTTACCTTGCGTCTTTAATACCCAATTCTTTGCAAGCAGAAGAAAATTAGTTGTCCATTACTCCTTTGAAATGACATACACTCTCCCTGGAAACAACACCAAAATGTTGGGTCATAAAAAGGTATCTTTTAAACACCTAATTAGCCTACATTAATTATCAATTCGGGAGTGACTTTTTATTTCAAGAGTGTACTCTGTCTGAGGCTGCAATTAACTAAGAGTAATGCTATGAAGATGTAGTACAAAATTTTAAATACAAGAGTAAACGGATGCTTGTAAGGAAATCTAATTACAGTAACATAAATGGAAATGATCTGAAACCTTAACTACATTAGTCTGCAAACCATCGATCAGGGATACAGTAGCAGTAACTCCTTCCCTTAGAAATCGATGCAACTGAAATCACACGAAAGCAAGATAACCAATCTGGGAACTTGGAAGCAGTAACCAGTGTCCTCTACAGTTGGTGGTCTTGTTCTTAAAGCAATGAAAGTGAAATCAAACCCAGAATACTTTCTGATGAAAATAACTGAAAGGAACTTCAAAGGCTAGAAAGGAACAACAGCTCATAATTCCTACGCATACACAGCAACTATAACTGTTAAACACACACATGGTGTATGAGGAAGATGAAAACACACACACAAGAGACTCAACACACAATGAAGGATAAGCGTGAGGCTTTCTTATTTTTCCATTATACATGATGTACATTTATAGTACAATGGTGTGACTCTTGGTTTCATATTCCAAGGTCACTTGGACTCCATTGTGACTTTTCACATTACACACCTACCCATGTAGGATTAGGTGTTCCAACATCCCCCCTTAATCCGAAGGGGTATGTGTGAGTCTAAGAAGAGAGTTGTAATACAAATATGCAAAGTATACATGGCAGAACTTGGGCTGAATCAACTCTCTGAAATGTTGGAAAAAAGAGGTGGTTTAAGGATGACCACCGACACTCGAACGCAAAACTTGTTGCAGTTCCCGGAACTCTTCCAAAACTGGCAAGAAGCTAAAAGCTTCTGCTAGAGGAATTTTCCCTCATAAAAAAGGGAGACCTTCAACCTAAAATAAGGGAGGTCTACTAACTGTGATGGTTTTAGGATTACCAACAACTCTGGAATGCTTGAAGCATTTCCTAGAACTCAAAGAAAGCTGGCAAGAAGCTGAAGGCTTCTGCTAGAGGAAGTGTTCCTCATATATGAAAGGGAGACCTTCGACCTAAAGGAAGGGAGGTCTACTACTTGTGATCGTTTTAGGTTATCCACCAACCAAAGATGATGGTTTAAGGTTGTCGACCAACCGAAGGCATGCTCATGGGCATCTGTGTCTCTGGCTACATCTCAGAATCTGGAATGACGAATTGTGGCTCAGGCTCGCTTGAACCGTTGTGTCTCTGGATACAAATCTGAACATGGAATGAGATATTGTGGCTCAGGCTCGCTTGATCTGTCATTGAAGCTTGTACATGACCACCATTTCCCCCCCTATTAGGGACAAGGTGAGATGATGGCGAAAACTCAACTGCAAGTTTGTTCAATATCCGTGAAAATGTTCTGACATGTGACTTAAACATCTTCTTGGCTACTGATGTCCATTTCCAAGAAGCGATCCATCCAAGATGAATCTTGGTTCTTGTAGGAGGCTTGTTTCTGAAGCATCTGTCTGAATAATGGGTGTGCTAACCACAATGCTTGCATGGATGAAGATCAAAACAATGATCTTTCATATGGCCAACTTGATCACAGTGTTGGCATTTTTCAATCTATTGTTGTTGTGGAATAGGATCTGGAACAGCTGTAGGTGAACTGTCATATAGGAATCCGACACTCTGAAATATAATGGGCTTGGTGTAGTCTAGAATATGAAAGGACACATCCTTGTCATATCCAAGACTAGTTTTTTGCTTGTTGTGGACAAGCTCTTCCCAAGGTCTGATGATGGGCTTGAGAAGTGCAGGTTGAACTACTACATCTACATGTAAATCAACCGGAACTTTATCTTCTTTATTTTGATGAGAGTCCTTCACAATATTTTGAACAGAAACAGGTTCATAATGGTGAATTTTTTGCTGAAGTTCATCTTGCTGAAGTTGAGTTTCCAACTGCAAAAACTCAATCTTTTCTTGTGCATCTTGCAAACAACTTTGAATGTTACAAAGAGAATTCTTTCTCATTTTTATCACATCATCAACATTTGAATGAATGAGTTTATTCAGCAACACTAATGCCTCATTGATTTTAGCCATTTTCAACAACTTAGGCTCAAAAAATGAAAGGGTGTCGCCTTCAACCGAAAATGCACCCATTTACAATGTGATTCAACTTGATTTCAAAGAATACAAATGATTCAAAAGAATTTCCAACTATGGAAATCTCAAAGTACAAAGTCTGCTGATTGCAACTATGAATGAACAATACAATGTCAGTTCAATAACACTATGCAACAAAAATGTGCAGCAAAACACTTGTGCAAGAGGCCTCAACAAAGAACTGTTTTGCACCAATAAAAACTCATCTTCACATCAATTTCTTCAGAAAATCACCCTTATGCCACAAATCACACAATGTCAAATCTTCTCTTTTCACTATGTATTCAGTCCATGTACTCCTCATATGCCATTTTCTCTTTTTATGTTGTTCATATTCTCTCTTTCCTCTCTCTCTACTGTTTTTTTTTAATGAATTAAAAATTAATAAAAAAATAAATTAATTGGGATTAATTAAAAAATGGGAATGAGGGACTGTAGTAAAAATGGAGGAGGGGGGATTTTTATTAACAAAAGAAATTAATTTAAGAGAAGAGGTATTGTATAAAAGGGGAGAATATTAAAAATGGAGGACGTATTATATGGAGGGAGTTTTATTAATGGAGGGAGGGGATATTAAAAAAAATTCAAAAGTCAAATTTTAAATTAAAAAAGAGAAGGGAAAGCGATGACATGGGGAAAAGGGGCATGTCAGAGCGAATGGGATGGGGGTCGAGAGTTGCAGGGAGCGGAGTGTGGCAGGGAGATGGGTTGGCCGAGGTTTAAGGGCATGAGGGGGTCGAGGGTAGTGAGTATGGAACGTTGTGAGAGCGATGAGAGTCGGCGGGCAGTGATGTGTGGGTAGAGAAGATCTGTTTCTATGCGTAGGGTAGAGCGAACAGATTTGAGGGCCAGCGGCCGGTTGTGGAGAGGCTGTAAGGGAGGACGGAAACAGAAGTTGTGAGGTGTGTGTTGAGCTATAGGAGAGGGCACAAAGGTAGGGGATGGGACGGGTTTGTAGGTTGAATGTTGAGGTCGAGTGTGGAGATGTATGGGCCGCGGGTGAGAGCAAATGCGAGGGGTATGGTTGCGTATTGTGTGGAACGAAGGCTGTAAGTAAGAGGTGCTATCGTGAGATTGCAGGGTTGAGGGTTGGGGGTGAGTTGCAACATGTGCTAGGAAAGGCTGTGAGGTAGAGGCTTTGGGGTCGAATTGTAGGGAGGTAGGGAAGGCCGTAGGCCAAGAACATTGATTTTTTTTATTTTTTATTTATTTTTTTTAAATTAACAGCAGCGAGTAGAATAAAGTCGAGGACAGTAGAAAATTTATGGCAGAATACTTTTCAAGGAATCTACAGCAGAATAATTTGCAAATTGCCAATAAAACTTCGAAATTTTTCCAGTAGCCCAGCAGCAGAGAAATGGACTTTAAAAATGCAGAATTTTCCAGAAGATTTCAGCGGTAAAAATCCAGATATTTGCACACATTTTTGAATGAAAAACTCAGAAATTTTTCTTTCAGAAACCCTCTTTAAACAGTATTCCAGTAGCTCTTCAAAATGCAGAATTTAATAGTTAGAAATTGCAAGAAAAATGAGCAGTGAGAAAACCTTCAGATGCACAACGCTGCTTTTCTTCAGAACCAATCCTGTTCTTCTTCAAAACACCTTTCTGAATGTGGCAAACTGACTGCTGCAGAAAAACTCTGAGTGCTTCAAAAATTATCAAAAAATTTTCAGATATGCACAAGCCATAAACACAAATGGCTCACTCAAGGTTGAGGTGGTTATGGACTTCTCAGCTCTGATACCATGTTAAACACCATGTTAAACACACACACATGGTGTATGAGGAATATGAACACACACACACAAGAGACTCAACACACAATGAAGGATAAGCGTGAGGCTTTCTTATTTTTCCATTATACATGATGTACATTTATAGTACAATGGTGTGACTCTTGGTTTCATATTCCAAGGTCACTTGGAATCCATTGTGACTTTTCTCATTCCACACCTACCCATGTAGGATTAGGTGTTAATATATCTGCTAATCTAAAGCTATAAATTGGAAATGAATAGTAAACAGAAATGGAACGGTAACATGAGTTGAACAACAATTATAAACTTAACGTAATCAAGGAACTAATCTCAGTACTCCAATCCTGTCGATAGCCAATACTACAAAATAGTCAATTATAACGAATCATAAACCAATAGAACAACAACTACAATTGAATATAGAACAAAAAAGCTTTATAAAGATAGCAAGGTAAATAAATAGCGAATACACTTCTTGCAAATGATAAAACAACAATGCAGTTCGTTAATGCTTCACAATGAATCTGTATTTAGTCCAACAACAATCAATCAATTCTGCAATCGTAATAAACTTGAACATGACTTCACACAACAGTAAGCAAAGATTAGAAATACAAACAGCAGGGTAATTCCACCAGAGCCGGGCCCTTAGCACCAGTGAAACACTACTGGGCTACTTTAGAACTTGAGAGATGAAATGAAACGAGTCTTTGATATTAAACGAGCATAAAGTATTACAGTGACCGCTCTCTTAAATCCGAAAGTCAATAAAACACAATATTACTGAGGAATTTTTTTGAATACAAGAATTTCCAACCCCTTAATCACTGAAGGCGTTGCCTTTATATATCAGATCCTAACGGACAAGATGAATAATAAGATAAGGCGTGAACGGCGATCCCTCAGGATCGAAGGATCCTGAGGGATTTGCTTCTCTTCATTTAGTTATCATATGGTTTACTTTGACCAAAGCCGAGATGTCCCCTGGCTTTTCTTAGCAATGCGTTTGGATTTCCTTGTCCTAGGTAGGATTTGGTTTAACGCTGGAGGAACAACAGTTGCATTCATCTAAGCTTCGCCTTTGGTACAGCTGTCCAATTCGTCCAATTCCTGTTTTTGCCAACAAAAAGCAATCTTTAGTCATATTTTTACAATAAACATAAGCCTTTCCAATTCTACCATAATTCTTATAGTAAATTACCTTTCTAAGGTAAAAAGGATTATGTCTATAGTAAAAGAATGAGAAATTACACAGTGATTTCATACCTTTTCCACTGCCCAACAAATAGGACTACCAATAACCATCATGTTCTACAATCTTGGAATTTGTAAAATACCAATCAAGAACTACCATCTCAACCAGAACAATATAGAAAAATTGATGCGTTTAATATCAAGTCAATAAGAAGCTTGGGACCGTAAGGAACTTGGTATACAGATTGAATTTCATCCATTCAATGATGGATAGGTAGATGCCTCAAAAAAACACTACTAAGTTCACACGATCAAGAATAAAATTTGATGAAAAAGTGCATTGTAATATCCTTTCATGAGTATTATTGCATATTATTAGGGAGCAATGAGTCTATGGCATTTGGTGGAGTCACCCGAATAATCAATCTGCATCTTTAGTATTTTTTATCTCATTCAGTTGTGTTCCTTTTTATCATTTACATTTTTAAAGGATTCAGTCCATTAGATTTAGTCTATTCTCTGAATCTGTGATCCATATATGTTTAAATTTTTGTACCTACTTTTGTTCACAAAAGGAAAGACCTGCTTACATAGTTTTCTCCCAAGTCATTCAAACAATTCTTTAGCATCTTGCCTCATTAAATTCTTCACTTTCCTCATATATCCAATTCTATTGAGAGTTACCAGGTAAACTATCTGAAAAAAATAAAGTGTGTTGATTCACATTAATTCTATTAAACTCCACCATGGATGATGAGGCTTTTTATTCAGTTGAAATAGGATGCTCAGGATGCTTGTTGCTTCCAGAGACATCTGCAAGAGTCATAGAACTTAATGGATCAGAAAGATTTAAAATAATACATAGATTTTCATTTGCCTTCACTTGAGTTGCAAAATAATTTGAAAGGATATCCTGAAGGGCCAAATCATCATCTACAAAAGGAATTGCACCTTTCAAAGTTTTGACAGCAAATTCTAGGCAAGGATCTCACCAGAAATCTCCAAAAGGTGATACAATTAGTGAGTCATCCCTTTTTTGTGTTCAAATCAATTTCTCCTTCGATGCTTTGTTTCGTTAGTCCTTCAGAAGGAAAAACATTCTCAAAAACAAGAACTTTCAATTGTCCTTCACCACCTACAAGTTAAAGGAGTTGTCTTCCATTAGACGAAATGGAAGGTTTTCCAAGAGATGGGAAAACTCCGATCCCGGCCATCCGGCTACACTTAGTTCCCATCCCACCGTCATCCAACTACCCATGACCTCCTGGTGGGCCCCTCTCTCCTCTACACCACCTGCCTCCACCACCTCCTCCCCTCCCCTCCTCCACCCCGTCCCCTCTGCTCCCCCACGACTACTCCCTCATGCACACTCCACTTTGATTCAATTTCCTTGCTCACCAAAAGCGAGCCATCTATAGCTTCAAGGTCCAACAGTGCCTCTGAGATTGAAGGCCTCAACACACCTCTTTGGTGGGAACATTGAAAGGCCAACAATAAAATTTTATCTATGGTTTTACGAGATTCTGAATCCCATATCTTCTTATCGATAACCTCCTCTTCCTGCTTTTTCTGCTTCATGTCCACCACCAGAGGTCGAATCTAGTAATGTTCCAGTAATGTGGGTGCATTCATAATCAACAACCAACGAAACCAACTTCAAAATTCCACAAAGTATCTCATGTGACAAACTCACACTGTTTTATTTAGCATGGTCAGAGCTAGTGGTTTTCCATAATCTCATCCATGCCTCTAGAAAATGATAGAGAAAATTATTATCCAGAAAAATAACTCCAGTCGCTCATGCTCTCCTTTTTGTGGCCTTCCGGAGATTGAAACCAAGTAACGATCCCTCTACTGTTGCAAAAAGATTCCAGTTCCGAATATTGTGCTAAGAAACCTTAAAGTCTCCCCTGAAACTTAATATAAAAACTAGTGGAAAATAAACCTTGTAGCAAGCATTGAGGGCTCAGGAGTTGGTTGTTATTGAGATGAATGAATTCTTGAGAATTAACATCTTAAATCTCAATAAATAAAGAATGAGAAGTAAAAGAAAACTGTGCAAAACCATGTTTCCTAGCCACACCTAAAAATGGGATCATAACCCCTTGTTCCCCTGCTGCTAGGCATATTGTACATAGTAGTCAGACAATTTTCAATGTTGCAATCCATTTTTTGTTTTCATTGATGTCTCTGGTGGTATTGGACTAGTGAGATTTCTCAGAAATCCTAAGAGACAAGAACTTGCTTAAATTGACTTTGTTCAAGATGGAGGAATGTTTGGGAAAAAGTAGGACATAAAATACTCTACCTTGGCTGATTTTAATGGCAATGTGTGTATCTTTGGTAATGCAAAATGTTCTTTCTTGGTCTGGAAAAATTTGGGAAAGGTGACTGGAGGGGAATCTCATGGAATTTTGTATTTCTTGAACTCCCACAGAGGTGGCTAGTCATGCACAAAACTATTTTATTCGATTAAATTCGATGAACAGGGAAATAAGACGATCAAGCATTCATGATATTACTAGTGTGAATGGGAGTGATGTATCATCACCAAAAGGACCTATAACTAGTCAAGGAAATCAATCTTCAGGATCTGCAGGGCATGAATATGCTAATAAAGCTTCTCATCCAGGGCTTCCTAGTGTATATGGAGCTACCGTTGGTTAGCCCATTGCTTGGCCTATGGTTTCTACTATTGGCACTCCTGTAATGCTTCCTCGAGGACATGCTCCTTATGTTGTTCTAGTTGCTTACCCTATGTCACAGGAAACTATGCATAGATAACTAGAGAGAAGGAGTTGAGCACTTTGGACTGCAAAGCTTCATTTAATAATATTTTTGTTGTCATCGTATCAATAGGAAATGATGCATGTCAACTGATCTGCTAAATCTTGATCAGTTGGTGTATCATTTCTCAATATGCACCTTTCCTTGTGTGGTATGAAAGAGATATTTTTCTTCCTCCACTAAGATTGCCAAAGTGGCGGATGTTAATTTTCTTGCAAAGAATGATTTTGATGGGTATACATGTAGAAAAAACTCAATAGTTGTTATTATTTTATTATTTCCTTTATTTAGTCAAATTCAGAAGAAAAAAAAGCCTCTAGATACAACTAGCAATATTATATGATAACCGTTACAATTTGGCGCAAAATACATAAAGAAGGATATTTCAATAATGTTGCTCTATTTAGCATCAGCTTGATTTAGGATTCTTTGTGTAGATTATTGGTTGAATATGTTTGTGTGTTTCTTATGGGTAGGAAATTAAATTCCATTTTTCTGCATGGGTGCATTCAATTCTTGATGTCTTACTTTGGCTCTTTGGAATGTTGTTCTTGTGATGTATGAGGTTCTTATCGGGTTCATTTAATTAGTGTTCTCTGTTATAACTTATAAGAGTAGCATATGATAGGAAGAATTGAAATGGTGTATAATTCAAGTATGATATATGGATGTGAGAATGTGGTATTTTGAAAATGTTCTCTTTGCATGAAGTGCATATGCTAGTTGGAAAGAGTTGAGAGGGGCATATATGTATTGTGTATCTTCATGCCATCCTTCTCTTTGCTGTTAAGCCTTCTTTTTGAATTATGGATACCATTGTAAGCCGTCGTCTTGTTAATACACTTCATATTCGATACTGATTTATTTCTTGTTAAATGTTGGTCTTTGATTCAAAAATTTTGTGTTTGTCTTGCCAACAATTGAGGTCTAGAAAATAATTTTTCAAGAAATATTAGATGCTAACATTAACTTCCAATTCTCGAAACATTATAATATGGTCCAATAAGCCATAACCTTAGAAGCATGCATTGCATATAGGCAAAACTATTTCCATTCACTGCTAGATGTAAGCGAGTCATTTGGCAACTAGAATGACGTTTTGTATGTCTGAATTTTGATAACACCGATAAATATCTAAATAACCATACCAATAAGAGGAAATATGTCTTGTTTGAGAAAAAATGAATTTACCTTTGACCTTCTAAGGATTCTTGATCTGTTTCACTGTAATTGTCTTATTGCCAACTCAAAATTCTATGTTTTTCCATTTTAGTTTATGATGGTTTTCTATAGTTCAATGAGCTTCTTGTCTAATTGCATCCCATCAAAAATAAACCCAAGGTCATGATTTTTAACTTTTTAATGGCATAGGACATTTGCCTCATCTAGATAGACTCCCTTTTATGTTCTTTTCACTCGAGTTCATAGTTTTATAATTGTACTGTGCAAATTTCATTGGTATTGTTGTCACCGGTATTTACTGTAATATCATGATGTTTCTCATGATAATAACTGTAAGATATAGAACTTATGTTGATTGGTATCTTTCGAGTTTGAAATGTTCATCTTGCAATTTTAGCAGCATGGATGGTGATGACAATCCTTGTACTTGCATTATGTTTAAGTCTGGAAGACACCATTGATGTTTCAATTAGTAGGAAGATAGAATGGTTTTTATGTCCTAGAAACAATTCCAAGATGCAAAGTTGTTAGGTGTAAGTGAATGTACCTACCACTATCATTTTTTCCCTCTAATTTGTGTAGTAGATTCCCTCATTAGGCTGAGTTGTGCATATGTAGGTAACACATGTTACATTTTTTCTCTATTGAAGAGTTGGTATTATGGTAGTTGGAGGAGCCCACCTATACATTGGGTGAAGGATTATATCACATTAATTTGCATGTTCAGTGGTTGTTTTAGGAGCCTTATTTTAAACTTAATGGAGGCTATACAACATTAAGTTGAATTTCCAATTTTCCTTTTTCTTGCTTAATAGGTGAATGATGATGAGCACTTCACCTCATCCTTAAGTATCACTCTTGCATCCAGTTATCAACAACAATGCTATTAAACTTGACTTCTAAAGTTTGATGTGGGCCAACCACAAGATTTTAGTTAGTTATTCCATGGAATAGGAGTTATTTTTTTTATTGTAGAGGAAATTGTAGTAGGGTAATTGATCTAATTGGATCAATTATATTACTTTCACCTATTTCAATATTTTCAGAGTGGTTAAACTAGAGGAATCAACTTGTTTGGCCACATTTATTAGTGAGTCCTAGTTTGGAGAATTTTTGTTTGAAACTTCCTGGAGTCATTTTGATTCACTAAGTGACATTTTTTGGGGGTCAAAACTATCCCGCTTAAGCATTGGACCTCATGATGGTTTTATACACTCAGAGACCTTTCCAATGGTGCATGAATTGCATGATTAACTCACCAGGTAAAGGTATAGTTGCTTACGCCCTTTCTGTTCTCAATCTCTTAGGTGCAAGAATGAATGAGAAGAATATGGTTCTAGGAATGAATGGTAGCTCTAAAGCAATCGAAAAAGTGTCAAGTGGAGCTACTCAACAATTTTCGCTAATCCAAAACAACAAAATTTCCCCATGAAAAAACAAGAAACTATGACAAGAAACTATTATATTTGTATTATTTGGATGAATTTAGTTGTTTTTTTCATGCAATGCATTGTGTCAGCTATGTATTGAAATATTAGCTAAGTGCATTGTAATTCTATGATTCTTTAAAGTCCCTAGTTGGATGTGTGCTTTATGTTGAATGAACTTGGTTAAGTGGGACTTAGTTGCATCTGATAAACTGTTATTGAAGGGAAAGTGATGGATAGACCTTAAGTTAAGAGGAATCATATAGCTGAGGTGCATGCTAGCCAAGCCCCTATGGTTATCACAAAGTAGTGTCATGTCACATGTGACTCAAAGTGCTGAAAAGGACTTGATAAACTCAAATTTGCAAAGAAAAATTCAGTTAAAATTTAGATTCATGACATCAGCCCTATTAATTCGCTATGAAGATGAAATGTCAAGTGAAAGGTTGAATCATTTAATATAATATATTTTTCCAGACTATGGTCTACTTCCAACTGCTTGCCACTGAAGATCAATCATTGTTGTTCAAAAGGGATCCTCTCCTTGTCCTTATCTTGGACCTTTTCCATGACAAATAACAACAATTCTATTTTTGAAAGCAATTTTTTAGATAGTTGTTTGGCATGCTCTGGAATTTTAGTGCATTTTATTAAATAGTTGTTTGGCATGCTCTAGACTTCAGTGTTTTGCAATATTGATCACGTTGTAATTCAGATTTGGATTCTTAGACCCATTGAGAGTTGGATCACTGCCCTGGTGTTTTTTTGGATTATTGTTTTGGTGTAGCTACCATCTTTGCATGTGCCACTCTTCCTACTGTAGATTTTACAACAACTCCGATATAATTTTGTCAAAACAATTGATAGGCATCCTACTTATTTTAGAAATTTGTCAATGGAAAAGGTTTTTCCACGAGGGCTTCTTTTTCTCTCTTCATTGGTGTTAGGGGAGGAGAGGATCCCTACTTGGCAGGGAGAACCCGAAACCTAGTGGAATGCCTAACAATAATGGAGGGCTAAGAAGAGGTGGTGCTATGCATCCTTATTTGGTATCCCATTATATATTTACATTTCCATGAGTTGATTTAGCAAAGAAATATAATAATAGAAGAGGTCACTGCCACTGTGAAACAACAGTTGGAAATTTAAATATTTTTATACCTTGTGATTCTACTTAATCAGCAATTATCTTAATAGAAAAATCCACTACAAATCTGAAACAATCTCCTTCGGAAATTTAAACAATTTGTAAGAAATGACAAAACCTAAGTTTTTATAATCAGTTGCAAAGTATTTATTGACGTACACATCCACATCACACAGCCCACAAAAGAAGGGGAGGAAGGCAAGCAAACAAATAGAAAGAGAATGCATAGTGCCACTATTAGTGTATACAACTGTGCTTTCTGGAAAGAACTTAAGGGCCTGAAGCTATCTTTAAACCCTCAAGTTTCCTATCTTCAAAATAACAATGGATAAAAAACACAGTTGCACTACATTCAATTCTTGTGTTTGCAAGACAGGACTTCAGTCATCTTGTCGATGACATTCTCAAAATGGCTCCATTTCTTCTCAAGATTCCCACTGTAACCGATTGACATCCGAATCAAACCTGGCGAGATCCCTTCCATATGCCCAAACTACGTATAATTATGCAGGTGGTACATAGGCTTATAATCCCTCTCTTTCTTGTCCATGTCCACACACATCATCCCTCCATACCCATACCTACTATTTCCTATGGACATCAAAAGGGAATATTGAGGGTGATCTTCTAAGCCGGGATAGATAACCTTGAGGCCCAAATTCTTCATTCTGCTTGCATATGTATATGCTTTGTAACAGTGATCCCTCATCCTCTCCCAAGTGAGTAAGCCTTTCAAAAATATCAAATGATACTTTGGGATTCAAATGGAAAAGAATAACCTATGGAAAAGAATTTAATCTTCTCGTTCTCTTCACCTCGGCTCTTGGAATGCGCTCTTCAGCTCGGCTCTCAGAAATGGTAGTCAGGCACAGTGAAATATCAAGATTGCAATTGAGCACGAAAGGAATTTAAGAATTTAAATTTTAAATGGTAGTCAGGAGCGAGTGGAGGGGAGGTGGAGTGGAGGGGAGGCAAAGAGGAGAGGAGGGGAGGTAGCCGATGGAGAGCAGTGTAGCAGAGTGGGGTGGAACGGGGCCCACCTGTCGAGTCGAAACAACATATTCCAGTGGGGCACTGGCTAGAGCCATCCCATCACCAGAGGGAGTCGCCATATGGGAGCTCCATTTCATTTAATAGTAGGTTGCTACCAAGTAAAAGTATTGAGCAGGGCAAGCGGCGAAAACTAAAATTACAGAAGGGAATTTAACAATACATAAGAAACAAAGAAACAAAAATAATGTTGTTGCTAGTGAAATTCCTCACTAAAAATCATTAAGGCTATCAATACAAGAATATTTTACTATTAACAAGAGTGTAATAGATTTTTGTGAATAATAACATGTACATCAGTAAATGATATGCAAGGCTATCATGCTACATGAGAAATAAAATGGAAGATAAAAGGATTTTGACATGAAAGTATTATTTACATGTGTTTGCATTGGCATCGAGGTCAAAAATTAGCTCCCCTTCCTTCATGATACATTCATCTCGTCTTAATCTATAAGAGGTACCTAGGATCCTTCTAAACTATTTAGAACCCATCTAACCTTACTAGGTCTCTTACTAGAATGCACTCCTATGGTATTTTGCAATTCACTGAAGTTTTCTGAGAACAATGATGAAACAAGTGTATTTTAATTTCCGGCATCTTCATGACCAAGATGAAATGCCAAGGTAGAAACCTTGAGCCAAAAAAATGTGAATTAGCATATGGCCTAACTAGAAGGAAAACAAAAATCTGCTCAGAATTAATTATTTGAAAATTACACTACTTTCGTTCTCTATTGAAGTTTTACCGTCACGGTTTTAATTCTTCCGCTTTGAACTGGCCGCTCTGATATATCCTGTTTCCAGTAACTTAGACAAGTATTTCTTAGATCGAAATCTATGTTCTGACATAGGATCAAAAAATACTACACAAACCACTAAAGCAAGATTGTCAATAGTGAAACCATATAAAACTTGAACTCACCTAGATTGTTGAAATTCAGTTTTTCTGTTGTGAACCTACCATGATCACCAATGTTCAGTTTCCAAGTTTTGAATAAATCAACCCTCCTTACTATGTCCCTTTCTCATTAATTTCTCACACTAGGAATGAAGGCACTCTGTGGTATTTCAATTTGTGATAAAACTCAATTAGTTGTAGGAATTTCACCACCCACTAGAAACTTTACACTGGCATAGATCCATCTTAACATGAATCTATTAAGCACTAAGAGATATTTAAAAACACCATGTTTAAACTTCTTGAAGCTTAGTAGATCCAATGTTAAGACATATCTATATTTTTCTTATTTCTTTTATTTGGAAAACTTCATTGAGGAAACCTTTTAGGGACCTCCTTACATTGTCGGAGTGGTACCTGGGATAAATTTGGCTGGTTTATAATATGTACTGTTGACCTAGAGGAACTCTACTAGACTTGTACCCATGACCTCTCACTGATCTCCACATTGAAACTGGTTGGTTCAAACTAATCTAGCTAACCCACTAAAGCTAAGTTGATCTATAATTGTATATATTATATATCACCAAAATTCAACTAGTTATCATAGAGGTTCAACTCCCCTATTTTGAATAGGTCAACCTTTCCTATTCAATCCCTTCACAACAAGAGAAAGCACTCATTACGACTTCCAATTGTGATGAAACTCTGGAAATTGTATGAAATACACCACTCAGAAAGAAAATTTTATTTCATGTTGGCCTGTGTTTAGGCATTACACACATATGAAGTAATGAAGATCTCTGCCCCTCAGGGTTGTAGCTCACCTTGCTTCTCTCAGTCCAAAAACCCAGTTCCCTTTCCCCATTCCAAATAGTGTTCATGAGACAAAAAATAGGCCTAAAGCATTCTCAATCGTAAACAAAATCCTAATGGATGTGTTGTGATGATAAAAAATTTAAAACGCTAGTAGTAGGTACAGAACTCTATGGAGAGAATGTGAGTACTGAATGAGTATGGACACCGTGTTAGAATTTGTATATATTGAGATTGAAAAATAGCTTATAAATTGAATGATAAAAATAATTTTACCTCATCCTGTTTTTATTGTCTTCCATCAAATATTAAAGTCTAGTGAGAATTAGCAATATCTCTTATGGTTACCACTTTAAGCTTTGCCAAGATTTGAAACTAACAACCTTCAAAATCCTTTTTGTGCCAGTATTTCTTGCGGTGGAAATTGACAGAGAGGAGAAAATGAAAATCACAGAGCACAAAAGAATAGTGGCATGACATCACCCTCACAGAGGCTAACAGTTACCGCGATGTCAGAGCCAAATGGAATGGATGAAGTCTGACATGTCCGTGAAATTGTATTAAGAAAGATGGAGGATGCCCTCACACAGGCCAAACAATTAATCCATTGCGTTAACCAATAGCAAGCGTGGTGTTTTCATTGTTGTATTCTCTACAACCCTTTCTCTCTAGAGAAAGTAGAGAGCGGAAGACATCTTTGGATCACCTCTTTCCAGATTTTCGAGGTGACATTCAAATTTTTGCTCATACCCAGTGAATTGTTTCCACTGCAGTGCCTAAGGCAAAGTCAGTCCTCCTCCAACTTGTCTCAAAAGAGCTCAATGTTATTAAAAAGAAATGGTTTTTATAAACCCCTCCCGCAGAATTACATATGGTTAAGTGTCGCCAAAATCTCGTTGGACAAACACTAATTGTTTTTTATGTATTTGTTTTTTATTGGATTTAGCTAAAAGTTGCTTGGCGGGAATTTTTTTTTAGAATATTTAGATTTTCAATAATTAATCTAATTTTTATATTTAAAAAATAAAAATAATCAATAATCTAACTTAATCTAACTTAATCATTGTGTATCTTTACAACATTACTATGTTTTGTGATCTCAAAAATTTTGATAATCCAAAATTAAAATGATATTTGGAATACCAAGGTTTCTTTGGAAGGAAATTAAAAACCAATATCAATAAAAGTCACTAAGAAATTTCAATCCATAGATTCTTGGAGATTATTTGAGGATTCTAGCAAATGAACCCAAGTAAACCAATGCTTAAGTTTAGTGCGTTTCTACTATTCCTAGATAATTATTTTCACATTCACCGTTGATTTCTTTTATTCTTAGTTCATTGTTATTAATTGATTGTTTGTATTGCTCTACTTCATTTTTTTAGGTTCGATATGAATGATTTCACCTCTTTATGGTAGCTTTCATGGAAACGCGGAGGTAAAATATATGTGTTTAAAGTGAAATGATGTATTTTCCTCTTCAAATTTCTCTACCCTCATTCTATTTCATTTTACATTTATTATTTATATATATATATATATATATATATATATATATATATATATATATATATATATATATATATATATATATATATATATATATATATCTTATAAACACTACATTATTTCCAAGGGCACGAACCTTTATTTTTTCAAAGATTAGACCCCTTATCTATGTTCTATCACCATTTACAAGTATTAAGGGCTCATCGAAACTATGTGCATATGTTGTGGCATTGATGACTCCAATGCTTGCAAGCATTTTGTGGGTGCCTCCCATCATGGGGCAGGAGTGCACCGCCCACTAACTCCTTTTTCCTCTTTCATTTCATCCTTAGCAATAAAAAACAGCTTATAAGATTGAAATCCCATTTTTTTATCTTTCATTGAATCCTTATCAATGGGAGCCACCTTATAATATTGAAAAAAAAAGATTTAAATATTCCTATTAATGAATCTAGAATACATGTATGCAATACTCTAAAATGAACATAAAAGTAAGATAAGATTCATGGTTCACTCCAAGGATTGTGTGAAACTCTTTTGAGCATTGATGTTGATTCATGGTTCATTCCAAGGATTGTGCAAAACTCTTTTGAGCATTGATGCTCTTTGGGATAGTTTAACTCCCCCATAAGTGGCTTCCATCGACAACCCTTTCCCATGAAGCTTGAACATGAGACCATTTGGGGACTAAAATCTACTCAAACCAATTGGTGTACACCTCATGGGTATGATAAAATTTTACAAGAAAGGGTTTTCATACAACAAATTGGTGTTTGCCTCGACAACAACCTTAAAAATAAATTATTATTAATATTATAATCATAAACTTAGAAAAACAAGTTTACCAATATATAAATACAAAAATTATCTAAATACCTAATAGATAAACTAGAAAGATAGGTGGAAATAAACTAACCACTACCTTATAAAACTATTAAAAAATTTGTAATGTTTAAAAAAACAAATTAATCCTTTCTTTATATTTTGATAGGGAAAAACCACATAACTCATCAAAGTACAACACTTGAAGCTCCATCAAATTGAACAATTAAACAATAAGAAACTGATCAACCCTTTATTTTTTAGACACTTAGAAAAAAACATATTAATTTAGCAAAACACATGAGTTTAGAATATTTTACCTAGTTACTTTAACTCCAAGAAAAAACACTTAGTGATCCTAAGAAAAATGCAATAAATATAGCATAGGAAGCAACTGTAATGTGCATATATATAACAAAATTATGATGTTGATCCTTTCTCTACAAATACAACAAAAAATAAAGGATATTCCATAGTGTTTGTCACCATATTGATAATACAAATACAATTTGATTACAAATAAATACATAGATTTGATATTTTGTTTAGATAGATGTTAATGTAGGGACTCGTTTAATCACAATTTTAATTACAAGGTAATTTTTACATATCAGACCCATTTAACGTTATTTATCCTCACTAAATTCTCAAATATCATTTGTCCAACAAATGTTTGTCACAGTGATTATCACATATATTTCAAGATTTAAAAAAAAACAACTACTATATATTTCATGCCTCCCAAGCATATTAATGGTTGTTTTCAGGATCGAGGAGATTATGCATGTGGACAAAACTTCTTCCACGACAATTCATCCTCTCATTTAATTACGACATATACTAGATGCATATTGTTAGTTTGTGAAAAATATTCATAAAAACCTTGATTAACATCCAAATAAATAAAAAATTTCTTCCTGAGACAAACATATGCATCTTCCATGACTGTTGGAAAAGAAATCATTTTGGAAGTCTTTTGCTTCATCGCCATTAGTGTATGCTCGATACCCTCACCATGAAGGGAGTCTATTGGAATGAAGTTGGAAAGTTGTTCCCTATGTGTCTCCATGCGCACTGTAGTGAATCACACATGATTTGGACATAAACAAATCACTGTACATTTCAGTGATGTATAATTATTATCAATTCCAATCCAAAAGCCTATTATTGTAAATTAATTTATCAAGGGGAGGAGTTTAAACACTCATGGTTGCATAAATTAAGCCATTAACTCTATCATGTGCTTTCATTTCCATATTTTCTCTAATTTATCCATCATGCCCAAAAGGCAATGTCAAATGAAATTTCCTCATATACTTTCTCTCATAATATTTATATAAAAAGGAAAAATAAGAGCATGGATTCAATAACGTACACCAAGAAAGAAGACTAAAGTTAGATTATTATCTTTGGCTGCTTCTCAAAAGTATAATATTTTTAACCACATTTCTTAGATGCAGGCTTTGCAATGGTTGGTTGAATGAATTACCTAGTGTCCTAAAAAAAGCAATATCAAGAGGAAGGGTGAAGGAGAACATTTCCTCGAAGGGGAAATAACCACTTGTTTTATCAGAAAAATTTTATGTAGTCCAATTCAATGAATATTTGGAGCACTCTAGCGATGTTAGCAGGCCCGGAGATGTAGCCGAGAAGGGGTGAACTTCGTCACAAAATCCTTTGTTGTTGCTCTTCATGAATGCATGTATGAGTTATGTGATGAAATGTTTCTTATTTTTAAGTTGACACTACATGATAAAATAGGAAAATATACAACTTAGAAGACAAGCATGCAAGATTAGAGGACGCTTTGAGATTTTAGATCAAGCATCTTACAACGATAATCAGAAGAATTCATAACAAATGACTTGTTTTCTTTATCAACTTTTAGAATGAGAATGGTGGGGTTGGAATTGAGCTGACGAGGGGCTATAAATTTCTCTTTGGTAATGTTAGGTTTGGGGAGCTTGGAGCTTCGAAGAATGAATCCACATTATATTTTCAACGAAAATTTTGATAAGGAACTAGCAATCCCCCCAAATATATGCAACAACTCGCAAGCCATAAATATCAAGAACTAATAGTTTAGCCTAGGATTGAGATGTCGAGAGACCACCAGAATTGGAGTCGAGATTCTAGACTCCAACAAGATGCCTATCCTTCCAGCCTTACTATGAGGAGCCATGTCTTCAAGGACACGAACTCGGGTGGATGGGATGGAAAACCACCATCCCTACCACTCAAGTTAAGCACTCGTTGTCTAAATGCGTCCAAATTATTTCCGAAGCTATTTCCCAACATGGGAGGGAAGGTGGTGGGAGATGGATTCAATGGAGCAAATAATATCCATAGGGAATGGTTCAAGGAACATGAGAAGAATTGAAATTTTTTTCTAAAAGGTTTAAGGAAGGACCATTAAGCTCAACATTGGAAATGTTTACTAGTTTAACATTAAGAGAGGGCAGAGGATGATAATAGCCTAAGAGGTTTGAAAGGCGGGTAGGAGAGGATGTGGAAGAATTATTATTGCCACAATAATTAATGTTTGGATTATTATTACCATAAGAAATAATTCTATAATTAAAGATCGATGAAGAGAATTGGATTCGAGGATATTTAAGGAGAACACTATTGAAATTAGTTTTAAAAATAGAATTAGAAAATAGACATGAAATACAATTAGTATTAAAGCTAATATCAACCATGAGATTAGATTGGAAATTAAAAGTGCTATGATTAAATTATCATTAGAATAATTATTAAAATAAAAAATACTATCATTATAATAATTATTAAAATTATTAAAAATAGGGATAAAAATACCATTAAAATATTTAGAATGATCTTTAAAATTGGGATTCAAAATACCATTAAAAATGTTTTTTTAAATATGAACTCAAACAAGTTTTAGAATGATTATTAATATTTAATTTAAAATTAAAACTTGTTTTTTAATTAGAGCATGCAGTCGAGTTGTCAAGTTTTCCAGCATTAGCAACGAAATTGGATTGATTGGATCGATGTGAAGAAAGAGAAGGAAAATCATAAGGAATAAGAGGAAGTATGTCAAAGGAGGGAGGGAAAAGAGTGTTTGGTTCAGAGTGCAGATCAATGTAGGTTGAAGAGGGCTCGACAACAATAAAGAATAATTGGTTTCTGAAGGGGATGGAGAAGTTGAAGGAAAGGCCAAAGTGAAGGTTGAAGTAATATAATGGGGGCATGAGGGTTAAAAATTGTGAGTGTCTGTTGCCCTCTAGGTCATTTCCATTCTGTAGTGCATATGTAATTTTCAATTCATGTCAGCAGTCGGTGCACATTTTCATTGACAATTTCTCGTGTCTGGTTGCATTTGTACTTCTATGTCGATGAGTTTTTCAAACTGTCTCTTTTGCGCACCTTCAGTTTCACATGTGTCGATTTCATGTTTTCGACTGTATCTTTTGCTTGCTTTCACTTTAATTAATGTCATTTTCATGTTATACTCACTCTGGCATGTGTTCCTTTCATCGTCGTTCACACTTTTCTCTTTATATATAAAATGTCATCTTTTGGCATGGGAAGTGTCGCTTATCATGTAAAGTGGAGTTTTGGCTTCTTTCAAAGGGTTACTTTGGTGTTGACGAGTTCCTCTAGTCATGTAGACACACTTTACACTCATTCCCAAATTTTTTATGCATTATCGCAAAATTGTCACCACTACCGTCGCAAAGTGTATCTTTAGTGTCGCACGTGGGGAAATTCATTGCAACGTCTTCACATATAGGGAAGAATGTTTTTCATCTATTATAAGTGATCAATTTTGTGTCTTCAACTGTTCTAAGTGTGTGATCATGCCAAATTTTTTTCCTTGTTCACTTTGGTCTCACTGATTCCACACTTAGCCTCATCCAGAAAATTTCACTCCTATTCAACTTGACCTCACTCAACCTTAATGAACTACACATTGCACAGTCTCAAACCTCAAGCCCCAACCTCACCTCTTGAAATTATGCATTGCATATTCACAATGCCCAAATTTGACCCTTGAGCTCTAGAACTACGTAATTTATGCCTCCCAGTCAGCCTTAACTGTGCATTGCGCAGTGCCAACCCCCAAGCTTCTAGCCTGACACCTTCAGTTGCATAATTGCACAATCCATTATATTTTCCTCCGTCTAGAATTGAGCATAGGGAAACTTCAAGCCTTAATCCTGAGCCCTTGAACCCCTCAATTGTGCAATCTCCCAGCTTGTTCTCCTTCCATAATTTCCCATTCGACAAATCCAGGCCTCAAGGCTCAACCTTGAGCTCTTGAGCTCCTCAATTTCACAATCACCTAGCTAGGCCTCTAAAAACTGTCCATTGGGTAACCTTAAGGCTCAAGACTCGAGCTTGACCTCCTGAATCCCTCAACTACATAGTTCCTTGAGTCTGTCCTGTTGGAAAATGTAACTAGGTCGGTCTTCATATTGATTATGGATTGTTGGAAATTAGAAGAAAAAGATAATAAAATGTATTTTGGACTTGCTTCATGGGTTCATGAGCAAGAGTTTATTATAGGATGCAGTGCTCCAAGACCTTGTCAAAGTATCCATGAAAGAATAGCATATGACAGCCCTAATCTATGTTGAAAGATAAGAATTATATGATGATGAAAGTCAACCTAATTTGCAGCTACATGTCAGCCTAAATTCTCAGTTAAGAAGTCAGCCTAAAGTTTGGACAAGAGAACTATATATAAGCCACGTTTGTGATACATTTGGGAAGCAATATTGCGGATACCAAAACAGTAGGACAGATAGGTCTAATAAGAATGTGAATATCTGTGAGTAAGAAATGTAGACACCATAGAGGCTGCGTTAGTCTAATTTGTATAGCATAGCAGAGGGGACACCATAGAGATTGTGTTAGATTAAATGAGTACGCCATAGTAGATTGCAGACACCATAGAGATTGCATTAGACGAAATGCATACACCGCAGAGATTGCGTTAGTCTAATGCCTACATCACTATAGTTAAAATTATACAAGAAGGTTTGTGGATATAGTGCATATATAAGTAGAGTATAAACAGTGCGTGATCATTATAGTGCATATATAAGAGATAGTTCAACGTGCAGCATTCAGTGCGAATATAAGGGAGCAATGTTTAACTAATATTTTGAAAGAAGTTCAGAAGAAGAAAAGTTGCTGTAAAGTAAGAGAAATTAAGGAAGGTAAATCTGAGATTTACCTTCCTAAATAGTGCTTATTAATGACAAATAAAATATTCAAGTTGTTTCCCTGGCTCTAGGAGCCTAACCCTTGTTCTTGCGCTTTTCGATAATTGACTTGATGAAATATTAACTAAGAGAAGACATAACTGAAACAAGTAAGTTCACAAGCAATTACTAAGAAGAGAATTTGTATTAACTGAAAGCCCTCCAAATTCTCAACATGGTATCACAGATGAGGTAAAGGAGAAGAAGGGAAAAGGTAGCTTGAAAATATTTGGCTGTCATTATTGGCACATCTCTACATCATTCAAAGGAACTTCTAGAATCTTGATGCAAGTTTTGGTTGACTAACTAGACGCAATATGAAATCCGGGCTACAAGTGATACGAGCTCCTTACTAGCTATGGAATACAGTATGATTCACATGAGAAGGGAGATTGATACATAACAATAATCTATATAGATATGCGAGTGCATGGGTAACAATAATGTATTGATATCAATTTATTTAGGCAGCCTCTATAACAATTAGGGTGAAACTGCAGAGAAAGAAAATAAGGCCTAGCTTGGGAATTCACTGAAAAGGAGCTATAATAGATTCAGTATATAAGAAGGTCTAATGTATTTTTGAGCATAAAAAATAATCCAATATGCTACAATATTCCATTCTAAGGATATCCGAAGCTTTGTCATGAAGGATCCAAAATCCTGAGGTCTCTATCCAATAAATGCAGATGGTGTGATACCAATATTTGGTATGATGCGAATTGTAATTCTCATTACAACAAGGATCTAATCCTTACCCTTGAAGAAGATCATCCAAAGAGAAATAACTAACACATATTTTCTCCACTTCTATCAAAGAAATCAAGATGAAGACTTTATCTTCACTTATCAAGTAACTATCTTTCATTCTATAATCAAATTTCGTTAAATGACTTTGTTTTTGCAGGGAGATCTATAAGCTAGTTGGGTTACCAAGAATCCTTGCATGAGGAGGATAGTGACAGTCTTCAAAGAAAGTAAAGTCATGAAAATCCTATGAAGGATTGGAGAAATTATGAGAATATAAGATAAGCCGAAAGAACTATTCTATGCAATAAGTAATATGGAAAGAGAAAAACCAAAGGAAAAAATGTTGAAGGATAAAAGGCTAAAACATTTTCAGAAGGAAATGGAAAGTTTAGGAAAACTAGAAGACTTACGGACATTACAAGAAAGATGGTCCTAAAGGGAAAATCTCAATAGGAGAAAGAAAGGAATCTCATATCATCAAAAATAATGAAGGAAGCTGAAGAAAATAAGTTCAAGGAAAATCACACAAACTTATGAATAAGGAATTTATTTATGTTGCTTATATGATAGGAAGCAATGTAGCATCCTGATCGAAGCATGGCAAGAGCTCCTAGTGAATCAACTCCGGGAAAACCTCTTTTACAAATACAAATTAGTGATCAAGAGCAAGGGTCATCATAGAAACATACTTCTGGGATGTGATAACATATTGATGAAACAAGACAAGGGAATGAAGCTCTTCATTCTTAAAAATTGCTACAGGATGACTCAAGGGAAAAGGGTATGAGGTATGTATATATTTATATGCTGACACTGGATGTTGTTGTGCCATGTTATATGGTTGCAGGTAATGAAATTATATATTTAAAATTATGATCTATGGAGGAGTATCTCTCAGTGCACGGAGAGATGAAATCAACATAATGTGTCCTCATGGAATATGACGTGGTTGTATATGAACAATAAACCATAAAGGTTATAAGTTCCTGGTAATAAAGAATGTGCATAGAGGAAGAGATCATGACATGCAACCATGTCAAAAGGTTGCTATCATTCGAAATCCAAGAAGATGTGACTAGGAGATCTCCTGGGAGGATATGTAGACTCTAACAGAAGTCTAGTAAATAAGAAGAATCTTAACAAAACATATCATTAGGAGATGTGTCAATCTTTATGAAGGATGTCAATACCTATAGGAAGATTTCATGGTGAAAGATCGTCACTAAGGTAACTTTTGTTCTAAAAGTTCATATGTATATGTTTATTTGGATGAGTTTTTGCAGGGCTGCCAATCATGAGAAGGGATGTATTATCCTTGGAGATGATTCGAAGGAAAGCAACATGGCATAACAATGGACCAGATAATGAAGTATTGTGAATCACTTTCTAAAAATATGGCATGACTCAGGATGAAAGTGATAGATGATATGTGCCCTATGAAGCTAAACGTTGAAGATTCCTCAAATATCAAAATCCATGATACCAAGGACAGGATTTTTTCATGAGGAGCTGGGGGTCTCACCATTGCTGCTAGAGGTCCTTGGTTAAGAGGAAGCCTAATGGTAAGTTTATTTCTTAGAAGAAACTTGGTAATTCGTAAGGATGAGCTTAGGTACATTCTTTGTATAAGAATGAGAACATTCCGTTGTGGAATAAGTTCCACCCTTGTTGAGAGGGAGAGATAGACATGTCATTCTAGTCTTTGGAAGACAGAATGGAGGATTGGGTAATCATATGGCATTTTATACTCTTTGAGAATGTGATAGGGCATTGAAGATAAGAATAGTTGGGGAACGATATTCTTTGAGGGTTAGCTACCCAAGAGAAGAATAGTCCAATAAGGTCATACTTTGGGAACACCCAGGTGGAGTATGTACCTTGGAGAGGTAATAGCAAAGGTGTCTATAAATCATGTGTCTCACCAACATTGACGCCCATTATCTCGTTGAAGAGATGGGGTTGTTAGTGAAGGCTTTGTAGTAGAACAATGATGGTTGATATGATGCTATACAGATGCAATTACCAATCCAGTTTTTCTTATGATATTCTTTAGTCTAAAAGTGATCATGTACCTGTCTGAATACCTCCTGCTGTACATATTCCCTCCTCCATTTAAATTTTGACCACCGGTCCCTTTTAAACTTGCTGCAAGCATCTTTCGTGATCAAAAACCTCCATATCGTGCTCATCACCACCTTTTCCGCTCCGAAATACACTGCCCAAATAATAATAACCCGCAATTTAAATTTATTGAGCCGAAGCCCTCAGGGCCCTAGCCCCCTTTCCTGACATCGTCACATGACCTGAGTCCGAAAACCGCAGGCCAAAAAGAAATGGGGCTTATTGTTTATATTCGGGCGTGATATCCGCCGTCCAATCATGTTATATCAACGGAGCAGTGATCATTTCATGAGGAGGGCCCCGCGTGCAGGAAACCGGCAGTAAACCCCCACACCGCTTACCCCAGGCTGGCGGTATTATCCATCGACCAGTTATGGTGGGCGCCGCGTGTCAGCAGTGCAGGCCCTGAAACCACTTTCCGCGCGTTCGCTTCCCCGTACAACTTGGCAAGGCTGATGGAAATTTGTTTGAACCGTCGAATTTGGCAATGTCGATCCGACGATGGATATTCTCCAGACGTGCCCACCCGTTATTTCATGTCCGCCATATCATATGGCCCACCATCGTGTCGCTCCCGTCCATTTCTAATCGTTGATCTGCGTTTGTAATCCGATGGCCCAGAGTTCAGTCTCCCCACCTGTTGACTCCGCCACATCACCCATCCACCTGTCCCCCGTACGTCCACGTGTTTTGGTCTCGTACATCCGTAAGATTCCTCCACGCTATATATATATATATATATATATATATATATATATATATATATATTTGTGTGTTTATATGTTTTTGTTCGTATTTGTCGTTATTTCTTCCTCACGTCCAGACTGTGTTATATAAAAAACTCGCATTTCGTCTATTTGTCAAAACCTCCACTGTTTTTCTTCCGCCACCCTGTGTATTTCTCCCTGTTGACCATGTATCCATCGTCCCCGCCTCCATCTGTGTCTGATTTCTCTAATATCTTGTGGGTTTTGAAGGTTTCAATATAACAGGAGGGCGTTTTAATTCGCCGCCTCTATTGCAAAAGTTTAGAGTCCATGAAAGACGATTTTCTGTGGGTGAAATTTAATGAAGAAGCTGAGGGTAGGTGTGAGAAATGATCGCCATTAAAGAAGGCAAGTATATGGACCTACAGAACCCTCCAGAGAAATTCGTCCCGCATTAAAGATCCAATATTCAAATCCAAAGCTAAGGGCTGAGAGTACAATACAAAATTGCAGATTATCTCAAGGCTCTTACGGCAGCAGATTTTTCCTCAGCAAAAGGCCGAGCATTGTATATATTTTATTATTTGTGTCTTGTATATAAGGAGATTTTCATCTCCCAGCATTTATTTCTATAGACAGATTGTAAAGTACAGTCATTTATAGTTAGTCATTCATAGAGTGGGCGCGAATGTTTTCCGCCATTTTATTCAAATTGAGTCATTAAATGTGCTTCATCTACCTCCTTCTCGAGAATTCTCTATCTTTTCTATAAAGGCCCAAAAAGGAGACATTGTAAGGGTTCCAGATTTCTATCAGCAAACTGTGCAGTGAAAAGGCTTTTGTATACATTTTGTAATATTTCTGTATGAAGGTTCAGAGCCCGTAGGGTCTCAGTGAGGAGGAGTTATAACTGTAATGAGGATTCTGGTCTTTGGTATCTCACAGTATGTAATTTCTCTTATGTGTTAATACAATATCTTCTTTCATGCTATTTATCTTCTTGTATCATGTTCTAGAATGCGAGTGGCTCACTAGTTTGCAGTAAGGATTCATCTTTGTTGGTGCCCTTTCTGGAATTAGTCAAGTGCTTTAAATAGGCCTAGTCATGATATACCGTTCCATGATCATCTCTTCCATATTTTCTGCTATATTGGTTGCATGAGGAGGGTGCTTTTAAAACGCCATTTTCATATAAGGATTCATAGATTGGTATGCCCTTATGTGGTTCTGTTGCGTATCTGGGTATCAGTCTCATGTTAACTAATATCTTCTGATGTTCTCTCACTGCACCCACTTCCTGATATTTGATTTCTGTGATATATTATTTGAACCGGCCCTCTTTACAGTAAGCTGTCTCTTAACTGTCTGATGCCTTTGTATTGGAGTTTTACATGATGTCCCTACACTATTCTTATCTTTGTATCAGCTTCTGAGAGAGATTGGTCCCATTTCAATCTTATTTCCTTGTTCAAACAAGAGATAGTAGGAAGGCATTTGGATTGACAACCCAAGCTATATTACGTGCCTCCCTGCTATATTAAGATGTCCTAGGCACTGGTCTATGGCAACTCTAGACTGTCTCTAGGGGGTGACAAAATTGTCCACAACATCTTTCTAGCGCCGTTGCCAGGGACCGAATTCAAGAATATCAGTTTCCCTGGGTCTCGACAAATTGTTTTCACTCTCTAATCAGGTGAGCACAGAGAGTTGAAGAGTTGCGTATCTCTCACCTTGGCGACTCCACTGGTCTTTATTTGCTAAATTTTATTGGTAGTCCTGGCTCCTCGTAAGCCACATTTGAGGTCAGATACATCTCAGTCGAAAGCATCTTACGTGTCTGACCCAGAGAAGATCATTCATAAAAGAGTTTGGAAGGAGAGGAAGTCAGCCCGTGCTGAAAATCCTGAATATTCTGTTGAAGATTATCCGCCCTCTTCTTCTCAAGAAGTTAGAACAGAAAATCCCGAGTTTTACTCGGAGACTCCACGTAAAGGAAGTGCCTGGATCGAAGAAGAATCTCATCCTGCTTTCGAGGCTGAAGAAATTAAAGAGGTCACAGAAGTAGTTGCTGTTAACCGTGAGTTATTCCCATCCACACCTCAGGCTTCTGTGCAATATATTCCCATTGTCATTCATACTCCACTTCCTCCTACTCCTCTCCCTTCATTTGTTACTCAGACTGTTGTACAACCCCCACCTCCTCCAATGGCCAATGTTCCTGCATTTCTTTTGAACAAATATGCTCCACTGGCCTTACCTCAAGTGCTGAATGATATGCCACAGGATTACTTGAAGATTCTGCCGAGATTTAATGGAGAAAATGAAATTGATGCTCGAAACATCTTGAGACCTTCTTCTCTTTTGCAGAGAACTTAAATGTTGAACATCTGGATGTGGTCTTGAGACTATTTGTGCAATCTTTGGAAGGGGAAGCCAGAAAATGGTTTAAAACATTGGGGAATCGTTCTGTGACCACCTGGGACGTCATGGAGAATTTTTTCCTCAGGAAGTGGGGAGAAAAGAAAGATCATGGTCAATGTCTCACTGAATTTAATACAATGAAAAAGAAACAGAATGAGGGAGTGGCAGAATTTATTAAAAGATTTAATAAGTTGTATTTGAGCCTGCCTCCTGAAATGAAGCCCCATGAAGCTGCTGCCAAGATAATTTTCATAACAGCCTTTGAGTTTAATTTTGGTTTCGCATTGAGAGAAAGAAAACCTGCCACTTTGGATGATGCACATTCAGATGCTCTGGAATTGGAAGCAAACTTTGCCTCCACTGGAAAGTTAAAAGGAAAAATTGAACAGGATACTAGGAGGAGAGGCAAAGAAGAGGTCTCCACCTCTAATCAGGAAAAGGATTCAGATAAAATGGATGAAATAAGTAAAATGATAAAGAAGATGGTCAAGCTTGAACTGGAAGCTAAGAATGCAGCTCCCAAGAACTATTATAATGCTCCAAACAGAGGATACAATCCTCAGTATAGGAGGCCACCATTGCAGATATTGCCAAGAGAAACAAAGGAACAACAAGACCAGGTACCTCATCCCTTGTACCTGGAAGGACCAGCAGATGACTCCACTGGAGATGCAGCTTATGGATTAGAAGATTCAAATCTGGCTTTTTCAAATAATGATGATATGGAATGCCTGTTGCAAGATGAAGATGAAGAAGAAGAGATTGATCATTATTGTAAAAAAATTTCTGATTTCATGCAAGCACAATTCAATGTCAAATATGATCTCAGATCTTCAAGAAAGAGGACCAGAACTCAAGACCAAGAAGAAGAGCCACCTCAGAAAGAAGCATCTGTTCAGAAGGAATCAGCAACAAAGAAGAACGCGGAAAAAGGTAAGAATCCTTTAAATACTCCCTTGCAGTCAATTGATCAGATTCCTTCCTCTTCTAAAATAGTCAGTCCTCCTAATGCTGAGCCAGTGTCAAAAGAAGTCAAATCTTCAGTTGAGAATAAGGAGTCAAAAGAAGTAGTGATAGAAAAGCCCACATCTGCTTTCAATTTGCAAAAAGAACTTGAGAAGATTAAGATTCCTGTCCCTCTGACTGAGTTATTAAAACAGCCTGTATATCAGTCTCAAGTTACCTCTTTTATACTTCCTCCTGAAATACCAATTGCACCTGATAGTCTAAATCTTCAAGAAGAGAGACCCATGGTAGTCTTTGGCCTACATGTCGAGGAGATAGACCCCTCTACTCCTCCTTTCTACGTGTCTCTAGTCATTCATGACCTGCTGTTGCATAATTGTATGTTAGATTCTGGGGCTTCCCATAATCTTATGCCTTTGTCTGTCATGGAGCAACTAGGACTGCAAATTACAAGACCATACAAAGATTTATATTCATTTGATTCCAAAAGGGTGAAATGCTTGGGAATGATTAAAGATTTAGTGGTCAATTTGGCCCAAATTCCAGCAAAGAGTGTGGTCATGGACATTGTGGTTGCCGATATCCCAACTCGCTTTGGCATGTTGTTGTCAAGGTCCTGGGGTACAAAGATTGGGGGATCGATTAAATTGGATCTAACATACGCTACTGTCCCAGTCTTTGGAGGGCAGGAAAGGAGGTTGTACAGAGAGACTAGATTTGTTAAAATGGTAACTAAGGCTGACCGCTCAGAAAACTCTCCAGTCTATAACAAAGAGGGAGACTTCTCATGCCTGATGTTAGAAGAAAATCAAAATTATGCTCATGAGCCCCTTTTTGGTCAAATCCAAGCTGAGCAGTCTAAAGCAGATCAGGAATCAGAAATATGGACTTTGCATTTTGATGGAGCAAACTCAAGAGAAGGCAATGGAGCAGGGGTGTTATTAATTTCTCCTACAGGAAAATGGGTGCCCTTGTCTTTTAAATTGGAGTACGAGGCTACAAACAATGTAGCTGAATATGAGGCACTATTATTGGGACTACAGACAGCTAGAAACATGGGCATCCAATGTCTGAAAGTTTTGGGAGACTCTGAGCTGGTGATAAGACAGATCAAAAATCAATGCCAAACTAAGCATCCTCGGCTCAGAGCATATAGAAACGAAGTATGGGACGTGATAGAAAATTTCTTCTTAGCATTTAATATACAGTTCATGCCCCGGGAGCAAAACAGAATAGCAGACTCTCTTGCTGTTACTGCCAGTACATTCCGTCCCCCTCAGAATCCACTCTTAAGATATGAAGTGGAGGTACGGTACAGACCATCCATTCCAGATAATATAAAGCACTGGCAGGTATTCGAAGATGATGAACAAATGAAGAGATTCATGGAGACAGTGGGAGAATTCACAAATATAGAGATTGATGATGAGAGGGAGGAAGAAGCTGAAAATATTGCAGAAAATAAATGGGAAGAAAGAATAGCAGGAAATAAAGTGCTGCAGCTGAAAGGAAATTTTATACCTAGAGGGCTGGTGCCTCTAGAAAGGTTATTTAACAAATATGATATTCCATTTCATCCTGGCAAAGTAACAGAAGAAGATCAAGTAGGAGATTTGAATCTGGGTACTTCTACTGATCCCAAAATTGTTAAATTATCTAAAAGAGTCCCAGAAGATTATAAAGAAAAATATTTGAAGTTATTTCAATCTTACAAAGATGTTTTTGCTTGGTCCTATCAGGACCTAAAAACTTTTGATGTAAATATAATACAGCATAAGATTCCACTGAGGGAAGATGCAAAGCCTTACAAGCAGAAGCTCAGACAGATCAATCCTCTGCTGCTTCCCTCCATTGAACAAGAAATTAAGAAATTACTGAAGGCCAAGATAATTGTGCCATTAAGGTACTCAGAATGGGTAGCAAATCTTGTTCCTGTTCGAAAGAAGAATGGAGAAATAAGGCTCTGTGTGGATTTCAGGAATTTGAATAGAGCATCTCTCAAAGATAATTATCCATTGCCCAAGATGGACCACATCCTACAGAAAGTAGTAGGAGCATCCAGAATGTCAATAATGGATGGATTTTCTGGTTATAATCAGGTAGCTGTATTCCCAGAAGATCAGAAGAAAACTGCATTTACTACACCATGGGGAACATTTATGTATGCTAGGATGCCATTTGGATTAATTAATGCAGGAGCTACTTTTCAAAGGGCAATGGACATAGCCTTTGTTGGAGAGCAGGACAAGTTTTTGGTGGTATATCTTGATGATATCACAGTGTTTTCAAAGAATGATGATGAGCATATTGAGCATTTAAGAAGAACTTTTGAAAAATGCAGAAGGTATGGCCTTTCTCTTAACCCTCAAAAATCTTTGTTTGCATTAGATGAGGGAAAACTCTTAGGGCACATTGTAACTAAAGATGGTGTGAGAATAGACCCTAAGAGAGTAGAAGTAATAAACATCATTCCTCTGCCCAGGAATAAAAATGAAGTACAGGTATTTTTAGGCCGAATCAATTTTCTAAGAAGGTTTATTCCTAACTATGCCGAGATAGTTAGGCATATAACTAATATGTTGAAAAAGGAGAATGAAGTAAAATGGTCCCAGGAGTCTAGAGATGCATTCACAAGGATAAAAAAGGCATTTTCTGAATCTCCTGTGCTAGCAGGGCCAGATTACAAAAAGCCATTTATGATTTTCTCATTTGCTTCCCCTCACACAATTGCTGGAGTGTTATTGCAGAAAAATGAAGAGGGATATGAACAGCCTATAACTTTCTTCAGTCAAGTACTTTATGATGTAGAATTGAAATACAATATATTGGAGAAGCAGGAATATGCCCTAGTCAAGTCCCTTAAAGCTTTTAGAGTTTATATTTTGCAATCTCATATTACTTCATATGTCCCCACAGCAGCTGTCAAAGACATTCTGGTTCAGGGAGACAGCGAGGGTAGAAGAGGAAGATGGATTGCAAAAATTCAGGAATATGATTTAGACATAAGGCCTACTAAGTTGGTTAAAGGACAGGGACTTGCCAAGATGTTATCTGAATCAAATCATCAGGACTTGGGAATTAATTTATCCATGTTAGCAAATGAAGAATCTGAGAAAGAAGAAGAGCAGCAAGGACTGGAGATGGCCACTCAAAAGGTACAGGTGAAATATCTAACTAGTCCTTGGTACAAAGAAATTGTTGAATATCTTTTAACACTTAGCTGTCCTCCAAGTTGTGACAAGATAAAGTACAGAGCTGTAAGGATGAAATCTCAAAAATACATGATTGCTAATGGACAGCTATATTGGAGAGACCCTTCAGGTATATTACTGTTATGCCTCACAGAAAATGAAATAGAGAACATATTGACAGAATTCCATGAGGGAATATGTGGAGGGCATTATAGCTAGAGGGCTACAGCTCACAAAATCTTGAGGGCTGGTTTCTACTGGCCAAAATTGTATACAGACACTTTTGTCTGGGTAAGAGCATGCGACAAATGCCAAAGATTTGCAGAAAGACAAAAATTAGCGGCTTTGCCCTTGATTCCCATCCATGTAAATGAACCATTTCAGAAATGGGGATTAGATTTTATAGGAGAAATACATCCCCCATCAAGTGGCCAATATAAATGGATACTAACAGCCACAGATTACTTCACGAAATGGGTGGAAGCCATACCTACAAAAAATGCTACAGATGCCGTAATAATGAAGTTTATGGAGGAAAATATCATATCTAGGTTTGGTTGTCCTGCAAGAATTGTAACTGATAATGCACAAGCTTTCAAATATTCCAGATTTGTGAATTTCTGCCAAAGGTATAACATCATCCTGACTCATTCCACAGCATATTATCCGCAGGGAAATGGTTTAGCAGAATCATCTAATAAAACCCTGGTGAGAGCCCTGAAGAAAACAATCAGTGAAAATCAGAAGAACTGGGATTCTCAATTAAAATTTGCTCTATGGGCAAATAGGATAACCAGCAAAAGAGCAACATGAAAGTCTCCATATGAGCTAGTATACGGAAGAGCAGCTGTTTTTCCTGTGCAATTGGCTTTGCCGGTAGCACGCTTCATGCAGGAAAATCAGGAGGAAACAGATGACATGATCCGAAGAATTAATCAGCTGGTAGAATTGGAGGAAACACAGAACCTGGTAGATCAGAAATTGATGGAATATCAGGAAAAGATGAAGAACGTATTTGATCAGCATGCAAAGGATAGAAATTTTCAAGTTGGAGACCTCGTTCTCAGATGGGATGTTCACAGAGCAGAAAAGGGCAAGCATGCTAAATTTGATCCGCTGTGGTTCGGGCCATTCAAAATAGTGAGGCTAGGAAGGAACAACACTTTTTCTTTAGAAAATCTACAAGGTGATTTGTTGGATGCCCCTGTGAATGGCCAATTCCTCAAGTAATATTTCCAATTCTGACTCAATATGGGAATGCCTGATTGTATATACTATATATAAGTTGTTTTGGTTTTTATTTTCATTAAGGAAAGAATGCTGACAATTACCTGAAGAAGAAGCGCAGGGGAATTGAAGAACAGAGTGAAATTTTTAGTGGTCTGCGTGTTCTCGACATGCCCGAGGACGACCGTGCCGTCCCCAGATGGAGCCGATGTTGTACATATTCCCTCCTCCATTTAAATTTTGACCACCGGTCCCTTTTAAACTTGCTGCAAGCATCTTTCGTGATCAAAAACCTCCATATCGTGCTCATCACCACCTTTTCCGCTCCGAAATACACTGCCCAAATAATAATAACCCGCAATTTAAATTTATTGAGCCGAAGCCCTCAGGGCCCTAGCCCCCTTTCCTGACATCGTCACATGACCTGAGTCCGAAAACCGCAGGCCAAAAAGAAATGGGGCTTATTGTTTATATTCGGGCGTGATATCCGCCGTCCAATCATGTTATATCAACGGAGCAGTGATCATTTCATGAGGAGGGCCCCGCGTGCAGGAAACCGGCAGTAAACCCCCACACCGCTTACCCCAGGCTGGCGGTATTATCCATCGGGCCAGCGATTCCACTGGGTAGGCGCCGCGTGTCCTTGGTACGGGCCACAAAACCACTTTTCCCCACGCGTTAAAGCCTGTACAACCGCCGGGCAGCGGAATTTGTTTGAACCGTCAGATCTGGCGATGTCGATCCGACGATGGATATTCTCCAGACTTGCCCACCTGTTATTTCACATCCGCCATATCATATGGCCCACCATCGTGTCGCTCCCGTCCATTTCTAATCGTCGATCTGCGTTTGTAATCCGATGGCCCAGAGTTCAGTCTCCCCACCTGTTGACTCCGCCACATCACCCATCCACCTGTCTCCCGTACGTCCACGTGTTTTGGTCTCGTACATTCGTAAGATTCCTCCATGCTATATATATTTGTGTGTTTATATGCTTTTGTTCGTATTGCCGCACCCTTCCCGCGACGTCCGCATCGTGTTATATAAAAGCCCGTGATTTTCGTCTCTATTTGTCAAACTTCCAATCGTTTTTCTTCCGCCACCTCGTATTTCTCCTCGTCACTAATGTATCCATCGTCCCCTCCTCCATCTCGTGTTTGATTTCTAATATTTTAATGTTTCAATATAACAGAGGCGTTTTAATTCGCCGCCTCTGTTGCAAAGGTTTAGAGCCCATGAAAGACGATTTTCTGTGGGTGAAATTTAATGAAAAAGCTGAGGGTAGGTGCGAGAAATGATCGCCAATTAAAGAAGAAAAATAAATGTATCCACAGAACCCTCCAGAGAAATTCTCCCTGCATTAAAGATCCAGGATTCGAATCCAAAATCAGGGGCCGAGAGTACAGTACAGAATTGCAGACTATCCCAGGTCTCTTACGGCAACAGATTTTCCCTCAGCTGCAGGCAACACATTGTATATATTTTATTATTTGTGTCTTGTATATAAGGAGATTTTTATCTCCCAACATTTATTTCCATAGACAGATTGCTAAGTACAGTCATTTATAGTTAGTCATTCATAGAGTGGGCGCGAATGCTTTCCGCCATTTTATTCAAATTGAGTCATTAATTGTGCTTCATCTGCCTCCTCCTCTAGAATTCTCTATCTTTCCTATAAAGGCCCGAAAAGAAGACATTGAAAGGGTTCAAGATTTCTATCAGCAAACTGTGCAGTGAAAAGGCATTTGTATACATTTTGTAATATTTCTATATGAAGGTTTAGAGCCCATAGGGTCTCAGTGAGGAGGGGTTATAACTGTAATGAGGATTCTGGTCTTTGATATCTCACAGTATGTAATTTCTCTTATGTGTTAATACAATATCTTCATTCATGCTATTTATCTTCTTGTATCATGTTCTAGAATGTGAGTGGCTCACTAGTTTGCAGTAAGGATTCATCTTTGTTAATGCCCTTTCTGGAATTAGTCAAGCGCTTTAAATAGGCCTAGTCATGATATATTGTTCCATGATCATCTCTTCCATATTTTCTGCTATATTAGTTGCATGAGGAGGGTGCTTTTAAAACGCCATTGTCATATAAGGATTCATAAATTGGTATGCCCTTATGTGGTTCTGTTGTGTATCTGGGTATCAGTCTCATGTTAACTAATATCTTCTTTATGTTTCCTCACTACACTCACTTCCTGATATTTGATTTCTGTGATATATTACTTGAACTGGCCCTCTTTACAGTAAGTTGTCTCTTAACTGTCTGATGCCTTTGTATTGGAGTTTTACATGATGTTCCTACATTATTCTTATCTTTGTATCAGCTTCTGAGAGAGATTGGTCCCATTTAAATTATCTTCCTTGTTTAACAAGAGATAGTAAGAGAGCTCTTTGGACTGACAACCCAAGCCATATAACGGGCTCCTTGCTATATTAAGATGTCCTAGGCACTAGTCTATGGCAACTCTAGACTGTTTCTAGGGGGTGACCAAATCATCCACAACACCCGCAATCACATGTTATAGCATTTCTAGAACCTAACATGGCACACAATCAAATTTCTGCCTCTCTTTTATGCTGCTTACTATGCTGCTTAAATTAATATAAAATGTGATTAGCACAAATAATATACAATCAACATAAGACTACTTAATGCCAAGAGAAAAGCCTTTAGGTTTGAGTGTGCCTTAAGTGCATAACCTACTAAAGTATCTTTTTAATTCTAAACAAAAAACTCATCTCACTGATAAGTTCTCTGAACAAAAGCATCCCAAAAAGTTCTCCAGCTACCTTGGTAAACCTGTTGATAATTGAGCATGCACCCAGAATGGCCAACAAAACCAACAATAATGCAGTCCACACAATACCCTGTGTATAATCAGTAGAGTACTTGTAGTTATTTAATGTTAATGCACACTTATTTGCATAAATATCTACTATTCTTAATAAAATAACTACATAAATACATCGTACTGCAGGTATCAAACATTCTACTATTGCAATTTAGAATGAATTTGTAACTTGTTGACACAAGGTGATCAAATCTGAAGTGCATACCACCCTGTCCAAGCTAGAAACAACTTTGGGCCTAAGTCTTCTCTATCTTTGGAAAAGTTGTACATGAATGTATACATAAGCACAGTAGGTTCAGCCACCCCAAGAATTAACAAAGGTTGACCTCCGAAAATAGAATGGATGATGCCACATATTGCAGTGGATGACAGTGTTTGAACTGCGGTCAAGATTCCATCTGCAATGCATTTTGATACTCATTTTTTAATAGCATTTATCGGTAAAGCCTCAAGAAAGAAAAAAATGCAGCTTTTATTAATCCTATTGCTTTTTTTTCCCATATTTTCTGTGAAATTATTGACCAATTTCAATGGAAGATTCATTTGAATAACTAAAGTGATTGGAAAATTTAAAGAATGAATTTTTTCAAGGGATGAATGTTAATATGCCTGCAATGAATGCTTGTTATTCAATACTATTACATGAAAACTATTCCTTTCATATATTATTAGTTATGCCACAAAGCCAACTTGACTTGTATTAGACTTCCTATGGAGGAATTAAACTCTAGATGTAGCAATATGGAGTGCACATATGGTATATTTCAATGAGGTCTATTACTTTCACAGGCGATCAATAATCTTCAAATCCCTTTCCCACAAAAAACTAGCATCTCCTTGCGATATAGATATAGTGGAATGAAGTTTTCCTCTGTCAAAGTGTAGATCAGACCAAGGCCCCTAATTGATATATGAACCTTGAATGTACACGAAGTTGCAAAAGCCTTTCCAACAGCCTCCTAGTAATTTAGAACAAATTTATTTTTCTAAGATATATCTCGAGTCCTTCAGTGGAGTTTATCTCTAATGCCAAAACTTCTTTGATGCCTCTCAATAAACTAGTAAAACCACAAAACGTTCAGCTACATGTAAAAGATACAAGAAATCTCAACAGATCAGATGGTAAACCCAATGTAGAAAATTAGTGCAAGCATTATCAAACACCTCCTTTGTATAGGTAGACACAAAATAAATAAATACAAGAAAATGTTTTGTTCATGAGAAGCAACATGAATAAAGGTAAATTCAATATGAATGTTATATCGAACTCAAAGTTTCAAACCTTAAAAGATAAATTTGTGAAGCACAATTGGAAGAGTCTAATGATTCTCTTGATAAATGACATTTATTCAGAAATTCAAACAAAGAACTTAGTTGTCTCAAGACCATACATGGACGACATCCCTAGATCTTAATGAGCTTCATTGGCAAGAGTGATTACAAACAGTACTTGACGGACAATTCACTTATACCTAAATTTCACCCCCCTCAATATGGAAGTTTAAAATTTTACAACTTGATATTTTAGGATGGTAACAACGTTATGTTCCATGCCTTCAACTTCAATTCATTTTTCAGATTTTAGTACCTCTGTTGGTACAATATCAGACTGTTGTCTCCTCCATTTTGAAGGAAAAATCCCATTGAACACTCCTACACAATCTCACCTCCCGTATCGCTATCACCCTCTTTCTTTGGAGGTACAGTTAAGTCGGATTTAAGTTGGAATCTATCAAACTAAACCTATCAACTTCTACACCCTTTTTCTAAAGTCTTCTAGAAGCTAGTCAAATAAAAGTATCCTTTATGAGTATGCATGCAGAATCCTTTATCAACTTCTACATCTGAGCATGCACCCAGAATGGCCAGCAAAACCAACAAGAATGCAGTCCACACACATACCCTGTGTATAATCAGCAGAGTACTTGTAGTTATTTAATGTGAATGCACACTTATTTGCATAATCTGTACTGTTCTTAATAAAAACACTACAGAAATACATCGTACTGCAGGTATCAAACATTCTACTATTGCAATTTAGAATGAATTTGTAACTTGTTGACACAAGGTGATCAAATTTGAAGTACATACCACCCTGTCCAAGCCAGAAACAACTTTGGGCCTAAGTATTCTCTATCTTTGGAAAATTTGTACATGAATGTATACATAAGCACAGTTGGTTCAGCCACCCCAAGAATTAACAAAGGCTGACCTCCAAAAATAGAATGGATGATGCCACATATTGGAGTGGATGACAGTGTTTGAACTACAGTAAGGATTCAATCTACAGTGCATTTTGATACTCAGTTTTTAATAGCATTTATCAGTAAAGCCTCAAGAAAGAAAAAAATGCAGCTTTAATTAATCCTATTGCTATTTTTTCCCATATTTTATGTGAAATTATTGACCAATTCCAATGGAAGATTCATCTGAATAACTAAAGTGATTGGCAAAGTTAAATAATGATTTTTTTCAAGGGGTGAATGTTAATATGCCTGCAATGAATGCTTGTTAGTCAATACTATTACATGAAAAATATTCCTTTCATATATTATTATTTATGCCACAAAGAAAACTTGACTCGTATTAGACTTCCTATGGAGGAAATCAACTCTAGATGCAACAATATGGAGTGCACATATGGTAGATTTCAATGAGGTCTATTACTTTCACAGACGATCAATAATATTCAAATCCCTTTCCCACAAAAAACTTGCATCTCCTTGCGATATAGATATAGTGAAATGAAGTTTTCCTCTGTCAAATTGTAGATCAGACCAAGGCCCCTAATTGATATATGGAACTTGAATGTACGTGAAGCCGCAAAAGCCTTTCCAACAGCCTCCTAGTAATTTAGAACAAATTTATTTTTCTAAGATATATCTCGAGTCCTTCAGTGGAGTTTATCTCTAATGCCAAAACTTCCTCAAGTTTTCTACCTTTTTTGTTAGAATCATTTTCAAAAGACCAGTTAAAGCATACTGCAATGATTCTCAGAATCATTTCTCTTGTATTTCCAAGAGATATCAAAGAGTCCTTAAGTATAGTTTATCTATAATGCCAAAAGCTCCTAAAGTGTTTCACCATTTTTTTACAATCGTTTTCAAAAGGTCATTTCTTAAAGCATACTACAATGCTTAGAATCATTTTTAAAAGCTAATTGGGTCATAGTATGGAATGTGCACGTCCAATGGGCTATTTAAGCATACTGCAATGCTTTTAGTCATTTTCAAAAGTTAATTGGGTCATAGTATGGAATGTGAACTTACAATGGGCTATTTATGAATATCTGTGTGCATAACTACCCTTGTAGACAGGTTGGATATCTCTTGAGGACATTTTAACCAATGTCCATCACGGATTTTGGGGCTTTAAAGGGTATTTTAGTGTTCATATCTCTTAATAAGCAGGGTTCAAGGTTTAAAGCCTTCACATTTTGGTATAATGCATTTAAAGTTTTAGGGTATAAGATTCAAGATGTAGGATGAACTAGCTCAAGGACATTGGATACTGCTACTAACCTGAGGTCAACATATCAATGCCCAAAACACTTGTGAAGTCTAAATGCCAAACGTCTATCTTACATTGTGGTCTATGTGTAATTTCAATGTCAATGGAGGTTGAATGTGTCAATGTTAAGACCAATACATCGTGGCAATATGTCAATGTATCAAACTTTTTCAAATATGATATCTCAGTCAAGTATACTCAAATTTGAAGGTCATATCAGTGTAGGGTAGATAGGTTCACTGTCTATATGTACTAATGTCCACAAATTTGATGCACAAATCAATATTTCAGGGTCACATAAGGTAAGTGTTATGGCACTATGTTTTGGTTCATAATTGCAATGAGAGGTTTTGGTTCATTGCTTCTCACATGTTATAGCATTTCCAGAACCTAACATGGCACACAATCAAATTTATACCTCTCTTTTACGTTGCTTACTATGTTGCTAACATTAATATAAAATGTGATTAGCACAAATAATATCCAATCAGCATAAATCTCTATTGTGAATAATGTGAATGCATTCACAAATAATGTGAATGCACACTTATTTGCATAAATATGTATTGTTCTTAATAAAAAAACTACAGAAATACATCGTACATCATAAGGATGTTAGCACATGACTTAGTGAGGAGACTATTTCCAAGTGTTTAGAGAAAATCTTGTACTCCTCAAAAACAGAGTATGCTTCTCAGAGTATGGATATTGAAGTCAAATGCAGCATTTTCCAGGTATTTATAATATCTGTGGGGAGGACTTTTCTTTGAATGCAATAACTAATATATGTCCACTTCTTGTCCATAAGTCTTGAAATGCTGCCCGCTGGAATTATCAATTTACAATTTCACACCAAGTTACCTTATATTTTTCAAGGCATAATGCAAACATCACTGAAAAAGAGAGTAATCAGTAAGATTATCAAAGAATGAAGCAGGCTTGGACTTTAAAATCTGTTTGTAGATTTATAGGTTTAGTTGGTAGTTTTAAAGTGTAAAATTTTCTCCCTCTTCAGATTCAAAAACATATGGAAACCCTTGCTAATGATGGTAAATTAGAGTATGAAAATGATGGTATGAATTGTTTGTACAAGAAGAGTATTTAGAAAGATATGATCTGGGCAGCTTAAAGTGCAGTCACAGTTATCACGAGGCCTGCATCAAGCAGTGGTTGCTTTAGAAAAACAAGTGTCCAATCTGCAATATTTCCATCATTTCATAGCAGGAAAATTCTGGTTTGCTGCATTTTTTTTCTGTTTCTGTTAGGAAAATCTTAGGATCAGTGCTTTGACGAAGCAGCAAGCCCTTCCCTTGATTTTATTTCCTTGGGCTGGTGTTTAAACTTCTAGAAAATCTTATACATGTAGATATCCTTTGTGCAACCTGCATTCTCATGACTATTCCTTTGATAATGTTATTTTGTTTTTCTATTAAATTATGCTTATAATATTCCTTCTACAGATATGACTAGCGTTAACCATGTGCAACTTCTCCTTTGTTAGGAGCTTTGTCAAACTATTAACCATATGCAACTTTGTCAGAATGTGGTCCAACACTACCAACTCCCTAATGAACTTGGAATCTTAGGAAATTGTATTGAATATCAATGTGTTTGAAATGGTTATGACACATTCGATTTTCATAGAGCTTGATGTAACTTTGATTCTCACAAGAGACAATATTGGGCTTCAACAAGTGATTGGTTGACTCTACAATCAAGTTGCAAATCTAGATAGCTTCATAATAATAATATGAAACTGCCATATACTTTGCTTCAGTGGAACTGAATGCAATTGTTGCTTGCTTCTTGTTGATTTGATCAAAATGATTTATAAAATGATAATAATGATGTTTAAAATGAGCCTTACGATGGTCTACTTATACACATTGATTGTTCACGAGGTGTTAGGGGTATGTTTATAACATCACTGCCCTTGAAAGCTTTGTCTTGAAAGCACAGTAATTAGAATTTTCTTTAGTTAAGCACATTTTTGTGGTGGACTGAAGTTTATCAGATATCTATTTATACTTTGTAGAGGTTTGAATTTGTTTGTCCTTTGAGTGTTGGTGAGGTTTCTTTGTATTTTTTGCATCATAGTCTAAAGTCTTTTGACGTGATTTTTTAACATGAAAGCTTTATGCTTATTGGAAATATATTTGAAATACCTGCATGATCAAGAAACTGTTATGGTTAATTAAATTACTAATTAGGTACTACAGAAAGAGGATGATGCTGAGAGGGCTTGCTTGGGTGACTCTAGGAGCAACCCGGAGGTGGTCAGACAAAGCTCTTCTAAGTCACAAATCTGGAGAGAAAAAACTGGTGATGTATATGTGGTTGCTCAACCTAGGCTGTATGGAAAATCTTGGCAGAGTGTGTTTACCTTTCCGTGTCTTCTCGAAAGTAGGTTGTCTGCTCACAGAATAAGATCACTACATGTAGGTGATGGTTCTATAGTAATTTCTCAGCCTTATCTTCAGAATGGCTAACATAGAGGATCAGGTTTGAAACAGGATATAATTTTATGAATTTGGAGATTTAGAGTTAAAGAAAATTTTCACATTCCCTAGGTCTAGCCCCATTAGGTCACCTAGGGCAACAATTTCCTAGGAATCTAGCTAGAGGAAAAATTCTATCTCCTAGAGGCAGCTGCGTTGTTGGGTACCCTCACTCTCCTCAAAACATGGGCCAATTACGACGGTGGAATATTCAGATACCTCAAGCCCTAGCTCTAGGATCAAGTTTTGCCTAGGTGGTCCCAAGGATAGAACCTAGCAGGATCAATTTGACCTATCGAAGTAAAAACTCTTGTCTGATCCTTTCCCCTAACCTTTCCAGTATAAGAACATCATTGGTTGCTAAATTCCATCCCCGAACCTGGGCTGGGTCCACTTGGCCCCGTGTGGTCCCATTTGGTGTCAAAGGCCTTTCATCAAGGACCATTTGGGAATCCAAGTTCCCAAAGGATTTTAGGGATTGAGAACTTCCTTCATAAGCCTTTTTCTTCTCCCTCAACCCTTCAATCCCCCTCTTCTCTCCCTAGAAGATAAATTCACTTTCTTAGAAGGAAAGCAAGTCCCACTCTTTATTTTATCTTAGAGAAAGGGTTTCAAGGGTCACTTCCCACCTATTCATTGACCAATACTCTACAAGTGACTTCCTAAACTACCGAGACTCCACCCATCGGTGAAATTCCATGAAGAGCACGGAGCCTTAGTTGTGGTGACAATGGGCTAAGCCTCCATCGTTTCCCTTGTCCTAGCAATTTCCCTCTTAGGAACACCTTTTAGGTCCACTACTAGTTTGAGTGGTAACAAGTTGTTCACAATTCCATTTGTGAACAACTCTTTCGTATGCCCACTTTTTCCATATTACAGCTCCAAGATGAGAATTCCAGGGCTATGGAGGCTGCCCTTCTTCTCTCTGAATCAATCCTCTACAATATAGTGAACTAGGGCTAGTTGGTTCGCCCACTTGACTATTACTTTAGTCCTTGAAAGTTTACACATCCTTAGGCCCTATACACCTACGCTTATACCAATTTTTTTGTCCTTCACCAGAACAAGAGTCAGGGCTCTTCTTTGACAGTAATCTAACAACCCTCCAACTGTACTTGGACTACCATCAATCTGCCCAACCATAATCAATTCCTTTTACTGATCTAGGGCCCCACAATATTGTCTTCATCTAGGGCTCTTCAAATCTTCCACCTAACAAGGATTTGAGTCCTCTCAAGATCACTGTTCTTGTGTATCAACAATTTGATCTTTTTTGTCCAACCTACGAATAGATATGAATTACTCCTCTTATCATACTTCTAACAATCTGTAGATGACTGAACTGGGGTCAGAAATCAGCCACTAACAGTGCATTTACTAATTTTTTATAGGTTTCATCAGATATTTGTCTAAAACTCTATGGAAAGTCCACCAAAATCAACTCCTCTGCATGTCAATCCATTCTCCATATAGCACATTTCTTCTGCATGCTCAATCTTCTGCTCAGGTTCCACCCTCCTTTGGATCTATTGTCTCCACACATACTGAATCTGCAAACCATCTTCCAGATCTATGGTCTTTATTGTAGAAATAAACCTCACTCTAAGGGTCACAACTTGTCTTCTTCTACGCAAATTTTTCACAGTCTTAAGGGCATACCTTATGAACTAAACATGCTAGGAAAATGTCCTAACTAGGGCATTATACTTATGTACTTCTAATTGTTGTAGAACAAACCCTATCCACACACAGAAAAAACACGACTCTTGCCTCCATAAGAGACTCGACCTAGCTCATATGGATCCATAGATTCTGGGCATTTCTTTGACTGAATCTTGACATGAACTTCAGATCTCAATGTCGACCCTCAAACTAGGGTTACATCAGTCAATATTACACCTGTGTCGACTTCTGTTATGGCTCTAAATTATAGTGCAAGCCCTCCTCCATTTATTTTGGTCTTTATCACAGACCTTGCGACCTACTAACCACCACAAGGCAAGATGGTATCAACCCTCTCTTCTATTTCATGTAGAAAATCTAACCAAAGGGATTCAATCTAAACTTGTAATGTACTAAAACAAGATATTGAATCCTTCCTACAATTTTTGGAAACAACACACGATCACACAATCACATATAAGTAAGAGAAACAAGTTATCAATCGCACAACACAAGATGTATCTGGGGAAGCAACTGCTCAAAACCCTCTATCTCTATTTTTTATTAAGTCAAGGAATCATGAAACAATACAATGCTTAATCTCTCTTGAGATTCTCAAACACTCTGCCAATTGTCTCCTGCAGATCTAGGAAAAATCGGTCTAATACTTAGCCAATTCTCAGCCTGCCTTGGTCACGCAATTCCTATGGAATTATCTCCATATTAATTAGGAAAATCAACCTTCCTTGATTGCGCAATCCATCATGGCATCCCAATGACTTTATAATTGCACATGGGAAATTTTCTATAAATACAACTGATAGTTATGTTCCTCTGAACTGTGTTACAATAAGGATGAAGGGTCTTTTTTATTATTTAAAAATAAGATAAAATCCTAAACAATCAAAACCCTAACCCGAGGAGATGTAACACCAAGAGTTTATGGGCACCGTTGGGGTTAGTTGGGAAGCCAACTTTCCGGGGTCGTAACTTGGTCATATGATCTTTGTTTGATGCACATGATACCTTGTTAGAAATATCTCTTCGAGGACTACAACTGCTAATGCGATTTCTATGAAATCGCTAAACCTTTCTTGCCCAAAAAACATCGTTTGGGGCCTCAAAATGGCTCCGGAAGTTCAGGACCTCAAAAACTGACAAAAATAGTAAACTGTGCTATAATTAAGGAAATTGAAAAATTGAAAGAGACAATGGCGAGGGCCCAAGTGGAATAGGCGGGTGGCTACCAATATCCACCTCGATCACCTTAAATCGAATTTCTTGAGCTAACTCAATCATCATGACTTAGTTAACTGACACAAGTTGTTATGAGACGAAATTACAATTTATTTTCCAATTTATTTAAGGGAAAAATAAATTAGACGCCTCACATTCCTCACTCCTGGTACATCAAAATTCCTCACTAGTGTGGGTGCATTTTTTTTTTGTCCTTTCTAGTTTCCAATTTCACTATTTCTTGTTGCAAATTTCAATACTCCCTCTCAACAAGAAATGAATTCAATCTATCTCCATTCGGTACTTTTGGAATGTTCTACATGCTACACTTCTCTAGTGTTGTTTGCACCTGCAAGTCCTAAAACTGAATAGCCTCCGAACAACTTACTCAGTATAATGCATCTGTCATCAGAATCTTCTGACTGCTGCTAGCTACTGCATCTGTCTAGTACTGGATTCTCTATGCTGCTGCTGACATCTGCATCCATGCCCTTAAAACTATTGCTAACTATAATTTGTGATCCAGTATTTAACATCTGACTCTGATTTCTGTCTTGCTGACATCTGACTACATCAATTTAACTGATCCTTCCTACTACTATTGTATTGTGGCTCCTCGTAGCCAGGTTCGATCCATGAGATCACATGCCATCTCAATGGACCTTGCCCAAATTTCTTATCTTGGGATTATGTCTACACATCACCCCCCCAGCTTACACCTCCAGGTATGGCTGCTACCTCTTCCCATCTGGCTCAAAATTTCCCCCTCATGGAGGTCTCTGCTTGAATGGATGCTTCCACTCAGTCTCCTCTCTGCTTCTCCAATTGTGTCAATTACTCCACAACCTTCTAAGACCGCTTCTCATGAATATTCATGTTAAGAGGTATTTATGCTCCCTTTAAACCACCAAGTCTCTAACTTCTGCCTTTCTCCTCAAAGCTTTGCATGCATCTGGTACCTCAATTACATATAGGTTCTTGACTCGCGCACAGTGTAATTGTCCCGACGTTACAACAAGTTTCTAAAAAAGAGTTGATTTTAAATCGATGATATCTCCCTCATCCGAGCTCCGATTCGACCGATTTTTTTTTCTATTTTGGTAGATTTTCACAAGGAATCCAAATATCCTATTTGTTTTTGAAAATTTTACACCAAAATATTCAAATATTCTATTCAAACTCGCCGCCCAAAACAATTCTTCTCTAATACCATGTAGGAAAATCTAACCAACAAGATTCAATCTAATCTTGTAATATACTAAAACAAGATATTGAATCCTTCCTACAATTTGCAGAAACAAAACACGATCGCACAATCACATATAATTAAGAGAAATAAATTATCAATCGCAGAACAACATGATGTATTTGGGGAAAGAAACTGCTCAAAGGCCCTCTATCTCTATTGTGTATTAAGTCAAGGAATCATGAAACAAAACATTAATGCTTAATCTCTCATGAGATTCTCTGACACTCTGTCAATTGTCTCCCGTTGATCTAGGCAAACTCGGTCTAGTACTTAGCCAATTCTGATCCTTACTTCAGCCTGCCTTGCTCATACAATCCTAGCTAGGGAATTAACTGCTTATTAATTAGGAAAATCAATCTTCCTTGATTGTACAATCCATTATGGAATCCCAATGACTTTATAATTTCACATGGGAAATTTTCTCTGAATACAACTGATATTTATGTTCCCTTTAACCTCTGTCTCAACTGGGTATTCCTCAAAACTGACATGCATACAACTATTAATAGCGAATTATCAGTTATATGATTGATCACTCATTGTGAATTAAATCTAATTTAATTCACTAGACCTCTCGCTAGCTCATAACTTAGTTAGAACCAGCTAAACTGATTTTAACGCATTTAATTGAGTTAATTACACTTGCACCCCACTAATGCATCAATTTCAACTGGACCCAAAAAATATTAGAATCCCTCTAGATGCCTCATCTTAGACCCTCAAGTACTTTAATTTCTTGAGCTAACTCGGTCATCATGAATTAATTAAATAACACAAGTTGTTATGAGATGAAATTAAAATTTATTGTCCAATTTATTTAAGGGAAAAATAAATTAGACACCCCACATTCCTCACTCCTGGTGCATCAAAATTCCTCACCAGTGTCGGTGCCATTTTTTTTGTCCTTTCTGGTTTCCAATCTCACTGTTTCTTGTTGCAAATTTCAACATTTTAGAATTTGATGCGGCCTTCACACAAAGACACCATTGAAATCACATGCCCAGATTCTCATGATAAACCTCTCTTAAGCTCGATCTTCCAAAAGAGAACCAACAATATGCCATCCTACTTCCTAGTGAAAACCGACCCTTAAGGTATGTAACATTCTTATAAACACTCACATGATGATCTTGCTCTTGGAGGATGATCATGACCTCCCTTTAGCAACCCTTACTCGCCCTCTTACTCGACCTACTTTAGGACTACATCTCTCTTCACCCCCTTGATGTGCCAGATAGTGGGAATACATGTCAAACATGCTAATATGTGCTAAGTGATAAGGCATGCCAAGATGTGCAAGGGTGTGTCAATGCATGTCAGGGAATGTCAAGACAACAAAAGGGATAAAAAAGTTAAACTACAAGGAAATGAACACATAAGAGGGTTAATAAGTCATCAATTTACCTTTTCCAAGAGGGGCATGCTAGGCACACCAACACTAGGCAACAATAGGTGCCAAGTGAAAAGTATTAGTGCATTCTAAGTGCCAAGTATTCCTTTGTTGCTTCTCATCTACTTTCCAACAACTGATAATTACAAATAAATTTAATATTAAACCATGCCAAATCATACCAAGGAATCTCAACGTATTCCACACATGCTAAGACTTTCCAAGCACCAACACGTGCCAAGCGCCAATATGTGTCAGGAACTAGTGTTATGCATGCTATAAAGTGGAAGGGAATGTTGAAGAGTGCTGAAGTGTGCTAGAGAGTGATAATTCATGTTCATGAGTGTTAAGTATTACTAGGAAAAAACATTAAGGGAGCACTAAGTAAAAATTCTTGAAAGTTAATGAATATGAGGAACGTGCGCCAGAGACTAGTGTTAATGAGTGTTAGTTGTCATGCCAAGGAGGGACTGACAAGGTATGCTAAGCATTGGTAAGGCATGCTAGGGAATATCAAGGCATGTCAAGAATTCCCAAAGTGTGCTTGGGAGTTCCAGGGTGTGCTAATTATATCATGTGCCAATTGATAGTGCCAATATATTCCAATACATGCTGGGTGCTAAGGATGTGGTGTAGGGGACCAGGGTATGTCAATATTTGTCAAGGAAACAAAAGGAAGAACCAATAAGAGGGTTAATAAGTCAGGACTTTATCTTTTTGAAAAGGGGCATGCTAGGCACACTAATAATAGGTCCCAATACATGCCAAGTGGCATTGTGTGCCAAGTGCTAATGTATGTCAATGCATTCAACCAAGGTGTTCCGGGGCATGCTAGGGACTATATGCAGCATGCCAACACATGTTAGCAGAGTTCGATGTTGTGCTAGCGCATGTCACCATGTGCTTGGGCGTAAGTGTCATCACAAGATGTTCTAGGTACAAAGATGTTCCAATACATGTGGGGTGCTAAGAAATGTTAGTGTGTGCCAAATCATTAATTTAAGGCGTGCCCAGATTGGTGAGGATCGTTAGGTCTTTCTCATTAATAGAATTGTCAAAGCTTGATTATGTATTAAATAATATATTTCCTACACACAATAGTGGAGCTTTATCTAAAGGGAATTTTCTAGATAATAAACTTAATATATATGAATCGTCTGTTGACTCATAGGAAATCTCTATTTGACTAGTTATTACTTGAGGGAAATGATACACACTAATTACTTCTAAAAAATTCACTAACCCTAACCACTATGGCTTTGGACATATTATAAAAAATACTCCACAATAATGGTATTAAATCGTTAACTTTTGACAAAAAAATATATTAAAAGGTACATAGCATCATCAAAAACTCATTGGAATGATCAATGATGACGGCCATTTTTTGATCGTCACCAAAAGTAACAAAACGAGCATTGGTGAGGGTCATTAAAACTTCGTCACTAGAAGTGTCACCAAAGAGAGAATTAGTGATGGGCCTTTAACGACCCTCACCAAAAGCGTCATTCAAAATGTCTTTGGTGACGGACCATAAAGGACCATCACTATATACACTTACAGTGACGGTTTTTTAATGATCAATGATGACGAACCTTTTTGACCGTCACCAAAAGTAACAAAAAGAGAATTGGTGAGGGTCATTAAAATTAAAATTCGCCTTTGGGCTAAAATTCGCCCCTAAAATTATCCCTGGTTGCCATCAAGGACAACACTCAGCATCATATTGCCAACAATCTCCCCTTTTCGACTTGATGGAAACCACGATGGTGTTTGATCACCATAACAGATATATACATTAAGCATAATGATATTATCCCCTTATTCAAACACCATGTCACTCTCCCCCTTTGACATCAAGGGCAAAGGGCGAACCCAAAACCAACACAAGATAGAGAGAAAAGCGTTGTGCATTGAAGTTACCATGCTCCCCCTGAGTTCATGCCGAATCTTCAAACATGTTTTTCAATGAAGTACATGGCTCTATGACACTCCTATCACCAAGGACTCATACTTACATCAAAGATCCAACCAATTGGATTTACATATGAGACTCAAAGACCCAACCAAGAGGGTTTACACATTAGAACAAGTCCTTACATGACTAAATACTACAATTTTACATCATAGGGTCATCATGACCTTTTCATCAAATTACAAATATGATTTTTCATGACTAATATCAAAAGGACCTCAAGAGAGATCATATTTCAGAATCATAAGCCAAAAATGCATAATACCCAGCAAGGCTAATGCTCCCCCTGAACTTGTACATCAGTTTACTCCTTCA